>OX388315.1:7833456-8433456 GCA_947579605.1 Athripsodes cinereus
TTTTTGGAAGTATTGAGTTATTTATACCACTCGATAGAGTTTCAAATTCTCTATCGTTTGGTGTATCACACTGTACTCGTATGATCAACATTTGGAAGGTTATTACAGTTTTTCAATTTGAATTAAGTCACAAATTCAAAAATATCTACAGGAGAAACGCATTAACATCAGTAGTGCGTTTCTCTTGTAGATAATTCATTACTCACGGACTTAGTGCGTTTTCCCATCGTTTATTGGTACTTGAATGCATCATAATTTTGTGGACATTAACTTTGTACTGGCGTTTAACTATTATTTTTGTCATACCTACATGATTTTTTGTTAATAAAAAGCAAAGTCATAAAATAAGCAGTCAAACTATGTATAATGTGGTACGTAGGTGAATAATTTTTTGTTAAAAGATAATCTGATAAATTCTGGCAAATTATTAGTAATGAATTAATCATAATATTGTAAACAGTTAATTGAAGAGATCAATAAAAATCTCGCAATTGCATGTCACACTACAAGTTTGTGTTTATTTTTATGTAATATATACCTATTAAATAAAAAATAAACACATTTTAATTAAAAAACATATTTTGCCACCTGGAAAAAAAACGTCGAAAAGAAAAAAAGAAACATGGGTGTTGCGTACGTAAGCTCCAAGGGAAAAAACAATTACCAAAAATCCCAAAGCCCATTAACTGCAGTAATTGTCGATACAAGTGCTCAACAAAGTTCTCTGAGGATGAAAGAAAAGCCCTATGTTCCAGGTACAGGGATTTGCCGTTTGAGCGGCAAAAAGATTTTATTTTATTGAACGTGGACACTGATGTGCCAAAAAGAAGAAGACAAAGAAAGGCAGAATGTTCTGGGATAAGAAGCGAATCACGGAAATATAATTTCATTAATAATAGAGGAGTGAAAGTCCAAGTGTGCCAGTCTTTTTTTTAAAAACACTGTGCATTTCCAATCACCCAGTTATTAATGGGTTTAAAAATGTAGGTAGCAGTGGACAATACGAGGGCAAGGATAAAAGAGGCCAAAATATTTCGGGAAATAAAACGTCCAACTCAATGCTGGATATTGTGATGGAACACATGGAAAGCCATTACGCCAGAAAATCAACAAAACGCCAGTACCTACAACCCAATCTTTCAATTAGCAAGATGTATTCCCTGTATAAAGAGAAATGCTCACAGGACAATCAAGAGTTTGTGAGTGAAATCACATACAGGCGAATATTTGGCACAAAATTTAATCTCTCTTTTTTCACCCCAAAGAAAGATCAATGCATGGTATGTAACCATTATGAAAAGGCTTCCCCTGAAGAAAAAACAAAAATTGAAGATTCCTACAGAGAGCATCTAGAGAGAAAAACGCAATCGATGCTTGAGAAAGAAAAGGACAAGAAAAGGTCGTGTGATGATAAGGAGTTTAAAAGTATAACATGCGATTTACAAAGTGTGCTCCAAATCCCTTCTTCGTCAGTTAGTCTTATGTACTATTTGCGTAAAATCAACCTATATAATTTAACAATATACGAAGCAAGTCCACCAGACGGCGCTTATTGCTACTTCTGGACAGAGTTAAATGGAAAGCGAGGGAGCTCAGAAATTGGAACGTGCTTATCATTTTATTTAAATTATTTGTCCGCAGATGTCAAACACCTCACCATATTTTCCGATACATGTGGGGGTCAGAACAGAAATATACAAATTGCCATTCTGCTATTGCACACTGCTGTCACACACCCAACATTAAACACTATTGAGCAAAAGTTTTTAGAATCTGGTCATTCATTCATGGAAGTGGATTCAATGCACAGCGCAATTGAAAAGGCGAAAAAGCATGTGGATATTTACAATGTACACGAAATGCAAAATATCTTTAAAGTTGCCAGATCAGCAGCGAAAGGGAAACCTCCATATAACACGCGGGAACTATTATTCAGTGACTTCTTGGACTTAAAAAAATTAGTGCAAAATACAGTCACAAATAGGAGAAATGATGACGATGGCAATAATGTAAATTGGTTAAGAATCAAGTACTTGCGGTATGAAAAAAGTTTACCAGATACAATTCAATACAAATATGGTTACGGTGAGGATTTCAAACGAATTTGTATAAATTCAAAACGAAGGAAACGCTCGCAGCACACGACCCTCAGAGAAACTCCTATAACGCCGCTGTACGACAGAAATATACCCATCAGCGTCCAGAAAAAAAATGATCTGTTTAAGTTGTGCAGACAAAATATCATTCCTCAGGAGCTTCAGCCATGGTACCAAAATCTTCCCACATCATCTTCTGCGAGGGATACAGTTATGGTGAATGATGTGTCTGAAGACGATGATGATTGACAAGGAGCCAGGTTTATGTATGTCTTTGAAATTATTGTTTAATATCATTTATGTACAAGTTCTATTAATAAAGTGTGTTTATAAAAAAAAAACAGAATTATTCCACCTATTTGCACTTAAAATAAATTACTAATTCACCAACCTGACGCTTATGACAGCTATCGATTGATTCTCAAGAAACGATAGAGCAGTGAAGGTATGTAGAGCCCAAAGGGAATGAAAAACATTTTCACCATAAAACCGTTTAGCATTCTTGTAGTAGCAACCTTATGGTGATTCTCCTAACCCTACCGTAAATTAACCAAATCATCATTATCATACTTCACAAATCAAAGCTCTCCTTACAAGAGAAGAAATTATACGTGAAGCTATATCATAAACCAGAGCTTTCTCTACAAGAGAAACAAACTAAGTCCCTTTTATAGCAACTAAGTTTATGCATCAGGAATTTTCATTACAGGAGAAATGCACTAAATCTATTTTATCAAGAGAAACCAACCAAGTCCACCTCCTTTGGTATTGTTTTACTATTTTGAGTCAGAAGAGTAAAATTTAATTTCTTAATTTCTTCATGAATTAGAAGTACATTGTTTTATCTTTGTCTTGTGAAAAAATGAAGTCTGTATATGCATTTGTTTAGATTCTACAATGAAAAAACGAACACTTAAAACTTTAAAATCAAATATCTCAAAATGTGATTTTTGGACTTAGTTGGTTTCTCTTGTATACTGACGATATTATCAAAAAAAAAAAAATCCGCCAATTTTTTCAATCCGTCAATTTTAAAAATATTTTACTTGGCACGAATCGTTCCACAAGGAACGGAATGCCTTAATCTTATATGTAAATAAAATAATAGTTTATTCTTCAACTCTATCAAGAAAGTGACTTGTACAATGAAGGGAGATAGCAGATCAATAAAGCTTTAATTTTAGCAGGATATTTGAAGAGAAATATGTGGAGGAACAAATACATGATTCTAAAGAGTTGAGTCCCAATATGTAAAATCTGTAATGATTTGTGGCGTCGAAACAAGAGCAGATACAGCAAGAAACAAAAGTCTTCGTAGAAGTCTGAGATGAAAACCTTACGTCCTATTGCGGGCGAAACTTTCAGAGATAGAGTAAGAAACATTCAGATTTGAATATATGTGACACGGAGGACTCAGTGAAATAAAGAAGGAAGAGGAAACGATTATGAAAAAAACCATGTAAATAGGATGGCTTACAACAGGATTGCCCACATTTATGCCAACAAAGGAAAAATCGGCTGACTCGCGTTCACGAGGAAAACCACCAATAAGTTTGAAGGATAGCTGATTCTGAAAAGCAAGCATGAATAGATTGTCTGCAATTAGGATCGAACCCATGTACTAGGTGCCTACATACCTAATAAACTCAATGCACACAGTAAAGTTGTTTGATTTCGATTATCCAATTAGTCAGACTTACACGTTATTGCGGATAGCATCGTACAAAACCAAATATACAAAATATAGAAACATTGTAATATTGGATCTTTACGTCTTAGTTTATATACAAACAACAGTATGCTAGTTTATTATTAGCAACAGTGGGGAAGTATCTACTGAGTGTGAACTTCAGTAGGTACATATGCAATCTTGTTGGGAAGGAAGTTGATATATTATGTATATAATAGGTATGGTAGCATTTCATTCCCACTTTACACAACATTCACTTTGTTTTCGCATCTTAGCGTAGGAAGGAACATCTTAGTGTAACTTGTAACGCTATAAAGTAAAGCTTGTATACAAGATGTTCATCTACTTTATCCCTTTCATGTATAACAGGGGTCTCCAAATTTTCCAGTCTAAGGGACATACTGATTACTCCAGTAATTTATTAGGGGCAAAACTGTTTTAATTTTCTTGCCATTATCTATAATTTCTTATTTAGTCGCCGAGTAAATTATTTTCAATGATTTGTTTGTTATTCTGCTTAAGTTAAATTTTCTGCTCGCTCTACCTAGCAAGTTAATAAAACTATATTATCTTTGTGTTTTTTTATCCAATTCATCACAGAAACAGTAACCAATAAGCTATTAATTGTCATGGGTCGGATTGAGAGTTGGATTTTTGAATTCACATAAAACGAGTTTCAGAATGGACACCTTCAAGAAAGATGATATATAACAATTTCACAGCTGTATTCATATACTCGTACGAATGATGTAGATTGTAGAATTTTCCAGTGTAATAGGTAGTATTGTAGGTACAACATATATACGGTATGGTCTCATATCATTATTACTGTGTACATAAAGTGTGTATGTATGTAGGTAAGCGAGAGTGTGAAGTGGTGAGCTCAGAGCACTTGTGATGACATGGTAGATGTTGAATATTGTCATAATTATAATTAGACGAGGCGCCACTGCACTCTTCATACGGCAGGTGTCTAAAACCTTCACAACTTCTATGAAAACTTTCTCATAGTATTACGATACGCTCAAAGATTACGCTCTATGTGTATTGAGATACCTTGATAATTTTATCATTATTGTATCTTACTTACTTACTTATGCAGCTATTCCTGTACACTGCTGAACATAAGCCTCCCCCATATGTCTCCAGGCATCTCTGTCCTGGGCTTTCTGCAACCAGTCACCGGCGATTCTTCTAATGTCGTCTGACCAACGTGTTGGAGGTCTTCCTCTACTCCTTTTATCTTCACGAGGTCTCCACTCCACTACCCCTTTTGTCCATCTTGAATCTTTAAGTCTAGCAACATGCCCTGCCCATGACCACTTCAACCTTGCTACTCTTTCGAAAACATCCGTAACTCCCGATCTTCTACGTATCTCTGTGTTTCTAATGCTGTCAGAGAGTTTTATTTGTAGCATCGCTCTATCGTGCTTTCTTTGAGCTACACGGAGTTTCTTGATAGTCGACTTAGTTAGAGTCAAAGTTTTTGCTCCATAGGTCAATACTGGCAGCACACATTGGTCGTACATATTGTATACCTATATATTAATCAGTTGCGTGAAATTTCCGTTAAAGAACAAGTTGCCCAGTCTTTTTTGTATGTTTTCAGTAAGCGATGATGCATGCCACTCACTTTGATTAATTTATAACTTTATTGACATACAGTGGAAGATGTGCATGTTTATTACATGAAGTCAGACTGATTAACTTCATTTTCCTGAATTTCCTAAGACTAGAAAGTTGTTTGAGGTACTCATAATGTTGATATCGTAAAGCTAATACGCAAATATTAGACCAACAACATGAAAGCAGCAAATATGTAGAAGCCAGATGTAGTACTGGAATAAGCAAAAGTCCTGGCTCAAATAAGACGGGAATCTGGAGAGTCGAGAATATTTTGTTTATAACAAATCAATATGTAGGTAAACAAATCAAAGCATGTGCAAAGAATATTTATATTTTTTTTATTGCTTCACCTTATTTGGTCACAACGCGCCGATGATAAAACCAATCAAACATCTTGATTGAAAGGTTGTGCCAAATCTAATCGGAAGAAGTGAGAAATGCGTCCCAAAGCAAACGCTGGCTGGCGTAAGTGATCACTTTCGGTGTCCGTGGATAACGTTCACCAAATCCGTCATTTTCGCGATCACGATATAAGGTTCATCAATGGGGAAACATTAAATGCAAGCCATAGAAGCAACCATTTTTTGGGATCTCAGTATATCAAAGCAGTAAATAGGCATATTTCATAATAACATAATCGATAGAAGGGGGGCTCATCGCCATATCTAATTTCTTCCAGCCAACCCGAAAAACAAGTGCTGTTTCTAAGAAAAATAAGTGAGTAGTGACAAGTATATATTTTTTGAAGGATCTTCACTTGTTCGTAAGTGGTTTAAGAAAAATTAGTAGGTATTATTACAAGTGCTGCTCATTAGATCATAGAAAAGTTATTAAAAACGTACTCGTATTTTTATAAGTATTCAAAAATAAACCCCTATTTATTTATTATTTATTTATTTATTATTTATTTATTATTTATTTATTATTTATTTATTATTTATTTATTATTTATTTATTATTTATTTATTATTTATTTATTTTTATTTATTATTTATTTATTATTTATTTATTTATTATTTATTTATTATTTATTTATTATTTATTTATTATTTATTTATTTATTATTTATTTATTATTTATTTATTATTTATTTATTATTTATTTATTATTTATTTATTATTTATTTATTATTTATTTATTATTTATTTATTATTTATTTATTATTTATTTATTTATTATTTATTTATTATTTATTTATTATTTATTTATTAGGTATTTATTTATTATTTATTTATTATTTATTTATTATTTATTTATTATTTATTTATTATTTATTTATTATTTATTTATTATTTATTTATTATTTATTTATTATTTATTTATTATTTATTTATTATTTATTTATTATTTATTTATTATTTATTTATTATTTATTTATTATTTATTTATTATTTATTTATTATTTATTTATTTATTTTATTCTTCTTGCACATCATCATTCATATAACAAATAAAATAGGGCAATAGAGACAGGTATTCAAAAAACTTACTTCCACACTTCCAAATGAATCAGCAGGTACGCAGTAATTCCCCCCCCCCCCCCTTTTTTCCTTTTCCCTTGATTTTTTGTTTTTTTTTTTTTTTTCATTTTTGTTATTATTATTGATTTGTTTTTGTGCTAGTGTGATGATTGAGTGAGCGAGCGAGACTGTGTATAATGTTGGCATGTTGAGATGACCGGAATGTTAGGTACCTATCTTTTTAAAATTAATTGTGGCGCATGGTATTGGATGATAGCTGATCTCTGAAAGATTAATCTTTTTTTTTTTTTAACTTTAATTATGTAGTTATTGTCTGTTTTGTGCTTCTATGTTTATAAAATAAAATAAAATAAAATAAATATACACAGGAAAAAATGTGATGATGTGCAGTGGCGAGATTATCACTATATAGTGATTTCTTCCATCTAATAAATAATAAATAATAAACACGTCAATATTAAATAGATTATGAAAAGTTTAATATTATTTAAGTAGTTTCGATTATATAAGTAGCAGTTTTGATTACTTTCAAGAGACTATTTGCTGATTTAAATTTCTTATCAGTCGAATCACGGACCGAGCATGATTTTTAAATTCCACTCCCGTGCGCTACTGATTAAAACTTGATTTACTAAGCCGATATAAAAATATTTGAATATTTAATTATTTTATCTATCAGCGCGTTGATTTAACTGATAAAACTATATCCTACTCATAGATGGTTACTTAATCATTTATTTGTAACATGTAAATTATTACTTAATTTTATCTTTTCGATTTGTATGCTTCATATAGGTAATAATTTTTACGCATTATTTAAATTTTGGTATTCTTAGATGTTCCTATGTATATCATCACGATGCCTCACATAATATGGGGTAGCTAGCGGTCTCATTGCATTATTCAACATACATAAGTCATCCTCTCTGTACCATACCTCATTATTGAATTGAAACTGTTAAATTAATAATACAAAATGTAGTAAGTACATTACCTAGGTATCATATCTAATAGTTTGTCTTTTAAATTAATTAAATTTTGGCGTATGGTGTTGCATGATAGCGATCATTGAAAGATTTACCTTTTTCTGTACTTTATATATGAAGTTATTGTTTGTTTTGTGCTTGTAAATAAATAAATAAATAAATAAATAAATCAATAACATATTCCGCAGACGGGATAGTCAGCAGACTAACTGCATATAAATATACATTTCTCTTTTTACTCTTTTACTCCTTTTTAAATATACATTTATCTAATTATCTTTCATCATAATAATTTTAATAACTGTTTTATATAATTTGTTTTTTTAACTAACATTTTGTTTTATATAACTTAAGTTGTAATTGGCTTTAATTTTACACAATTATTGTTTTGTTTATAATGTTATATAAGCTGTAACTTTTAGTTTGAAATAAATAAAAAAATTAAAAAATATATAAAACAAGGATGCGGGTTGTCCTCACTGAACTAATGAATAATATATTTTAGTAATTTATTTATAGTGAATATGTTTGTTTTATTACATTTTCATTTAGAAATCTAGAATTTTCTAATTTTTTTACGTCAAAGCATTCGATTTCGAGTGAATTATGTAATCTTGATTCATAGTGTCCATGAATCAATTGGATTATATTAACTTTTTTTCATTAGGAAAAATGAGTACCTCATAAATATACTTGTATAATGTAAAAGGGTTTAAACTTTAAACATAACAAAATATTTAAGTTTCTGAAAATTATTATGAATATTCAATTAACTTTTTTATTTCTTTTCAATCCCATTCAATTTATATAAGTGTTAAGGAATCTGTCTGGGAAAAGGTGATTATTATTGTTTCAGATTAAAAAGGGTAGGTACTTAATTGCCATCCTTTGTTCCCGTAAAATCTGTTGTAGTGCGCAAGAAGATTATGTATCAAATCATAATAACACTTTATTGATAAAAAAAATATGAGAAATTGGCGAGCTTATCGCCTGGAGGCAATATCTTCCAGCCAACCAAGGTAATGTGTGATATTATGTTCAAATGTGTAATTAATACGAAATGTGAACAATTTAAATGTTTATTTTTATACAACATTTTCTTTTTTTCCCATCAAGAAACGATTCAAATTTTGTTATTGCTCCATGGAGCTCCACCAAAGAATAGGTCTCCTTTTTTTTGTTATCGAGTGTCATGTAAAAAGAGGGTATTCCTAAGGCATTATGTATAAGATAAGGTTTTCACTTTCTTAAACATTTATTGGCATGGAAAAGATGATTTGCATATCCGCTGGTTATCTTTCTTGTGGGAAATACCGTGATGGTATAAATAAATAAAGGAAGATCGATTATCATTGGTTGATATTAATTACTTATGATTTCTTACTGAAGGGTGAATAGATAACTAACACCTACCTAGAGACCAATAGTTCGTTACACCAAATTTCCCGTATGGTGTTTCACCCTAACCACCGTATGACCCATCTGCGTCATCTGATAATGTTTGACAATAGCACTATAACATGCATACCCCATAATTCAATCTGACATTATCTGAAAAACTTATTAAATCTATTGATCCAATCTAAATAAAACTCAATAAGTACAAAGAAAGTTTCACTTATAATATGCATACATAATATTATACTAACCACATGCAAGCAAACAACTTAAAGAGTAGAAAACAAACATTAGGATATTATAATATATTAACACAATGAATATTGAAAAAAAAGGTTTACTTGAAATACATCAGAATCATGATAATTAACCCAATTTTGTCAAATTTTTCTTATCAAATATACGCATCAATGTGTTCAAATATGCTCAGAACCGCATAGGTATTTCTGTTATGTATAAATAATCTTGCTAAACAAAATAACCCGCACTTATCTAGATAATGTAACAAATGTAAAATAAAGGTGTGAAAGCAAATCTTATGGGTATTAGTAACTTAAAGATAATCGTGGATAAGACACACTTAATATAAATTGTTAACTATATCCATATATATTTTTATCATTGAGTGTCACACCTTATGTGCTAAATTCGTAAAAGAATGATTGATTAATTTTGTAGATATTTGTTTTTACTTATACCTGAAAAATAGAGGATTTGGTGAAGATGTACAAATTATGCTGAAAAAATATCTATGTATTTTTAGACTTCGCAGACTATGTATATCAGAATTAATCTCTCTCTCTGATATTTTATGACAAGTTTTAGTTTATGATGTAAAAATCAGATACGTGCACAACATTACTTGTTAGACCTCAACGTCTCAAATTCATCAATGGCGGCGTACAGACAGCTGGATGCGAAGGTCAATCATCAAGCATCAAGCAAAAATCTAAAATCTTTCGGCGACAATTCGGAGCATTCTCCGAAGAAATATTCGAACGAATGCCTTCATTACCCATCCATGAGACATAAAGAAGGCATTCATTCGAACATTTCTTCGGAGAATGCTCCGAATTGTCGCCGAAAGATTTTAGATTTTTGCTTGATGATTGACGTTCGCATCTAGCTGTCTGTACGCCGCAAATGAGGAATGCCATCCATCAAATGTATATTTTACTGATAGTAGGGCAATCTACAAACTCGTTCATTAAATGCAATTAGCCTGCTGGCTACCTCACTTGTGGGAAAAACTGTGATGGTATATAAAAGGATATATTTTAAAAATAAAATTCTACCAATTGTATTTTTTATTAAGATAATTTTATTCTTTTGTTTTATCACAAAAGTTATCAAAAAAATAGTTAAATAAGTCAATGCATAGAGGGAGAATATTCACCGATCGCTATAGTATATCTTTGATGGATAATTCGATGAAACTAACAAGATGATTCATTTATAAGAACAGGCTCAGCTGTATTTTTCCTAAATGAATTAGACTATATACATATAGTCAGTTACATAGATAATAGCCTGATGTTTTGAATTTTACAAAGTCACTCAATAGAAAGCAAGTTTTTTCATAGTAATATTTTAAAACAAGCTTGACTCGTCTAAGGAAATGATTATTTACCAACATGTTACCACAATATCATTACAATCTTACGTTTTATAAAAGCAAAGATAACTTGTGTATATTATCGTATACAATTCTATTTCAAATCTATAAACCTAGTTCTAGTTCGAATCTTGCTGTTGGCGCCACCAACGTCCTCAATCTGTAAGACACAAACGTAATGTTAGGGCGTTAAAAATATATTTGATTTTATTTTCACTATTGTGTTAGGATGAAATAATATTATATTAAAACAAAAAGCACAAATAAAAAGCCTTAAATAAATAACGTTTTAATAATTCATAAAGGTTATGAAAAAAAAACTCGTGAATAATATTTTCACATAATATTTCGGAAATTAAAAATATATTTTTAAATCATTAGAAAAAACTGATTGGTTTCTACTGGCGAGCTTCAGTAGCGTTATACGTCATACTGAAAATCAAGAAAAATTAAGATATTGTTTACATTTCGTGAATACCATTGTTGAAAAGTGGTGAAAAACAAACAATCCAATTTACTTTACGTAAGTGCCTACGCCGTATTATCCCATCACGTTTTTCGGATGTATTTCAATTCGTTTTTATCAAATATTGATAGATGTTTTAATTCAACTCGAATCAGAGATACCGAACATACGTAAAAAAATACAACAAAAATTCTATATGATCTGGTTCCTAACGTCTTTTTACAACTAAAATAATATGGGTATATTATCAAATCATTCTAATAAAAAGAATATTTGTTATATGGTTTCTTATACTTTTTTTTTCGACCCCATTTCCTTTAAACTCTTCCACGCTAATCAATCTTGAGCAACAGGAGTCTGCTTTTCCATCGCGTAAATATATTATCACTGTCTTTTTTTCTGCTTTTTATATGTATACGTTTTGTTTTCCTATAATTTTGTTTCAGCTTTGAAAATGAATATTTTTGGTTAATGATTTTCTAATAATAACAATGACATATAAAATGTGAATTTCTTGAGAAAAATCGTACAAATAATACTGTTTTTTTTACCTTGCCGCAGATTTCTATCTCTGTGTATCTATCATTTTTATCTCTTATACTAATTATTGATCAAGTTTTCAGAACGAACCCACTTAACTTACCAACTTCAGATTACTCTGGAAAAATAATAAATAAGTTATCAATACAATGGTATAAAAGGGAAACAACAAAACGTGTCAAGAACCTCATGGGAATTTTCAAATGATCTTAAGTATCCAATTTGGAATGTTTAAGATATTTCTCGTTCCGATATTTAGGACTTACCTATACCATTTTTAACGTATTTTTTGCAACTCATAAAAAACGTTAGGTTTTTTTCATATTATTTATTATTTTAGAAAGTCTTCTTCTTCTCCTTGGGCAATTATTTGTCCCACATGGTGGTGGGGTCTGCCTTTCTTGTTTGGTTACGCCACTTGGTTCTGTCGAACGCATCCTCGTGGGAAACATCACAGCATTATTTTAGAAAGTCGATTCACATAATTAATATTCCAAATCTTATCAAATACCTGGATGATTTAAATCATTAAATATCAGTAACATACTGAAGGATTGGTTGCAAAATCAGATTTGAATGCTATTTAAGATGTTATTAGCTACGTTTAATACTGCTCTGTTCGTTGAAATTTATTCAGAGCAGATTTGCGCCAAATGAATAATGTCTACTTAACGCTCTCTTAGTCTAACTAATAGAATAGAAGAGAATATCATATGCATACATTAAAGTATTGAAAAATCATTCATTGCTAAATCAAGTACGATTCAAAATACTAGTGAAAAAGAAAAAAACGCAGAAGGATTTTGTCTCAATTGTAGAACATCTTCCTCTTATGTATGCTTTAAAAGCTTTATTTTTCTTGTATCATTGTCATAAAAATAAATAGAAATGATATTTAGTTTAAGACTTACTTTCAAAGAAACGAGTTCTGGTTAATGTGTGTAGAAATGTACGTTAATGCAAGTAGATATATTTTATCGATTCTATAAGGCATAGTGAGTTGGCCACGAACGTTCTGCGAATAATGCATTTCCCAGTATTTACAAATTATTTATTGTGTTATCGATTGAGCCTGAGAACTAGTAGTAAGAAGTTCAAGATGTTGTCATAGGACTAAAAAATCCAATCGAACAAGTATGAATATATATACTTGTATATTATGTAAATGATAGTATAACTGTTAGTACATATCTTGTTTTCCCTATTTCATATTCTTAATTAGGGCATCTCTCAGACGTATTGTATATTATATGTCGAATGTTTAATTCAGCGCCGTTTGTCAGAGCATCCCATCTAGTGGCAAGTAAACTAACTGCATATTTATTACAAACTAGCTGACCCAGCGAACTTCGTACCGCCTAAGAATCAATGAATGATTACATATATACATCTTCTTCCCCCTGTCCTAGTTCGGTCGGGGGCCCATTGCCCCTAGGTATCTACTCCAGAGATTCCTGTCCACCGCTGTAACACCCAGACCCAGGACAATTCATTCTTCACTTCACAAAAAGGTCATTATTCACTTTGCCCTGACCGGGAATCGAACCCGGGACCTCGTGACTCAAAGGCAAGAGCGTTTCATCCGCGCTCCACCGGGCGACATGAACAATTTATGTTGAACAATTAACTTAACTCAGATTTGTTTATAAATTATCTGCTGCACGTAATATAATTATGTAGGTACTAATTTTAGGTAGATACCTATTCATTTTAAATTTATTAAAATTCTTTCCATGATTTTTTCAAAATTGAAATATCAGAACCACAGATATTAAATTGTATGGATAACGATTCTAATTTGAAAATGTATAGAAAAATTAATCTATAAATAGGCCAATCTATAAAAAAACTTCATCGTTGATTTTGTATGATTTTCCATATTGCATTATTTATTGAAATTAAAAATGTATGGCGTAAATAATTTTCTTCATAATTTTTCTTCCCGTGAATTTGTAAGATATTTTAATAGCCTATCGGCAATTCCGGGCGGAGAAGAATCCAACAAATCAGAGATCATTCAAATCGGTACAGCCATTCTTGAGTTATAAATGGTGTAACACACACGACTTCCTTTTATATATTAGATTTTACTGGCTACACCTATGCCTAGTAACAATGAAGTTATTCAGGATGGGTGGCATACTTCATTGCTGACTTGAAGATGTTAAATGTTTTATTTGTGATGTTTTGCCGTTCAGGCTCCTTTCTATAGCCTCCTCCCCGTGCCTTTATCCTTCATTTTATTGTATTTATTAGAGGAAACATGACACATATTTATAATGTTCTACTTAGGACTAAGAATGTAATTAGTTATAATTAAATTTAGTATTAGGTAACTGTTCACATTTAGTATTAATTACACATTGTCAACATAGTATCACACATTATTTTGGTTAGCTGGAAGATATTGCCTCCAGGCAATAAGCTCGCCAATTGCTCATGATTTTTTTTCTGATCAATAAAGTGTTCTTATTATTATTATTATAGCACCTTTGTTGAAGACAAGATTTGTTAAGTGTAAAATTTCGGATAAATTAAAGTTTCCAGACTTCAGCGGTATCAAATGTAAGTCTCCTCCAATATTGTTTTTTTTTTTAATACCTGTCTTTTACTGGAGACCAAAAAACTTATAAAAAAGAGGGGAGACCCATTCTTGGCAATTTTATCAATAGATAAGAATAATCTTAAAAAACACTTCCTTTTTCATCTTTTCAGAAAATAATTTTTATATTTGAATTCGGGATCTTTCGATTGAAAATCCAAGACTATATCATAACGCTCCCGAGTACTACTTCAATTCGTATATCTGTAAAGTACCAGTAATCGAATATTGGATATTACATAACCGTATGTCTGATGCCAATAATTAAATTATTCAAAATAAGTTATCGGCACACGACATAATTAATCGGATTACTGTAAATGTCAATATTGATAGCGTAAATAATGATTAATATTAATTGCTGCTTTTGATTTCAGCTACTGATAACCGATTAAAAAATATACTATTATTCTCAAAGTTTCACTAAAACACATAATTAATTTAATGGTGATGAAATAGTGATTTGTAGCTAGTCTTAGTGATTGATGATATAAACAATAACGTTTCTGAATACAGAGTTATATTATGAATAAACGTAATGGAAGTAGGAAGAAATATATTTATGTACGCTTAGGTATATTATTATTAAAGATACTGTGAAATAATCTCAGCACTGAAACATATTGGTTGAAAAATTTCTTGAATTTCAAACAATTCGAGTGATTTTGTGCACTGGGTATTCTAACTTAAAAAAAAAAGCCATTTACATTATATTGAGTTCAGCAATGAGGTTTGCCACCCATTCTGAATGTCATAATATTTTGTTGACATGGAGAGGACAGCTTGAATGTTTATAACATGTAGCTGGTCTGCTGGTAACCTCACTTGTGGGATATGCCATGATGGTATAGTATAATAGTACATAGTAGTATTGGTATTTTACTTCCAAAAGTTAATTATTTCTTATTTATAATTTGTAAAGGTTTCCTGCGTGTGTCAAATTTATTTTTCTTCTTCTTCTGCACCCTCATCTTTTTCCCATTTATCCGGTCCGGTCCCCTGCATCTTCCGAACGCAGCTCTGCCTCCGTCAGGTCCCTGGCCATTGTGGACATCCGTGTCCCAAATATCATCATTATTTTTTTGTAGATAAATGCATATGTTTTTTATTTACAAAAATGTGTGCATAGTTAAGGTGATTCAGAATAGGATCTTCTTTATTAAAATGCGTGATGTAAAGAGTGAAAAAATTGTCTACTTCCTACACCGGATGACAGCCTACTACTAAATCTATAGAGGCTATGTGTTGAAGACCAGAAGATTGCTCCAAAAGAAAATAAAAAAGCAATAATAATAATATGTGTATTGAAATACTGTATTTGAAGTGGTTAGAGGTCTTAAAAATAGCGACGAACAATGGTGGCTGTAAGTGTGATGTACTTTAATTGAGTGAAATATCAAACTTACTACAACACTAAGTGTTGGAAAATATGTTTGTATGTTTATAATTATATAATTAAAATAGGGTAAAAGTTTATAAGATAAAAACCGTATTAGAATACACTTTTAATAGTTCAAAAGTCATTACAAAATGAGTAGAGGGGGTATTAATAAATAATGTTACTATATATACACACAAGAAGTTTATATCATAAATCTTTTATTATATGACGATGATAAAACGATGGACATGATAAATTATTATCAATTTTTAAGTTTTAAGTTTCACAACAATAATTTTCCATCGACGTTATCACGGCATCTCCCACAAGGGGGTAGCGAGCGGACCAACTGCTTGTAACCAGCATGCAAGTCATTCTAACATTACAAATACCTATATTTTACATACAAAAACTTATAGAAAAGAGTGAGAGGTCAATTTTTATAGATATTTGAGATAGGAATACAAACATAGAATATGTCAGCAAGAAACTATGATCAAACAAGTAGATGACCTTTAAACCTTAAGTGGCATAAAAGTGTCATGAAAAAATCACTCAATGTCGTCAATCCGGGTTAGTTGGAAGACATCGCATCTTAGCGATAAACTCGCCCTCTGTATATTGAATTGTATAACTGATATTTATTTTATTTATGAATAAAAACATTCTGAAATTCATTTCACTATTTTGAAAACTTGTAAATAATAAGTTTGATGATAATTTAACGAGTCATTTACTTTTCTACATATACATATTATGACCAAAGTATCACAAATGAGGCTCTGTTTATACCTGTAGCCTCTTTAAGTGGCAGGTTTTGATGGTTCTGATTGGGTAATGTTTTAGGTTATCAATGATGGTTTGTCAAAAATAGTATTATTCATTCACCCTCAACGTTTCTGACAGTCCGTTTCTTTAACAACACGATATCAGATCATAAGTGTAAGAGTGTCATTGGAAAAGATGTTTCAATTGTCATAAAATCAATTTAAATTTACATAAGAAGCTTATTATAGCTATCTATCTTAGCCATTCATTTACACCTTTTATTCAAATAGAGTGAAAACTGAAGCGCGAAATATGATACAAAAAGAAATGCTTTTACATTAATATCAATATTACTTTTCCCGCGTAGAATTCACGGTAAAGGCCAGTACTCCCACTATTTTTTGTAAGTTTGCGAGTGTTCTGTAAATGTTTAGATGAATTCAACGACAATGTACGCCATCCATACTGAATTTCTTAGTTTTTATTGCTTCGGAGAGACACATTTATTTTTTTAGGTATACACAGTCCACTGATCACTCTAATTGTAGGAGATGATGCCATGGTATAGATAGGTGGATAATATTGTACATATATTAAAGAAATAGAAACTTCAATAGAAACAAATGTGAAACGTTGTAGATGTCATAACATTTTACCTTGCAGGCAGTCACTCAGTATTCATTCACTGAGTTGTGATAGAAAATCGATAGTTTGTATGGAAGAGTTATATTCAATAATGTATCGTTCAATGAAGTTAATAGATACAAACAACAATAATAATAAGTTATAACTATACAGTAGGGCTCTCGTGCTATCATGTATGTATCCTTTATTAGAAATTTATAAGTTTTCATTCATTTTCTATATAAAGTCTAACTATAAACTTCAGCAACCAGCGTGAACTAGTTTTTGTCAGTACAGTTGCATCGGTTCACACCCCTAACATTATCCACATTTCCATGTTTTGTTTGCGTACTTACTGTTCATTTTTTTCATAACATTAAGGAAGTTATTTTAATCTTTAGTAAACTAATAATAATATCAATAAACATATATTTTTGTTTCCAAAAATATTGACCAAATTCTCGTGTTTTCTTTTTGTACTTTAATTACAGACTATTTTTCGTAGTTTTTTATGTGTTTTATTGTATGAAATATTTATGTGAATACTTGTAAAAGTATAGATTTCCAATTTTTCAATACATAAACAAAAATATTTTCAATCTTACTGATGTACCTTTGCTGATGTATACGAGAGAGGATGGATTGGAAATACAAGGTTTGAGTTAGATAATTTTTTTTTATTTAATATACTTATATCTAGTTTTTAAGATTTATATAACCAGCGGGGCTACTCTTGACAAAACTAAACACGATCTTAATCTAGTCTTGATCTTGATCATACGACGCGCGAAGGGACTATGGTTAAAAACACCGCGCTACCGCTAACGCGCGATCGGTTTGTGTGTATTTTTGGCCAATAGTCACTTCGTGCGTCGTATGATCAAGATCAAGACTAGATTAAGATCGTGTTTAGTTTTGTCAAATGTGTATTCAGGCCCTGCTGTATTCAAAAACGTTGATGTTAGTTTTGTTAAAATAAGGAAAAAAATCTTTATTTATGACAAGTGTTCATTGCGCACTGTGAAAATTCGTTTTATATAGCAAAAAAAAGTTCAAACATTTTGAGTACTAGTAACAGAAATAAAAAATTAAACAGTATATTTATTACTAACACAGATTGAGAAACAGTGAATATTTAAATTTCATTAGAGAATAGATAAAGATTATGTTAGCTGGTCGCTTTTGCAATATTTTTTGTCACTTATCTTAACTCAGTTTTGCATGAAAGGTGTTTTTCCAAATACTAGATTTTTTTGGTAACCTATGATTCTTTTTTTACATTGAAATGATATTGTTTTCGTAGTACTATAGTTTGATTGATTAATAAAGGATGTCGATATATTTTTGACGTGGACAATATTTTAATAAGTTTTTTTATGCAACGGTGTTTTGAGTTTAACATTTCACGGCGATTTTCTTCAACTTTGTGCATACTAGTCATTGTTATTTTCTTTGTCAACAAAATGTCATCGTGCATTTATTTACTGGTTTCTTTAAATATTGTATATACATATATTTCATAAAAATCACCTTTTGATTTCCCTTTTGTAAGGAAAAAATTAAGTTTCTGCATTTTCACTGTTCAAATCAAGAAAAAAAACGATCCTTAAAAAGATCTATCTTTGAAACAAATATTCAATTATTCAATACATTTTTTTTTGAATTTCAATATAATTCCAATAATTTATTAAACCAGTGTTATTTGATATTAAAAAAAAGACATCACAGCACTCACCATTTATAACTGACATTCATATATTATTATATAGTATTGTACCTACATGCAAACACGAGGTGTTTTTTTTAATAGAAATAATAATGGTAATATTCTTGTTATAAACAGTTCACACACATACAAGACATTCTCCTTGTGTTTTATTTTAAATTTGTTATGTTTCATATTTAATTATGAGACATAACAAATTATAACGCGAAACAAAATTCATAACAATCCATTGTTTCATAAAACCTAGATATATTTAAAATGTATACATCGACATCATAATTTTCAGAACTATTATTGTATTGTATTATTTGTCTATAGAAATTTATAGTATTGGCTGTTTTAGTACGAATCGTTTAAATAACGAATAGTAATACGAATACAATGTCAAGTCACAAGTGTGAATATTTAAATGTACCGATAACTTATGTAAATTTAAACGATTTAAAAATTACATCACGCTGCGTGAGTACTAATGCTGGAGACAAAAACGGTGAGTTGACATTTCCTTATTGTTATGTCATAAATTATTTATTCAAATTTATTGGTTGTATTACTTAAAAAAAACATCCATTCTTACTTATTGTTCTCCTCTAGATTTTTATGTTTTCCCATCGTAAAGTTATGTCTAATTTTACTCCATTTCGGATTATTTGCCGTAAAAGAAAACAAGAAGAATTTGCTTTCTAAACAAGCAGTGTCAAAAAAGATTGTGTGTTAAATTTTATTGGGAAAAGGGGATGGATATAATGAAAATTGTAAAATAAAAGAAGGGAGATGTTATATACTGGCACAAAGAGGACAGTTTGTATGTTTCTTACATACAGCTGATCTGCTGGCTACCCCACTTGTGGGATATGCCATGATGGTATAGTATAGTATGTTATATATTTGTATACTGACAACACCAAGATTATTAAGGTAGATATATAATTGTTGTCATTCAGATGACAGGCCTCTTTCTTGTTAAACTGTGTGAAAATAACATCAACTCTTTTCATTAAAACACACCACATAACATTTTAATGAGAATATATAGTTTTTCGAGAATATTAGTAATTTTTAAAATGAAAAACAATATTTAGTTATTCCACTATTGACTTTATTTATTTTTGCGAGCCGGCTTTCAAGAGCTTTCGCTCTCATCGTCAGGCTAGTTCCTATAGCTCACACGGTCTTGTTTTCTTGGGTCTTAAAAGATTTTCCTCTATCTCCATTGATTGACTGCAATTATTGTGATTGATTACTAAATTAATTGTCGATGGTGAATTACATTTCTTTTTTATCGATCGATTGAAATCAAAGATTTACATGTTGATATTGATATTAAATAATAATTGATAATGATTGATTTCTTATTGACTGCTATACATTCATGTATATATTGTTCTCTCCACGCGAATAAAAAATCCTACATTCTGAGTGGGTGATAAACGTTATCATAGAAGATTTTTTTTAGAAAGTTTAATACTATATCTTTCTCGTAATATTTTATTTTTTATTTTATTTATTCAGTAAGGATCAGACAGTTGAAACAATTAGTATAGACATTAAAAGACAACAATTAACAAACCAATTAAGATCCCCTTTTTACCAATCTAATAAACATAAATTTGAGACTTAAAATGATAAAACACATATAAATGTAAAAAAATGTGAAAATGTAAAAATGTGTAAAATGTTAAAATGTAAAAATGCAAATAAATGTAAAAAATTATAAAAATGTATAAAATGTTTAAAGTGCAAAAAAATGTAAAAATATAAAAAAGTATAAAATGCAAAATGTACAAAATGCAAAAAATGTAAAAAAGCAAATAAATGCAAAAATATAAAAACACATAAAAATACACATCCCACCTAAGTCCATTAATTATTATTAAATAGGAACATAAATATAATTTATAGTTATAAATTTACCCTCATGCCCAAGTGGGATAGGCGCAGAGGACGGAACGCCACACACCTCGATTTCTAAATACTTGTTTCTTTTCTTCTACGGTTTATCTTCACGCTGCCATCTTATAAGTTTAAGAATTTGATCCATCATCAAGTTACGTAGTTTTCGGACATCTGCGTTTTTCACATCCCCTCTGACGGTTAAATTAATTTTATTAGTCATCCTTCATCATTCATTCGCTCCACATTTTAAAACTATCGCAATTTATTTACACGTATTCTATGCACACAACACTTCTGTCGCATCTGTTCATCCTTCCTATATCCACATTCCTCAAGCAACGTTTTTGCAATTTTTAACAATCATCTTCACATCATTTATTCCACTTTAGCCTTCTTCAACCACGTCCAATTTTTGCTTGCAAACGTGTCGGTACCAGAATGGTACCGTCCACTAGCATTTTTGCCATGTTCGACAATATGCGATTACTCACAATAGATCAGAAAACGGTTCAAGAGCACCGGCCTCTTTTCTCTTTTCGTTAACCGAAATTATTTATAAATTTCGTTAGTTATAAATTACAAACATATCAATCTCAACAAGTGATATAAAAAAATGATAAATCAATCAAAATCAATTTTAAAATTGTTTATTTACGTACAAAAGTACCAACCAACCTTTTTATTAGCTTCCTGACTGATTGATAAACAAATTTACTATCTTATTGATAAGGATTTATTTGTAGAGTAAGATTTTATCAATATTGGCTAATTGATTTTGTAACCAAACTGCTCAGTTAAATATTTTGATTGGTAGATAATGTTAAAAAAAAAATCTAAAAATTAAAATCTTTTTCAATATAATATTTTTTTCTAACCAATTTAATTACGTAAATTAATATTTTTACGTACTCATGTACTAGAATGGTTTTATTATCATTTATATTTTTTCCTCTGGCAAGAATTTAGGTCTCTTACTCTTTTCCGAAAGTTTTCGAGTATTCTGTAAAAACATCAATTCGTAAAATATTGCATGTAAGACATTTAAAATTTCCAAGTGAAGAGACTTCGAAGAGAGATTAGTAGTTTAAAAGATTTTCAGGGCGATAGTTTAGGCTGGCCGGCCTTTCAGGCCTACGCAATGTCCCGCCTGTAGGAACAATTTTTAGTTTGAATATCTGGATAGGTAAACAGAATCTTGATATATCCGGGTGTGAGGTGGGTCTCTCTGCAATTCCAATTAATACCATAACAGGAAAGGGGTTTTATTATACTCATAATTTTACGAATATTTCTAAAATGTAATTCAGTCGAAAGAAATCACATAATTTATAGTGATAATCTCGCCACTGCAAAAAATAATAAGATGTATTAGGTACATTAACAATAAATTACTACCAGGTTTCCTTAGGTATATATATATTTCATGATTTGTATTAACAAAAGTTGGTTTTCATAATTCGGAATCATAAAATTTAAGTCATACAACGCGATATTCATAATCGTAAATTAATTGTTGTCATATTATTTTAAAATAATGGAAATTATTTTTTTTTCTATTCATACGGAAATTAAAGAATATTATTTTAACATACTGTTATAAAATAATACACTGCCAGATCGGAATATTTCGGTTCATATTCTCGCAAATACATAAAATCATCGATAATACAAAGAATATATTAGACGTCCTCAAGAATCCATCAAGAATATTAAAAATATTGTTTTTCTTCATCAACATCGGATTTTGACTCTCTACGGATTTCGAAAGAAAACTTTACAATACTATAAATTCTTTTTCAAACCTCACACTATTATTCTTGAACTATTTTATTTTATAGGAAAAAAACGAGATGTTATTTAGCTGAAAGAAAAATAGATTTATTTTTCTAGGAACAAGCATACAAATAAATTCTTTCATAGGTATTCATGCTCATTTATATTCGACTATACAAGACTAGGTAACCCTAATTAAATAATAAACTTATCTTGCAAAAATATATAAACACTGCTTAAATCAAAACAAAAAAAAACAACCTTTTTGTGGTACCTAGACTGAGAAAAATACTAACGAAATTTCACAACGAATCATTGGTACTTACTATCAGATTAGGACCAGAGATAGTACAAACGATTCATTAGTACGAATCTATAATATAAACTTTATAATATAAACATCTCAGGTCCTAATGTGATAGTACATACCAATGATTCGTTGTGAGTATTTTTCTCAGTGTACACCTACTCAATAAATTGTACACCGATAAAAAAATACATTTATTAGGAATTTAAAAAAAAAGCATTATTTCAAACAACGCTGTTCTCTGCTTGTTAATGAGGTGGTACACAGTCTGACTATTATGATTTCAATTTTCTTTTTTTTTAGTTGCAATTATGTTCAAATTATGTACAATATGAGTATAAGCGCTCAAGATCAAATACTTTTACATATTTGTAAATTCATCACTGAATGATGCTGGACTTCCATCACTTGGACAGATTTTGTGTCTATAAGTATTACACTTGGACAAATTTTGTGTCTATAAGTATTACACTTGGACAAATTTTGTGTCTATATGTAGTTTTGGAGGTTCTTCTTCTGGATATCTTTTGTCTTATTTATATTTAAATTCATATATTTTCTGTAAATTTTATATTTACTTTTTATTAAAAAGATTAAAAAACAATAATTGTCACATGTGATTAGAATACAAATTTCTATGAAAATTCCATTGTTGTACGTTTGACGTAGATATATTTTTAGGTAGGTATATGATATAACTTCCAAAGGTTAAAACACTTAATCCAAACACAAACTCTATGAATCTTTTAAACACTTAATTACCTTATTAATATAATATATTAATATAATATAATATAATATCATATTATGATAATTAAAAATAACAATGGGTATGTCAAGTACTACTTCGAACACAGCTGATGTGCAGTATTTAATATAATTTACTATGTATCATCATCAAGTAATGATATAAATTATTTGTATTGAACAGGTTATAATTGAATAATCAATAGTAATTAATTATCGTAGATAGTTATATATTTTATTGTATAGAGATTTGCGCCCATATAATTATATTACAAATATATCTAATCTGATAATCATAGCATCATAGTTTAATAAACAGGCACGATCAATAATACTTGATCATCTCCGACTGAAATATTGATTGTCTCCGACTGATGAAGCGACTTATAGAGCGAAAACAAAAATGTATAAAACATATCACTGTTTAAGTTTCATTTTATTTCAAAAAAAGATAAATCTTACGAGATCTTTATCAAATCTCTAACAACATAATTATAAGCTACTATAGTTTCAATAAATAGTTTCTTTTGTTTTTTATGTTTTTCTCTAAATCCTCCAACATCATGTCATTTAACGAAAACGTTCCGGTAAATGGCCAAACCAGGTTAAATAGATTGATGACGATTAAAATATTTTTTATCAAAACAAATTTCTCAACTTTTACGTCAATCTTTTGTCATCGTTGAGTGACATTAAAATTCATGGTATCTTATGAAATAAATATAGATTTAAACAACAAATCAGAAGTTGTACTCCCTTTTCGAATCCTGCCTCAATCTTTCTACATTGATAGTTGTAAACGGACGGACTTCGCCTTGTTATTTTTAAAATCAGATCTTCAATATCACAGCCGTCCCTCATCAGTAGTAAGTCATAGTATTACTTGGTGGCTATCGTCCCGAATTTACAGTATACGTCCTCAAGAGAAGGATATTACCAGTTTTGTAGTTTTTTTTTGTACATCTGATTACACTTAGTCTATTGAAGCTTTATCGATTGATCTAATATTACAAAAATAATTTATAAAATAATATCATTTGATATTTACTATTTGCCATGACGCTTAATTAATTAAATACTCGTACGACCTATACCTTTAAGAGAGTATTTGATAGTGGAAGTAATACTATAGTAAGCATTATATGACTGTATTCATTAATGATGTGTTATGTACTGTAGTATTTTCATTACAGCATTCATTCATAATCATTACTATCACCTACTTACATACATGCTTACACTGGTGACCATCAATTACACCTACTTAGAACGTATCAACATACATAGTTGCCTATCTATTTTCTTCTTTTTATCTTATTTTTCCATTCCAATCCATTATCGCATTTTCAATTTTGAATTGTTCGCATTCATTTTATACCAACATATTATACAAAATCGAAAGGCTTTTCATTCTCAATGGTGGCTTCCCAACGCTTCAGATTTGACTTTTAAGTGTCCAATCCAGGAGCCGCTTTGCTCACTTCTAATCTGGGCTAAATAATGACATGTCCATCGCTAGTTAAAACTTGTTATTCGTCGAAAGATATCTACGTATACAAATAATATAAAATTATGATGTGTGCATGCATACATAATGGTTATCATTTGGCAGAAAGGATCACACATTTTTCCTTCCATAATATTCTTTCAGTTCTTCGTTTATACTGTCTATCATCGTTAATCTTTTTCTCATTTACAAACTACTTTTTCTCTCACCTACCTTATTTAATAAAAAAGATAAAAGGAAAATAATATGCGTCTCGCGTGTAAAAAATGTACAAAATTATTTTTAAGATTTTCAAATCAGGTACAAATATTTTTTTCCGTTTATCCTTGGCCTAAATATTGTGTAACAATGTACCTAATTGTAATAATATAATTGCTTAAATATTTTCATTTGACAGTTTATATTGGATGTAACAATTTCATAATATTTAAGCAAATTATACCTACGAATAGCAATCCAGGTAACTACAATTATAATTTGTATTCCAACTCGAGGATTTTGGGTCAAAGTGTAAGATAGTAATTAAAGATTTCCTTACTTAAAAACTTCTTATCTAGGGAATTACGTTCTAAATTTTATAATTTTATACATCTAATCGCTCTGTTTGATACAAAATGCAGATCAAAAAAGTATTATTTTTGTAATAAAATTATTCAAAATAAAATATATGACATCTCAATTCAACGACGAAAATTTGACAGTTTTTAAAAGATATCCTTAAATTGGAATGAACAATATTTGTTTATTTTAATTTTTATTCCACACTTACTTAAATAAATATATTTTCAATGCTACGCATAAAAAAAGATATTTCAATCCACAATGTACAAGTTTATCGCTGTAAAGTGAAGTATTTTAACTAATTTCATTAGAAAAATATTTTCCTTCTTTTTTCTAGATGGTATATTCGCACAATCTCCTATACCGATCGTTACTAGAGAATGTATGAGACTGCCGCCTCCAATACACATCTGCTTTTGCAGACATTTTGCAATGAAAAATACAACCGTAAAGGTGGAGAATAATGGATTAACAGGTAAATTGAACAATTTTAAATACTTAAACAGATTGGTTTTGCAAATCGCTTGATTACCCAGAATGTTATGTTATTAATGCTACATTCATAATGTCCAAATATCGTAGCTATAGAAACGGTTCCTGTCAAAAGACTTTTGAATGGACTAAATATATTATTGATATAGGACAAAGTACACCTAATTTAAGCTAGTGACGCAAAACTATTTATATTATAAATTCATTACATAATTTGAATCCCAATAATAATTTTTTACAGCAATGTTCACATTTCCTGAACTACGTAATCAGCCATTACTGAAAGGAGGTCCTCTGAAAGATGAATTCAGATTTGAACAACTTCATTTCCACTGGAGTGACTTCGATGATGATGGCTCTGAACATTCCATCAATGGAATAAAGTAAGTTTTTTATGTGTTATACATTGCTACATATTTTTACTAAATTTTAGTGAATTACCAAATGAAACTACGGGTCAAAGAATCAAAGAAATACAGTTCAATGGAAATCAAATTAATACCATACAGGAATATTTTACAAACTGCTGAAAAAAAGTGTCACTTTGAAGGTGCCATAACGCATACTTCCTTCTTCTTGAATTGGAGAAAGCTGGCTCCAAAGTGCATATTTTCTATATTTACCAATATAGTTTGAATTATTATTCGTTTATATTTCACGCTTTTTAGGGAAAATAACGTTTATTCGTATAGAATATGGATCATAAAAATTCATAGGTAGGTATACTCTTTTAAAGTGCCTGGCCATTTTCTTATAAAACTAGTATAAGTGACTCCATTCTTATAAACTTATTGGTAACAGAAATAAGGAATTACTGAATAGAAGAATCTCCAATTTGTGTTGCATAAATGTAAAAAGACGAAAAACTAAGAATACCTAATAATAACTTGTGCAAATTATTTTAAAATTACACCTTTTTATCATATCATAACATCTTGTGAAATAAAGATTATTTAATCTTACCTTGTATTCCTCCACACTTTGCAAATTATATGGAATTTTGTTCCACAAAAGTAATAATTGTTGTTTAATCATCATATTCATAACATTCGCGGATATTTTAGGAGTCAACAAACTCCTATTTATCCGTACTTTTGAATGTCTGGACAGGTTCGGGGTTCACTAAGGGTTTCAAACGACAAAATCATGTCCATATTGAAATCAATTTTAATTATGTCAAACAAGAAAATAATCAAAAAAAGATGTTGAGATTTAGTTAATTTTTTGCAGATATGCATGCGAAGCTCACCTCGTCCATTACAACAGCAAATATGAATCCTTTGATGTCGCTAAAGACGAGAAAGATGGTTTACTTGTAATAGGAATCATGATGGAAGCATGCGAGGAAGACAATGTGAAACTCGATCCTCTCATCAACGCCTTGTATAGAATACCTCAAAGATCTTCCGAATATGTTTTTAATTCACGTATGTTACCAATGACATTAATTATTACATATTTGGAACAATTTAAATGCGTATTAATTATCATCAAAGATGTGTGTTTAATTTATTGTAAAATTATATTTTCAGTTTCTTTCTTTGATTGGATGGATGACGTTGATTTCAATGAGTTCGCAACCTATAACGGTTCCCTGACTACGGATCCATTCAATGAAACTGTTCATTGGATTGTTTTAACCAACCCAATAAACATTTCCAGAACACAGGTAAGCTAATAGTGTTTGTATGTAGTTTCATAGGTATTTTTTTAAAGATGAATCTGAGTTTATAATAATCTCAAATACACTCCAAACAACCTTATAGTAAGCAACACGCTTGCGTTATTAGTGATGGGGGAGAAGATCGACATCGTGAGAAATTGAACCTGGAATCCCTCGATTGAAAGTTCGGGACTCTACTTTGCAATTGAAAATTTGCATTGTTCTTGAGCATATTTTTTATAATTATAAAATCCCATTACTGTCTGTAATAAAGTTTAATTAATATTCCTTTTGCAGATGATCGCCTTCCGAAATCTGCAGGTTTTCGACGGAAAGAGAAGGATTAAGTGCAATGCTAGGGCACTGCAGATTCCACCTGCAGATTTAAAGGTAAGATACACGGGTCAACTGAAGATCAAATCAAGACTTTAAAAAATGAACGTGACAATTAATAACAAGAAAAAACATACAAGGAGTAGGTATTTTAAAACAAGTGTTATTATAATGAAATAATTTTCAAAGATTTAATGTTTTCAAGTGAAAAGATATTAAAAAAAATATTATGAAAAATAACAACAGTGGTCCATCCAATAAATTTATTTTTTAAAACTTAATAAAATAATTGTTACCAAGGATGACTTCTTAATAGTGTATTATGTTATTGTTTATTATGATTAAAATTTTGTTGAATTCATTTAAAAAAAAATGTGAATCTGAAGTTGTTCGTTGAAAGAACAAGTGGTGTGATTATGGACCAAAAACTAACCTGGCAGCAGCATATGAATACAATCCGACGAAAATTTTTCTATTCACTGCATTCTCTTAAAAGATATCAAATGTTCCTTCCAACTAAAATCAAAACCTTACTTGTTCAATCTCTGCTGCTGCCTCTCATAGATTATGCTAATGCAGTATATCTCGATATCAACCAAGACCTGTCAAATAAACTTGAGAGACTTCAGAATTATGGTATCCGATTTATTTTCAATCTCAAGAGGTCTGATCATATCTCCCAGTATCGAGTCAATCTTAAGTGGCTAACTGTGCATCAAAGACGTGAACTTCAAATTCTATCACTTGTTTACAAAATACTCTATTCCACGTCTTCTCCCTATTATTTAAAAGAAAATTTCGAGTATTTAGCGAGCCATGGCCTACCATTGCGATCCAATAACGAGCGTCTTCTGGCAATTCCTACACACAGTACCAATTATTTCTCGAAATCATTCTCAGTTTATGGTGCTCGTTGTTGGAATAATCTTCCTTCTTCGCATAGAGTTTCACAATCGTTCAATGTCTTTAAATCTTATGTTAAGGAAAAAATGCTATCTTCTAACTCAGTATCCGTTCCCTAGCCCCCCCCCCCCCCTCCTCTGATCCATAATCCCTACCACATGTTGGGTGTGTGTCAAATATATTATTTTAAATTTTGTTTTTTTTTTCTTTTGTTGTGTTTTGATATTTTGTATGTTTTTTTTTTGTAAGTAAATTTGTTTTTACTAGTTTCATGTCAATGTATCGTGGTTAGATGGAAGAAATCACTTTATAGTGATAATCTCGCCACTGCACATCGTCCTAGTTTCTAAAATTTTATATTATTTTGCTAACACTGTTATGTAATGATGATGTGCAAGAAGAATAAATAAATAAATAAATAAATAAAGAAGAACGATTTTTCAGAAAACATGAGACCAATTAGTTTGTGTAATTAAAATTTTATAAAAACAAGTTTTAATTTTAAAATTTATTAAATATATTTGTATTTTCATGGATGTATGATAATTTTATAGACTTAAGTATTTTTATTAATTTTTATACATATTGCAAGGTGTAAATTTAAATATCTAGACTTTTAGATTGTAGAAAATTTTTTGTACTTTCAACTCGAATATTTACATAATAAATTATTTTAATTTCAGATACTTGATTTTACTACTGCCTTCTTAAAAATACACAAGCAAACTTTTTTCTACTATATGTACCTACCTATATTCAAAACAAAAGATCAATAAGGACCTTATTAATTAGAAATGCATTAAAAAATTTTAACAGTTAAATTATATTTATAAAACATGCTAAAATTTGATAAATAACAATAAATAAATTTAAAAAAAACTGAAAATGCGCCCTTGCGGTGGTTTGTACCACAAAACGGCGCTCAATAAATTGTCCAGATTATTATTATTATTACCTAGTCAAAAGTTGTCTCAAAAAAAAAGAATTATGTAAAGTAGAAAAAAATCCTTATTTTTGTTTACTTATTATGAAATTCTATTACATGTGCGCCAATATAATAAATAAGGAGCTGGTTTTGTCCAAAAGGTTCCTGACAACCCAAAAGCGTCTCTTTTGTAATAACTACACAAAAATATGCTGAGAAGTCAAAAGATTATCTATTATTTATTCATTGAATCAATAAACGGCCTGAGCCTTTTACAGTATATAAAAATATTACCATATTAATACAACACTAACTACTACCTACCATACTATACATGCTCCAACATTATGGTAAGTACTTTTATGGTAACAAACTAAAAACGGTTTTTTGTCTTACAATATTATTATCTATGAAAAAGTGAAAATCTATGAAAAGAGTGATCTGTCAAAGGCAATCATCAATTGTCATTTTCCCGGACAAAATTCTTGTACTTTTTTCTTTAACTGGCAAAATATAATATTGGAAATGTTCAAGAAGTGTAATATAAAGAAAAATTTGAAGAAAACTAAATATCCGATTGACATTGATCTGGCGAAATGCACGAAAATAGATTGCTATCCATTACATTGCAATTATTTTCAAATGGATCCTGTAAAACTAAAAATGGTTAACACTGGAAGTACTGGTATTTTATTCAATATTGATTGATTAGTTTTGGAATTAATTTATGTATAAAGAAGGTATTTGGAGCAAAGTTTATTTAAGTAATAAAAAAGAATAATTGTCAAAAAATACGTGAGTAGACATTAATATTAATGATAATGCTGCGAGTATATAATACCATACACAACATGTCTATTTAAAAAAATCTGGAGTTCCTGTCAGTTTCAAAAAAATAAGATACTTAGTATGGTTGGCATACCTCAGTGCTGAATTAAAATGTAAATATCTTATTACCTAATAGAGCTGGTAAGTCTAACTTCTATGAGAGGGCTTTTGGTGTTGTTGGACCGGTTACGTGGAATCGCCTACCGGTGCCATTGAGAGATAATCAGACTGTCACCAGCTTCAGAAGCATATTGAAAAATTAACTCTTCACCGGCGCCCTTGAGACGGTCTAGGGACTGTTAAACGGCGTCAAAACAAAATCATCCAGAATCATCATCATCGTGATTTTTTACAGAAGATTTAAGTAAAGATTGGGAGACCTATTCTTTGCTGGGACTCCACGGAGCAGAGAGGCGTTTTTAGCTCCATGGCATATTGGAATTTGAAATTCTTTAAACAAATTCTTATGCGATACTATGTATAGTAAATTAACAAAGCATATTAACCAGTTTTCAATATTTTAGTTCTAATCAGAGGTTCTTGGCCTTCTGATAGGCCATGTCTACAAGATGGACCACTCACTGATAAATATATTTTCTCTCAACTACATTTCCACTGGGGGAAGAATCCTACATCTGGTGCCAATCACACTGTCGATGGAGAAAAGTAAGAATTATGTCACCTTCTCAAAACCGTTTACTTTTGAGATATTTACTAATACATACAAATTGTGGCCGTCTGAGTATTGAATGCAAAATAATATAAACCAAATTCTATAGGACAAGATACGAAGGTTACTTTGAATAGAATGACATTATTGAACGGCAGTAATTGAAGAACACAAAGAAAAAATAAACACGATATTTTAGTAGCTTTTATTGTAAATTTGTACTATTTTATTTTCATTTATTTTCTATGGATCATTCAGTTATAACTGTAAATATAACAATTAAATACTTTCTTACCATTATAAACAAGTTCCATGTGAACAATTTAAATATGAAGAAATCACGTATTACATATATTCAATAAGTTGGAATAACTTTGACCTTAGTCAATTAAAATTCCATCAGATCAGTAGACAACTCCTTTGTAATGGTAAGGTATTTTATGGCTGACCCCCAAGGAAAATGTCGCGAGTAAGCATGCTTATTGTCTGCATTACGTTATGTGAATGTTATTTGTATTTAAGCTTTTTCTTCATTGTAGACAAGCCATGGAAATGCATGTCTTATTTTTCAAGAAACAATACATTTACCCGGAAGTGGCACAAGAAAAAGAGGATGGTTTGGTCATAATGATTTACATTTTAAAGGTAATTGTAATACTTCTATACAATATTTAAAAATACTTAAGTATATAAAAACATTGACCAATACAAAATAGTACATGGTATAGTAGTCTACAGCACCAATTTTCTCTAATTGACTCTTCCCTACTTATTATACCTAAATATTGCACCAGAAAATGCCATAAAAAAGTTCCTAACAATAATTACAATAAAAAAATTAAACTGTGGTGATAGGCGACCATTATTGTAAAAGGGGGTACTTATATGTAATGTATGGACCATCAATATATTCTTTAAAACATACTTTATAAATGCCTCTAAAACTAGAAACTCGAGGGAGATATAAATGTACCTTTTATACCAACGGTTGTTTAAGACATATTGATATTAAATTATTTTGGCCGCACGATTTGCTTGGCCGCATTAACATTTTTTTTATTTTCAGTGTTTATAAATAAAGGTCATTGTTCATATAAAATATCTCTTAGCATTGTCAAAATGTAAGGGATCTAATCTAAAAAATGAATGGGTGTAGGAATTTGAGCGTTTTTATATATTCTATTTCTAATGACATTAAAGAGAATGAGCGGATGCGTGATGAGTGTTGTGGATAGAATGCGTGTAAATAAGTTACGATGGTTTGGACATGTTGAGTGATGCAAGATAAAAAAATGACGAGGAGGATGTATTTGTCTGAAAGAGGAGGTGTGAGGAAGCGCGAACGACCAAGAACCACGTGTCTTGAGCACGTGGATCAAATACTAAAGGACGGCCTCATGTTGAGTTAGAGAAATCGGCAAACATGTATGAGAAACTGGATGAATGTGGAGGAAGCGAAAGAAGTTTGTAAGGATAGATCTACATGGTGTTCCGTTCTCTCTGCCTACCCCTCCTGGGACACCGCGTGAGGGTATAGATAGATAGATAGATAGAATTTTAATTATCATTAGGTACATATATATGTTGCATATGTTTTTGTTTGTTTCCATCAAGTAACTGTATTTTGATCAATAGATTATCTACAGAAGATGAATAATTAATCGTTAATTATTATTTAAAAAAAAACTGGGAAGGGTAGTAAAGGGAGGATAAACGGAATTCCTAGTTAATGTAAAATCTTAACAGTGAAAAGTATTACAAAAGGTATTAATAGGTAAGGAAGCAGTATTAATTCGCGTAATTCAAATGGGTTAGTACATATTACAATGCTGTATAGAATTTACTAAAAAGAATTCACAACCTACTAGTAAGGATTACAGACTCATTGTTGGGTCCTCAGTCCTTATCATGTTATAAGCCTTTCTTTTTTCAATGTCCCCATACTTTTTGCTTACGCAAACAAATGACATGTTCGCAATATGAGACATTATTTTGTAGATAGTTAGGTACGTCATTATACCCCCCATTAGTTCCAGGGAATTAGATAACAATTGTAATATATTATTACGACTCCCACGATTGTATTGAGTACCACGGGCGTACCAACAGTAGGAAAACTGCCCTCCCCCTCTCTTGAGATGTTAAAAAATAGTGTTATAGGGTGCAAACACAAAGAAAGCAGGTTGCCAGCGCCGATCAGTGCCGGTGAGCGCCGGCGAAGTAAATCGCAATCGGCGTTCCTGCTTTTACTATGTTCGTGTTCATTGAAATGCATGTAACCATTCTCGGCGCCGGTAGACGCAGGCATCGGAAAGCAGGTAACCTGCTTTCTTTGTGTTTGCACCCTTAAATAGGAAAATAATAGCGAAGCACGCAGTTGCTTTTTTGCTAGAAGTCAAAAATGGTAGGTACCTACTTCTTTAAAGGTCTTAGATGAATAAAATCCTACTTAATGAGTTTACTTACTTTTTATATAAGGCAAAAAAATATATTCTGTTGATAAAAACATTTTAATTTGATTTTAGTTGGAAGATATCGCTTCTGCGATAAACTCGCCCATTGCATAATGTCATTAATTTGTATGACATTATTTAATAACTCTGTAATGGCAATTTTTTTATTGTGCAATAAAGTTTATTGTAATTATTATTTTAATTTGACTTGCGTAAGTTAAACAATTGGTCCGAATGGTACATGAGAGAGAAGAAATCTCCAGAATGATTTGAAGAAGATTTATTTATTAACTTAACACAATAATATAAGGTACTTAAAATTTAAACAATCTACTACTACACAATAATAAACCATAAGCATTGCCCCAATCAAAATTTCTCCTGGCATAAGGGGTCAAGCTACAGTGTCCTAATAATGTATACTCTATTTGATCTACTTTAACACTTAGATAAATAAATAATAGGTATCAATTGAAGTATGATTAACTGCCCCTCTAGAAATATCCCAGATGGGTACACCCTTATTAAGTAGGATAGTTTATAGTGTTAGAAATTCAGTGTGTATGTGTATTACCTCCATACGTTATGAAAACACCAAAAGTTATTAATCTATTTTATATAAGGTAGTTACATGAATATAATTCCCTCAGGATTATTCGCTACATCATATCATCATTAACAAAATTATGTAAGTAATTGAGCTGATAATGTGCCTATTCTATGATTAATATGTAATGTCTTGTTTCTGAGTTATTTTATCTTTGTTTGCTTGAGTCGTATATTATTAAACACAGCAATGCCCAAGCAAAAACAAATTCAAGATTTTGAGTGAATATTGCAAAATTGCGTCTAAGAATATACCTACATAATTATGTCTCAGTAATAAAACTACAATAATAAACGTCCCTCTTTCACAATACATCGTTCCTATGACAACGACATCAGAGCGCAGGGATTGTCGTGGGAGGTTGAGGCTGGTTCTTGCCCTGTGTTCTCAAGAGGAGCGTTGAGGGCGATGACGATGAAGATGAATAAAACTACATACAATTTAATCTGTGGAGCTTTCCGCAAAGAAAAGATCTCTCACTTATTTCTGTGAGTTTTCAAGCGTCCTGAACATAGGTGTTCATAATAAGACGTTTAATGTTTTCAATTCAGTGATGACGTAAATGTCTTATTTCATTGGCACTCATTAGCGGTCTAAACGGCGGCGAACCACGGATAAGCGTCGTCTCAGGGCACCGAGCTTTTTGGAAGCCTCGCCCAGTAGATTTAAGAATTTATAAAGTTGAGAAACTAAACATCTGTACAAAAAAAGAGATCGTGGATTTTGTAAAATAGAAAATTTGGCAATGGGAAAGGGGTGAGGGAAAGAAATTTGAGAAGCTGATTATGTTTTGAAATCTCTTTGTCAATAATATTCTCAACGTCAAGTTAAGATCGCCCCTATTGTGACTGAGAGTATGACTTTATTTCATGGATTTAGCCTGCTTGCTACCCTACTAATGGAAAATACTGTACTGGGTAGAGACAAAATTATCTCTTTGAGGCATTACTGGGTTTGATGCTATAAATATCTTTCTCATGTAGGTATTTCGATTACGGTGATGGTGAATACAATAAAAAACCATTTTCTTCAAAGTTATGTATTTACTCTTAGGTCTCATTATTTACAAGGTGATTAATTAAAAATACTTGTAATTTTTTATATAATTAATTATATCAAAGTTATGACGATACATCGTGGGAGTAATGAACATAAATTCCCTTTATGATAAAGGTTGTACTTTTTATTTTCCCAGGTTTTTATATATTACTAGCTGACCTGGCAAACGTTGTTTTGCCATATACATTATGCCATATACTAATATCGCTATTAAAAAAATAGGAGTTGATAGTAGAAGGGTAAAAAATTAGGGCTGTATGTATTTTTTAACGCCTCACCACAAAAAAAAATAAAATAAAAAAACGACCAAAAAATAAAATAAGAAATTGGGGGTGGATCACCCTAAACTTTTAGGGGTATGAAAAATAGATGTTGGTCGATTCTCAGACCTACCTGATAAGCACACAAAATTTCATCAAAATCGGTCCATCCGTTTCGGACTAGTATGATAACGAACACTGTGACGCGAGAATTTTATATATTAGATAATTGAAGATGAAGTAAAGGTTGTAATGGAAATGGTCATTCACAATTAGCGGATTAATGAAGTAATCAAATTCTGCTGAGATTATGATTTACTTTTAACTTTTTTTAACTTGAGCGTTAAGTTAAATATACTTATCTTTTATAAGTCGTACAGAAATGTGTACGTGTATTACCATTAATGTTTAAGTTGGTGAGACATAAATTAATAATAATAATAAAATCGATTAATCTAATGAATCTAAACTATTGTCTCGGTTAGATTTAGTCTTTGAGGGATTAATATTGATTAGTTTTCATTTGTATCCAATACTAGGTACCTACTTGACGAATAATATCAAACATATCGACCGTCCAGTTCCAAAACTCAATGAGTAGAAATATCTTATATTGCAAAAATCACCATTTTTGTAGTTTTGGTATACCTATTATTTATTTTATGCTTTAAAACCACAACAGAAAGTGAAATTTATACTACCTATATAATAATCACACATGGCACACGTCAAAGACATACGTTGTCTTTGTTCCGTTCAGTAGTTAAACAATTCAAAATATTTATTTGTGGAACCTATATTTTTTTCCAGTTATTGGCAAATATCAGCAACCGGAATGTTCTATAAAAACATACAAAAAAAGATTCCATGTCGTCCGTGGTTTGAAATTGAGAGACAATCAAAATTGGACATTTCCCTCATTTCCAGAATGGGAATCGGACATTGTTTGGTTGCCACCCACTTAGCAAGGATCGAAGTTTTCTCCTCCCCTGAGTGCGAATGTGGTACCAATGAGGAATCTCTGGACCATGTATTTTTTGAGTGCCCCAAATATGACAGATCTGAATTCATAGATAATCTCGTGGAGGAATGCATTACATACCCCCTCAATGTGCAATTTTTACTATCATTGAACTCAATAGAGGTGTATAAATGTATGACAAAATTCCTCAAAGTAAATAATAAAAATATTTAACTTTTCGAGTCACCTTGTTATTGAATTAGAATAGGTATAATTAGTTATAATAGGTAGCTGTGTGTTATTGTAAACAACAGCTGTGCGATGCATCGAATGAAGTATTGTCATTATTATTTGCTACCCCGTCTTTGTATTAAGGTTCATTTTGCTGTAAAACACCTCATTGTTGTTTTTTTTTTTGCTTTTTTTTTAATACATATATATCATTGTTAAAAATCCGTTGTTCCATATTGGCCTAAATCACTCGCAAACGAGTGGATGGCCTTGAGAAAAATTGAATAGAATAGAATATATTTTTTTCGTAACTAAATATTTTATATATGTAAAGGGAACCATGTACATATGTTTTAAAGTTATTTGTTTGTCGAGTTGAGAGAGTGGCATTGATTGTGTGTATTTTCATAATTAAATCAAAATTTTCCAAATTTTTGTTGCGTTATGGAACTGAACAATCGATAAATAGTTTGACTGTCTACAATACATTAATCACATAGTGTCCAAGAGTTTCTGCATAATTATAGTAAAACATAATATAGGTAAATAACGGTTCATTAAGTGTTAAACCTTATAAAATTCAAAGACATTTTCAACTCGTCTCTCACTCTTTTCTGTAAGTGTTCGGGTATCCTGTGATAGTCATGTGTTAGTAAACATTACGAATAATACTTTCAATTCAGCGATGAGATATGCCGCTTATTCTAAATATTATATTTTTTATTGGGTCATAGAAAATAGCTTGCATGTTTAATACAATATGCAATTAGTCTATTGAATACACTACTTGTGATATATAACGTGTTGGTATAGATATACAAGCTGGTCTGCTGGCTACTCCACTTTTGGGATATCCATGATGGTATAGTATACCTAGTAGTAGTAAGAGGAAGAGGAATATAGAAGCAAATTCAGTGTGTAAAATAATAACTTTATACTTAGTACGTTTTCACTTTTTGATATGAGGCTGTCGAAATCTTCAATAAAATATATCTACTAAAAATAATTCTATGAATTTCAGTTTCAGTTGTACGCCAATCATAAATTAGATGATATCGTGGAGAAATTGAAAGACATAAAGACAGCCGGTTCAGAGTGTAACATTACACCCACGCCTCTCTCATCGTTCATCCCAACATTCGAGAATGACTTCCTGGTGTATCGAGCTGATGTGAAAGATAACCCAGCTACGTGGATAGTATCACGAATTCCAATTGGAATATCAGAAACTCAGGTGAGTCATAAAAGAGACCAGTTAGGTAAATGCCACTAAAAAAGGTTGCAATAATATATGCATAAATGTTAAAAATATGCATACATATTATTACATAGAATCATGTAAGATAAGCAATGTTTTATTTTATCAAATGGGGTATGCACTATTGCGACCTATAAGACTTGTTGGGCTTCTTCTACTTTTCTTGACTGTTGTTGTCTTGTTAAAAGAAAGAACTCTAGTCTCAAGCATCTTGTGGTTATGATTTTATCAAATGGGGTATGCACTATTGCGACCTATAAGACTTGTTGGGCTTCTTCTACTTTTCTTGACTGTTGTTGTCTTGTTAAAGGAAGAACTCTAGTCTCAAGCATCTTGTGGTTATGATTTAATCAAATGGGGTATGCACTATTGCGACCTATAAGACTTGTTGGGCTTCTTCTACTTTTCTTGACTGTTGTTGTCGTGTTAAAGGAAAAACTCTAGTCTCAAGCATCTTGTGGTTATGATTTTATCAAATGGGGTATGCACTATTGCGACCTATAAGACTTGTTGGGCTTCTTCTACTTTTCTTGACTGTTGTTGTCTTGTTAAAGGAAGAACTCTAGTCTCAAGCATCTTGTGGTTATGATTTAATCAAATGGGGTATGCACTATTGCGACCTATAAGACTTGTTGGGCTTCTTCTACTTTTCTTGACTGTTGTTGTCGTGTTAAAGGAAAAACTCTAGTCTCAAGCATCTTGTGGTTATGATTTTATCAAATGGGGTATGCGCTACTGCGACCTATAAGACTTGTTGGGCTTCTTCTACTTTTCTTGACTGTTGTTGTCTTGTTAAAGGAAGAACTCTAGTCTCAAGCATCTTGTGGTTATGATTTTATCAAATGGGGTATGCACTATTGCGACCTATAAGACTTGTTGGGATTCTTCTACTTTTCTTGACTGTTGTTGTCTTGTTAAAGGAAGAACTCTAGTCTCAAGCATCTTGTGGTTATGATTTAATCAAATGGGGTATGCACTATTGCGACCTATAAGACTTGTTGGGCTTCTTCTACTTTTCTTGACTGTTGTTGTCGTGTTAAAGGAAAAACTCTAGTCTCAAGCATCTTGTGGTTATGATTTTATCAAATGGGGTATGCGCTACTGCGACCTATAAGACTTGTTGGGCTTCTTCTACTTTTCTTGACTGTTGTTGTCTTGTTAAAGGAAGAACTCTAGTCTCAAGCATCTTGTGGTTATGATTTTATCAAATGGGGTATGCACTATTGCGACCTATAAGACTTGTTGGGATTCTTCTACTTTTCTTGACTGTTGTTGTCTTGTTAAAGGAAGAACTCTAGTCTCAAGCATCTTGTGGTTATGATTTTTGAAGATGGGAATGATTTTACTTCTTTCCAGTGGATACGTATTTATAGTGAAACCTGAAAATATTCCATATAAAATCGCAATTTATGTAGTATACCTACGTAACAATATTATGTTAATCCGAGATGTCCAGTGTAAGTTGGATTCGAAAAAATATTGTGACCCGGGTGAAAATTTCTATCTATCGATACCATGTGGGGTAACCAGTAGACCAACTTAACATAATGAACATGCAAGTTGTCTTCTTCGTGTCAACTGGGGTGATGGGGATTTTATCGTGAGAGTGAGGAAATATTTGAAACCCATTTTTTTGTCAGACGTCAAAAGCAGCGTAAATACGTATAATCACAAAGTTCATTACAAAATACAAAATCTTGAGAAAATGTCCTAAATATGCAAGCATATAAAATTTAGTCAAAATATGCAAATGCAGATATCCAGATTCTAGCCATCAATATACATAACTCAATACACGTCGCAATATCTTGATTGCGCTGAATTAGTTGGCTTGATTTCTTCAAATAAAACATGGAACATTTAATTTTCAACAAAACTATAGAGAAAACCCTTCAGTTGCCAAACGTTAGATATTTGAGTTGGTAAATTGAAAAGTAGGTAACTACGTAATTTTTTCTAGTTTTGCGGTAGCAATTACTACGGTTATTATTGGCATCATGGTATATGTCTTATCGACGATGTATTGTGAATGTACCTTTTACAGAACACTATAATAGTTACTGAAAATAGTGAGGGACGAATTATTGCCCGGGAATCCACGGAACGAAATGTGTTTTATTAGAAATGAAAAATGTTTTTCATAAATGTTGAGTAAATTTAATAAACCAAATAGATAAAATGCAATATCTTTTTAAGATGAAATTCATCTCAAAAGCACTTTTCCCGTTAAATTTCCGCAGAAGAAATACACGCCGCGCCGTTCAAGTAAATCTTATTCATATAATGTATATTATTATATTTTAGGTATATCAACTAATAGTTGAACGTATTATTGCATCGATTTAGGTACAATAATATTATTCAGCCCACACACATTTATGTTATATGGTATTGAAACTAGATAAATCCATTTGTAGGATAATGTCAGCGGAACCCAAAACTAATTAAATTTCGAACGATTTTCATTCAACTAATTTTTTTCGCTATTCTTCACACATATTGCACAAGATTTTTAATTAATTTATTTATTTATTGTACAAAAAAACAGCATTGCAGTAAAAAAAACCTTTTCGCTATCATTGTAGGTACGTAAACAGTAAACAATCAAGACAATAATAAAATATAACACAAAAATACAGACACATAGAAAATTCTATGACACAAATATACAAGAAAAAGGAATATTGAATATTTGTAAAATACAGTTTAATAGATTTCAACCCATAGGATATTTCTGCATACTTAGTTAAAAAATGTAAGTTTTGGATATATCCACTTTTGATCCCAGACCGTTCATTTACGAGCCGTGGGTGGAAAATTTATCGATGGAAAATGTTATTTAGTTTTATTTAATAGAAATGTCAAAAATAATATCCGGCCTCTGTCCGTTATCTGATGCTATACCAGATAATACCTAGTAATCTGGATACCGGATACTCCGAAAAGAAAAATATTTTTTCTTCTTCGTCTCCTAAGGAAATCGTTAGTCCCACCCACTTTCGGTGTGATCTATTTTTTTTATATTTTTCTTCGCCACGCAGTTCTGTCCAGTGCGTCATTCTGAGAGACATTACATTCCTGCATGCCCTGCCTTACTACTTCCACTACCTGCGTTTGGTTTAAATACTTCTGAACCTCCGGTACTTCTTCACGTATTGAAATATTAATTCATCAATTGAAAGTTTTTCCTTGTTTTGGGAAATCAATTTTCAACATGATACAAAAAGCCATTTTTTTTTATTTATTGAAAAAAAAAATTATATTATTATGTATATTGTTTATTGACAAGAAAAATTACTTGAGTCCCATCATTATTTATATAATATTATGTCGTTTTCATATCTTACTAATTTATGCCACCCTACAACTATTCTTTTCTGCTGAAGAACATAAGCCTCCCTCAGATTTCCTTAAGCATTTATGTCACATATCACATCAACTGATCATAAAAAAACTTATAATCTTAAGAGCCCTTGATAGGTAGGGAACTCGAAATTGTCACATGATTTTACGCAACCATTTTTCAACATTGATTATTAATTAATTGCAATATTTTCGTGATCGAGATGATATTTTTACTGTTTGTTTTTGATAATATCAAAATTTGAACATATTTTAATGTATTTTTAATAATAATAAAAAAAATAACCGAGAGATTCATGTAGAAATTATCGATTGAAAAACACCTTCCGAAATTTCATCACGACTAGCAGAGGTATTTTAAGACAATCATCTTAGAGGTTACATAAATGATGAAGTAAATTTAGCTCCAAGGATGCTTTAGAAAAAACCTATTTTTCTTAAATTTGGGTAATATTTAGCCGTATTTTTTTTAATATGCGAAAAAAATGGGATTTGTGACGTGCACATAAGAAAATATAATTTTTAGTTCGTCAAGTTCGAATAAGGAAAACATATTTAAAACAATTTTAATTGAATAATTTATCATATGATTATAATAGCGTGATGTGTTATTTATATTTTGAAATTTTCATTTTAAATTTTCCGCTTGCGGGAAAGTTTTTATGAAAATTTCCGTAGAACTCAAAATTCGGTTTTAGTTCGGCCAGCCGAGCCAAAGAGTCGGCACGCTGTTGAATCTGCGTCTGATTATTTATTTAAAATTATTAAAAAATAGAGATGGTTTTATGCTTGAAACTACATAATTACAGCACTAGATTACTTGATTTTTACCAAGGAAACATATTTTTATATGTGTCATCAAGTAATCCCTATATAAATGTTTTTTTTTTCATAAAAAAAAAACATTATAACTTAATATACCTAAATAATATTTATTTCCATGTCTGTCAAAATGCGAATCGACGAATACGAGAATGAGTGTTCAGTACTATAGATGAGGAGTTCACAAGTAAAGGCACACCGATCCATTTTTCACAAATATTTAACTATGAATGAAGTAAAATAAATCAGTGAAGTTGATATTTTCAACCGACGGTTCTCGGTGGAAATTCATGTTGAATTACTTACAAATAAATCACTTATTTATATTATATCCACTGTGACTTTTAATCAATAAAAAGTCACAGTTTAAACACTACAAATAAGTGTTTTATATAATTAATTCAAATAAATTAGTATTTTTTTATTTTTAATTTAATGTTGGTGAACTTGTTTGTGTACTTAATAAAACTGTAGATTGACCTCAGCATATCCGCCTATTTCTCTTTTTGCTTATTAGTTGCAACATATTTCTTTTCTAATGATAAACGCAAAGTGCCAGCTAATATCCAATTATTAAAAGATGAATACAGAAAATATGCTCTTAACACTAAATTACAGTTCGTATACCTTACAAAGACTATGATAAAATAATACAAATACATAGAAATATATCCGGTATCAGGGATCTAAATTGCTGCCGGTACCTACTCTGCAAAGAATTCACCAAATTTATTTAGGTATGCTGTTTTCTTAGTTTCAATGTTCTAGAGTTGATGTAGGTAACTTTGTGTATGAACTCCTCAGAATGACATTCACCGATGTCAATATTGTTGTCATAGCAACATTTTGTTATTTTTGTGAGTATTAGTATTAAATCAGAAATATACTAAATACACTGATTTATAGTTTTATTTTAATTTTTTCATTATTTAAAATGACGAAAGAGTCATTACGAATGTTAAGAAAAAATAAATTAGCTACATATTATTCACATGATCAAAATGAGTGAGTATATTATAATGGTTGATTTATATTATATTGTTTTTGACATATTTTTTTTTTGTAACGTAACCTTTCCTAAAGTAATTATTAAAAATAAAATATTTTAATACGCGTGAGTAAGCAAACAATGTTTCTGATAGAATAAATTAATAAATTCTTTATGTTTTATACTTTCCAGATTATCAGATGATTAGATGATTAGTGACATTAAAACGGTGATGGAGAATTACTAAGACTTGAATTATCATTTGCAAATGTAAGTACATAGTTCTTAACTGATATCCTGATATTTAGGTATATAGTAAAATCAGCACGTATTATCTTATTTTCATGTTACTATTTCAAATAAGCTGATATATGAATGAATACACGCAACATGTTTGAATCTCGGATACATACCTATGTATGTTTTAAAACAAGCTTTGGTACAATTATTATTATTTTATTTTATGTATTTATTCATGATGCCATTCACTAGTTTGCGAATGATTTAAGTATTCCATAAATGTAATAAGTAATAATATAAAATTAGTTTGTGAATCAATAGTGAGAAAATGGTTTAATGTAAAAATAGATCTCAGCATGCATTTGATTTTTAGATTATTATGAGTATTCGAAATTTTCTCTCTCTCTCTCTCTCTCTCCTGGGCAATTATTAATCCCACATGATGGTGGGGTCTGCCATTTTTGTCTTTCGCCGCCACTCGGCTCTATTCTGTGCGTCCTCCGGGGAAGCTCCGCAGTCTCTCATGTCTTGCTTCACAACCTCGCGCCACCTCCGCTTGGGTCTTCCTCGGGATCTACTACCAGGGGCAACCAATGACTGTGCCCTGTTACCTATGTATTCGGGAGGTCTTCTACTCACATGCCCGTACCACCGTAATCTGCTTTCCTGAATTTTGTCGGATACGTCACGTACACCTAGACTTCCACGTATGTACGTATTACGGATTCTGTCTAGCCTGGTGACGCCGCACATCCATCTCAACATTTTCATTTCAGTATTCGAAATTTTCTAAATATGCATATTATATATTTACGTATTTGCAGAAACCACTTTGCATGTATGGTTACTATGGAAACATATAATATTTATATTTTGACATTCCATTTCCACGTGAAATTTTAGCACAAAGACATTGTACTTTAATAAGACTGTGCATTATTGGCCGGTTTCAATAATCTATCTATCCGCTCCTGTCGATTGAAATCTATTGTGTTCTATATTTTGAATCATACATTTCAATCGATAGTCACGGATAGATAGGTTATTGAAACCGGCCATAAGACATGATTACACATTAAATCACTTTATTGCTATAATTTTGTTTTATTTCGATGATGAAAAAATACTCTGCAAATATATGGACAGATTGTGAATTTATCCTTGGATTATGATGACTCAAATCTTTTTTTGTGATACTAAAGATGCATGAATCATTCTCTCCAAATCCCGGCCTTTTTGTTGTTTGCAATTTAATGGTGGAGTCAAAAATAATAAACAAGGGAAAAACATATTAAATATTCTTTTATACTTTTGCAGCACTGGTGCCACAGTCGCCGTTTCTTAAGGCAGCCATCATTGTCACTTAATTTGACGTCCCAGAAGAAAGAATAAATTATGGTCAACTCAATGCAGAATGGTGCAACAAATTATGGATAAACTCAAATATACCTACTTTACGTGTACTTTTTAAGGTGTATAATATAAATTATATAATTGTTGCAGAATAAAACTGAGTATTATTAAAAAAAAGTATTTGAGTACTTTATTGGAAATATACCCACTTATACGCCCACATATATGTACATACAACAAGGTAGACATGTAAAGCTAATAAGCTTTTTTATGACCAATGATTTGATGAATCTATCTATACCCTCACGCCACATCCCATGTGGAGTAAGCAGAGAGAAGGGAACGCCAATTAAGTAAACACCTACCATTATCCAGCAAAAATAATAATAGTCTACCTACCTACGTGTTTGCTATATTCATGTATAGTAGGTATATGTAGGCCTATTTATAACTCTTGGGGCATGAATGCTCTCTCGCAGGTGGGCCTTGTTGACCTCTGGTGCATCAATTGCATTATACATGCCGTTTTTTCAATGGAGTGCACAATCTTGTTAAAAATTATGTCTTTGTACGCAATGATTTTTGTGTCATTTGGTGTCATAGATAATGAGTGAAATATACATCACGTACGTCGCATTTTTTATCTCCTTTTTCACTTACCGCAAAAAGAGAGACAGTGATTTTTTAATGTTCGTAGTTTTTCGGACATAATATTAACTATATTTACGTGTGTTAGTGACCAAGTGGTGTATAGATAATGAGTGAAATATACTTCATTTCTTTATCTCCCTTTTCACTTACCGCAAAAAGAGAGACAGTATTTTTTTAATGCTTCGTAGTTTATTGGTTCGTACGTAGTTTAAAAGTTAAAATTTGGAGTAAACACCTGTTTTTAGGCAATTTTTTGCATATAGTCGAACGATTTCAAATTAAATTCTGGCTGTGAAGTCCTGTTAAAATACAACTTATAAATTAACTGGCTTTAAGCCAGTGGTTCTTAACCTGGGTTCGATCGAACCCCAGGGGTTCGGTGAGTCAGTCTTGGGGGTTCCGTGAAAATCATTTTAAAGGCAAGATAGTTTTGCGAGTGGAAAAAAGAAAAAAAATACTCCGATAATTCATTAATTAATTTGTTTCATGTTTTGATTTAACCATTAAAGTTTTATGTTTTGATTTTTGTTTTTTACTTTTTTTCATTTTGTACACCAATATATAAATATATACCATGTTTTGAATTTGTAAAAATCTAATTTTATTTTCCAAATTATGAGGGGTTCGGTGAATGCATATGTAACTGCGGTGGGGTTCGGTACCCCCAAAACGGTTAAGAACCACTGCTTTAAGCTGAGCAAGTCACAACAATAGCCGGATATACGGCTTTCCGGTTTAGGATCTTGTCGAATACCGATTTAAGTCGAAATACTCTATTACATTTCATCACTATTGCCTACTCTATTACTCATGATAATATTTATTATATCTATTTATTTTATAGGTAAACCTACCTCCCAGTATCTATACTCGTATATTTGGTACTTACATATTATATTCAGTTCGTAGGTTTTTGAGAAAAAGGTAACTGCGGGGAGCGAAAATATAATAACATGAAATTTATGAGATGTGCTTCCTGATACAAAATTTTCGGATAAAGTGACACAAAGAGTTATTTTTATAATTCCACGAAATGTCTTTATAGTTAGTGTCTATAAGATTTCATTGAAGTTGTAGCACATAATATTATTATGTACTATATTTTATACTTTTTCAGTCTGTTTTCATCAATTGCTTGATTTTTCATATATCTTTTTTCCCTGTCGTTCCCTCAGTCCTGAGGATCGTGACCATCACTTGTGTAGGTTTAAATAAAATATTTCCACCGACTCCGATCCATAATACTTCGCAGTGCCTGATATGCAATGTCCTTCAAGTTGCCTCCCACATCTGGTTACTCAATATAATATCATCAGTGCGCGTCCCCTAGTTCTGATGCCCTCCATATCTAGTTGCAGGCAAAAGTTGGTGACATCATAATGTATTATTTTATATTATTTATCACTTTCTAATAGGTAAAAAAGAATTAGTGATGGCATCGACCTAATTTTTGCAAGTCGTGACTATGGCCTGACATTCGTTATCAGGATCAGAAAAATCGATATCTGTTTCATTCTTTTTTTTCTATTATTCCAGGTAAAAGAGTTTCAATCAATACTTAATCCCAATGAAAGAAAATTTGAAAATTTTGAAGCCAAATGTTATCCACCTGTTAAGAAGCAAGTATGGTATGTAAATGCATCAAGATCACAAATCGCAACTCTGTTACGGGCCCAGTAAAATTGAAATCGCATAATATTTTCATTTTCATAATAATCAGGTAGTTTAAACCAATACCATCATCATTTAGGTGGTGATGGTTTAAACAAGTTGTTAAATAAAATTTTCTATTTTCAATAAAACATTTTATTAATCAAAGTCGATTCTTTTTTCTCTAGGTATCTAAATAGACAGATACCTATGTGCACGTATTTTTAAAGATGAATCTGGTTTTGAAATAAATTAAGTAGGTACACCCCAGTGATTGGGAAGGTGGAATAAGGCGAGAATATAATATTGTAAAAAATATTAGCTAGAGCTTTCTTGATACCTAATAATAAATTGATAAAAAAATATCTAACTGAGTAGAATGTAGGTACATATGTTTCATATTTATAAAAAAAAATCAACAATATGAACATATTTTGAAAAATCAAATTGCAATAAAACAATACAGAGTTCGAAGAGACTGAAGAAAATCATTGTAACAAAATGACTGCACTAGAGCCATCTATACGATTACTTCAGTAATCTATACACTCTAGAATATAATCTATGGAATGTAAGTAAGGTATACTCTATGGTGTAACTGTCAAAATGCGTGTGTCATAAAGGCTGTCATTTGCATTCATGAAATCTTGCAAATTATTTGCGTTTAATGAAAATGGCTTATTTAATTCAACAAGATTGTGTGCAATATGCTTGTACGTGTGGGAAACTGAAACCAATTACCAGTGTTTACTTTTGTAGGCATTGTTTGAAAGTCAGGTGTGGATTTTGCATCTGCCATGAAGTAAGTAGTATTCCTTGAAATGAATTCAAATTTGTTAAATTTCTTATTAGTTTTTGAACTTTTTCACCCTAATTTGAATATTCTTAGTTAGTAATTGATGTGTTTTTCAGGTTGATTCACTGTATTGTGCAAATTGTTTAGAGAATATGCCTTCATCAGAAGCTAGATTAAAGAAGAATAGATGTGGCAGCTGCTTTGATTGTCCTAGTTGTTTCCACACTCTCTCCACTAGAGCTACGACTGCTGTTCAAAGCTCTAAATCTCAAGGATCTGGAGATGAAGCTAGCAAAGGAGATGCCAAGGTTGATCCTAAAACTCCGAAAAAGATGTATTATCTGTCTTGTTTTAACTGTAGATGGACATCTAGGGATATTGGTATGCCAGATCAAAGCGTAGGTAATTAAATTTGAAATATATTTAAGTAAAAAAACAAATTTTAAGTACTGATGATAAGATGATGATGGTTTTTATGGCTCAGGAGGGCAACATGTTTTTATATTGCCTTCATGCAATATATTTTTTATTTCAATACATGGCGTTAGCATTTTACATTTATAAAATATATAACAGACATAAAAAGTACATAAAAGTAAATAGAAACAATACAGAAGTAACTAAGACAAAAAATAATTATACATAATCTAAAAACAATATAAATAAATTAATGTATACGTAATATAAATAAATTATTAAATAAAACTGTTCGTCGGTAGCCTGGAGGTAGAGTCTCGGCCTCATGAACAAGGGGTCCGGGGTTCGATCTCAGGTGCCAGCAAACTCCCCTTTCACGACACAAGCTTTTAGTAGCTTACTGTGAAAGGTGTATAAGGTTGTATTTGGGTTTATAACAAAACCCAGATATATCTTTTTAAACCAAAAAAAAAAACAAAACTTGATGAAAGTTAATAAATATAAGTATAATACAATTAAATAGAAGCAATTTTTTATCAATATCTTAGTTATGAGAGATGTTGCGATGATAAATGACAGAGATAGTTATGTCATTAGGAAAAATGTTCAGAAGTGGTGAATGTAGTGTGAATACCAAATTCGGTAAAATTCTAGATAATAGAATACAATTTACGAATATTGGATTGTTGAATATTGAACACTTTGAAAATGTATTTGAAATTACAAAATGCAGTTCACCACATGCGTGTAAAGGATCATTAAAAAAATTATGAATTTGTATATTTTAGCTACCGGTGGATGGCCAGAGCATATGAGTTTGTATTCTCAGAGAGTTAATACACTTCAAGAGTTTTATAAAACGCAAGCTCTGCAGGAAAAGCAATACAAACTGGAAAAGGAGAGAAAAAAGTTTGTCATGAGTGGAAAATACATGACCCTCACTGTAAATAAAAACATTTTTCATTTATTAGTATTAGTGATTACAAGTAACGATGTAAAGTAGAAAGTCTTGGCACATGTATTTGGATTTTAATAAGTTAATTAGAGTTTACCAAACATTTTGTCTAAAAGGCAAATTAACAACATTTGCATCATCTGTTGGTCAATAAATTAAGATCATTACACCTTTGGAACTGAGTGATCAATTAAAACACAAAAATAGTGACTAGATTTCTCTTCTAGAACATGGTTGCATTATACAGGAGAGATAAAAATCCTAATATATATAAAATAGTTTTATTATTCATGCCATTGATTTTAATTTTAGGATAAAATTGGATTGACAAGTGCTATGGCTCGTGCCAGAGTAACTGGTGCTCCATCTCTTTCTGGTGGATCTTCTGATGCGAATACTCTATCATCTCCATCAATACCAGTCAGTGATCCAAATGATCTTCCCGAGGATATTTTTAGCAAGGAAGTCAATTTGAAATATAGTAAGTCATTTATTACCGTATGTTACATAGTGTATCCATCTATGTCATCGTGGCATTTCTCACAATTGTTGCAGGATGTTTTTTCAGTATAGATGTCATCACCACAGATTTTCTTTTCTGTGTTAATAAAAAGAATAAGGGTGAATGTCATGCCTCATTTCCAAATTGAAGATGTTACACGATATTCTAAAACATATAGAGAAGAGTGAGAAACATATCGATACCTAAAAGGCTATTTAGAGTAACCGACAAAAACCGAACTTTACAGGAGAAGTTTTTTTTTGTTTAAAAAAAATATACAAGTCTTAGATAATTGAAATTTTGCGTCATAGTTAATAAAAATGTGGCAAATCAAAGTGTGATTGACTGCTACATAAAAAAGCATGCTTTCTGGTACTTATGTCGCTTACGACAATTTCGCTGGATATGTTAGTTCACCAGTCCCCCACGTTTTGTGTCGGTTAAGATAATTTTATAGTAGATTTACATGCAGCAAATGACCATAAAAGGAAAGTAATGAAATTTATATGTGAAATATAGTTGCTTTATTAAGATATTTGAGATATAATTAATAATCAATTTTAAAAAATTATATATATTTGCATAAAAAATGACAATTTTCGATAAAATTACAAATCAAACATACAAAACTGTAAAATAATGTAAGACTTAGGTGGTATTTAAAATGCGTACTTACTGGTAAAATTACTAATTTACTAGTAACGTATATACACATTCGAAAGGTATTTACCTTCTTACTTAGGTAAGAAAAAAAAACAATACAAACATAGAAATATTAATACTTAAATAATAACAAGACTTAGGTGGTATTTAAAATGCGTACTTACTGGTAAAATTACTAATTTACTAGTAACGTATATACACATTCAAAAGGTATTTACCTTCTTACTTAGGTAAGAAAAAAAAACAATACAAACATAGAAATATTAATACTTAAATAATAACAAGACTTAGGTGGTATTTAAAATGCGTACTTACTGGTAAAATTACTAATTTACTAGTAACGTATATACACATTCAAAAGGTATTTACCTTCTTACTTAGGTAAGAAAAAAAAACAATACAAACATAGAAATATTAATACTTAAATAATAACACACAAGAAAAAATAGAAAAAAAGTCTTGATAAAAGTGTTGAAAAAATAATAAACATAATCATTGATGGTCATTATACGTCATGTCCTCTTCGTCGGTTTCTGGTAACTCATCAGGGTGTGTGGATGAGCTCTTCATACTTAGGTACTCATCATGAAACCTCTCTGGAATAATCATTTTTTCGCACAATTTCTTTAAATCTTGAAATTTTGATTCGTTTACCTTCAAATTTCCGTTGTATGTTTTTTTCGGACCAGATTCCATTTGTTGTTCATTTTGTCGAGTCTTCTTTATGCATATTTGATCTTGATCAGAATTTTCGAAATAACCGTATTTTAGAAAAATATTTCCTTTTTCAAATACAACAATGCGGAGTTTATTAAATTTTATTTTGTGTTTATTAGGTATGTAAACTGTACAAAATGATTTCCAGTCGGTAAAATGGTCATGTTTCAAAATATGTACTTCATAGTTATCTGGTCTTGTCCTCGAATTTCTTATGAGTGTTGGCCACTCGGAAGGAGCCCAAACAGTTCTGTGCTTAAGAAATGATTCGATCGTCGCATGAATAGAATCAACGGGCATCATCGTGTGGCCAGGTAACAAAAATGTAAGTTTTATTTCTTTTATGTTGATGGAGCTTTCGAGAAAATATGAAATCATAGCGAGCATTTGTCTGTTCCTATTCTGTCCCGCACAGCTATCACAATAAAGAAGGACTTTTTTATATTTTCCACCCAGATCAACCTCTTTGAGGTACTCAAAAATAATGGAAGATATTTCATTACTTCCTCTTTTTCCGTCAATTTCCCCCCAAAGGTAGCAATGTCCTTTTCTTGTACCGCTTTCATAAATACTTTCATTGTAAAATGAATATTTTCGGCTGTAGTAAAGATTAACACTATCTCCGTGGGGTGTGTTTAAAACTTTTTGGAGGTCAAAACTCAGGCAAAGAGCTTCAGGATCTGTTTGTTGAATCTTTTGGTCATTTAAAAAAAGTTCATATGCCTTATTCTTATCTATCATGTGATTTTTAAACTCTTCAGAGTTGTGTACCTCTAATTGTTTTTCGATGGTAAGATTTTTAATTTTCTCACATAATTGACACTTGTCTTTTTTAGGAAGATGAAATCCTAAATTAAATTTTGTTTTGAAAATATTACGGAAGATTTTTGAATGAACTTTAAGGTGTTCTTTGTCATTCTCGGTTAAATATTTTTCATACATTCCGCATAGGTGTGAAATATTTCTGAATTCTACAGGTAAATATTTTCTTTCAGTTTTATTTCGGCAATAATGAGATTTCACTGCTGGTAGATTTTTAATAAACGTTATAATGGAGTCTATTTTCTGCGGGTCTGTTTTATTTGGTGGAGGTTGACGTCCACGTTGATCTATCCGTGCTATATTATGTACTTTATTTTGTAAGGTATAGCGAAGTAACATTTGTGAAATATTGAGAGTTTTTATGAGAAATTGTTGACACACTTTATGTTTCTTTTCGTGCCAAGAAATATTATACTCGTATGTTGTGTGTCGTTTACTGTGTCCAACAACTCTTTTCCTTTTAATAGGTTTTTCTTTCACACATGTCAGAAGCCAGTTTTTCTGTCTTTCGGTATTAGCCATTCCCCAATAAAAGTTGTGAATATGCATTCTATCTTCTTCAGTGAAATTATTGCTGCAATTGTTTCCACATTTTTTTCCCTGACATGGATTTGGTTGCACAGATTTCCCAACGCCTGTACACTTTTCTGCACGCTTAATTTTCTTTTTAGATTTTTTTTTCTCCTTTCGCATCCCCAATTCACCAACAATATCCGAATCTGAATTTATTCTTTCCGAATTGCCTTCGCTATCCTCAGAAGATTCATCAGGAATGTTGTCAGGTCTCCAAGAATCTTCAGATAAGGAAAAATCTTCATCATCATCAAAGTTATGTTCTGAGATGGGATCATTTACCGCCACCTCAAAGATTTGGGACTCGCCATCTTCTTCAGACTCTGATGAATAGTCTACAATCCTAATGCGATTAACTGCACCAGGAACTTCTTCTGTTGATTTATTTGCACAAGACATTCCTCTTTTCTATAAAAAAACAACAAAAAAAAAATGCTAATTATAACAACCCCGTGACATGAAAATTTTATATAATTTTAAAACAAATATAATGTTCACTCGCAGACTTCAATGGTTACTTCCCTAAGGATATTGTATTACACTTATTTATTAAAACATGTTAATAATTAAATAATATATTCCAATAACATTTTTTCAAAAATAAAAAATCCTAAACAGCATAATTAATAGCATAATGCGTACACAATTTCCCTTAATTTGTAGGAAAAATGGATATCTTACCTTTGTTTTATTTAAATCCATTATAAATCGTATTTTATTGCATCAAAAATAATTAGTATGAGCACTCTCCACCACGTCACTTACACAAATGATATCGATATGTGATTGTAATACTGTATAAAGAAACAATCTAGTTGCTGCAGGAATAGAAATTCGACAGGAATATTCTTGCAAAAATTTAAAAGGAACGTCATAACAGTCATAATGCAAGTTAGAACAAATTAGATTTTGCAAATTATCGTAACCGACTTAGATGCCGCTTACGATAAATCAAACGAGTCGCATACGCTAAGTTGGTAGTCAATAAAAATGTAACAAAATCTTACGATAAAATAACATTTCAGTGTTACTTCGTATTATTTTCCTTACTGATTATGGTAGTCGGATACATCGGCGGCGAATATTTTTTAGAGTCGCTTGCGATAAAAATGTCAATTTCGGCAAAAATGTCGTTTACACTAATTGGCCTTTCAGGTGTCGATATGCTTTGAACAACGAAATGTTGATTGAATAAAAACTGAGTTTTTTTTAATATGTTGAAATAACTTTATTTCTCGGATATTGCAGGTGTCCAAGGACTCCTATTAATCCGTTTAGGTGACGATTTATTAATATTTTAATTCTCTCTAGTTAGTTTTTTTAATGTTAGAATTAATTGTGGAATAGTATGGAAAATAAAGTATGAATTATATTTTTTGCAGTAACAAATATGGAACAACGCCATGCTCAGCCAGAATATCAACCAGTAACAGTGGAAAATCTTTATCCATCTGCCAAACAATTGTTTATCAAAAGGTCTCAACGTTGTCGGCAATGTGATCACAATGTTACTAAACCTGAATACAATCCTGGGTCTATTAGATTCAAAATACAACTCTTTGCATAGTAAGTAAATTGATCTCTTCTTAAATATTTTGATTCTTTCACATAATGTTCATATAGATATATTGTCTTTTTCCCCTGCGAAAAGAACTGACATTCTTCCAGAACCGTCGATGACAAAAGTTGTCTGATGTATTATAATATATAGTCTTGAATATTAATATATTCCATATGCTGAATTTGTTAGGATAATTGAAAGGCTGTCATGTTGTAAATGTTTTTCTAGGATTCCATTGGCTGAAATCTGTAATAATCCTAGTAGAATTTAATCTCTTTTCAATAATAATAAATCTATTAATCTTAAAGTCATTCTCGCATGATAAAACTTGTGTCATATATTGTTGAGAGCTCCAATGGTTTGGTTTACTATTTTTCTAGTTATCATATTCCTGAGGTTCGAATAATATCATGTGGACCACTACAAATTGGAAAGACTTCTACTGTCGTATTGAAGTTATCCAATCCAACCGGACATGAAACTACTATTAATCTAATGCCCCTAACTGAAACAGGAGAAGAGGCTGGACGGGAAACTCCAGCGGAAACGGGGGACGATGGAAAGGTTAAATTTCAAGAGGTATGTATACCTAACTTAGTGGAGGACATTTGGATGCAGTTTTTAAAGTGGTACATAGAGATTTCTTAATGATAATCCTCAAAGCTAGTAAATAGTTGTAATAAAAACTAAAGATTAGATTGATAAAGAGAAAAGATTCTTAGACAGGAAGAACTTTTTAAAGATGAATCTGGGTTGTACGTACGCCCAAATACACCCTCCCCCCCAATATAAACACAAACATAGTAAGCGATGTGTCTGTATTTTGAAGATAGAGTAGGTCAGCAGCAGGAGGAATGGAACCCAGAATCTGCTGATTCGGAGAGATTTGACACAATTAAATATTATTTTTTTTATTCAAGACACTTCAGAACATTTAAAATAATTTTTAGGAAAGAAATTTAAAAGTTAATTAGATTTTTTATACATATAACTGAATACGCTTGTAAAGCAAAGCTTATGCCCTTTGTCAGTGTGCTCCACAAAGTAGCTTGACAGTTTCATTTCATACAAATTTGTATGGGAGTGTTTTGGTCATCTAGTAGATTGTCTTATTCAATCACAATTAATCTTAAAATGATTTGTTTCTTGCATTGTTCATTGTAGTAATGAGTATATTGTGTTTTTTTTTAAATAAGAGCGATGTACCTAGGTATTTTAAAAGAAAATGGTTAAGTATAAAGAGCAATGGTATTTTTTAATTTGTTGGCTCAGAACTGTGACATATTTTTTCTGTCCTACAGAGAGTTCGTTGCCTTAATTGAGGCAACGAACATTCTGTGGTGATCTTTTGTTTGCTTGTTTGTTTTTGTTTTAAATATTGTGTTGCTATGTATAAATTGTATCTCTTTGCACATCGCATTGGCCTAAAGCTGTAATGATGTGCAAAGGAAATTTAAAGAGAATAATAATAATAATAATATGTTTGCGCGCTATACGTTTGAGAGAACCAAAGTTTTTTTTAAAGTTCTTATTTTCAGTTTATGAAAATATACTTATTATATCTTTTTACTTATATTATCAAACTGTCATCCATAAATGGGGTGACCAATTGAACTTGTTACAAGTATACAGGCCATCATAAAAAAGTGATTTTTCAAATGACTTATTATAAGCATTTTCCCATTATACTTTTATTTTAAGTTCTCCTATTTTTAGTGTAATGTGAAACCTCACAACATTTTCATAGGCCATATTGATGTAATACTTTTGGAGTCCAAACGTTAAGATAACGTCATAAGCGTTTTGAGGGAAAATAACTTTGTGTTATATAACCTGTTGAATGGTCTAGGTGGGAATGGAGCTGTTGGTCTTGACAAATAAAATATTGTTTCCTTTTTTTCAGATTGACAATCAATATGCAAAGAATTCTGTTGTGTGTAATGTTAATTTAGTCCCTCCTAGTGTATCATTGCGTCTCCCACAGAGAGATGATGCATCTGAATATGTTGAGGATACACAGAATTACAATGACGATCCAAAGTAAGAAATACTTTTTGAAACTTCTGTTCATATTTGAGACAATTTTATATATACCCTAACTGTATCCATCGTAAATAATACATTCTTAGTTCCTTATAAAGTTTTATTGTAAGTCCAAGATACCACCATTAGGCTATGATAATTTTTCATAAACTTATATGACAAAACCGATTTCAAATTAAGATACTACTACTTGACCATCACGGCATCTCCATCAAGTGGGGTAGCCAATAGGTCAACAGTAAACATGCAAGTTGACTCCGTTGTGCCAACAAAAACAAAATATTCAGGATGCTGCCTTTTACAGGACTCTCAAACCTTATAGAAAATAGTGAGAGACCTTTTCTATGCCAAAAACTTCATGGAACGTAACTACTAAAATATCTCATTTGCGAATTTGTTATACTATATAGATTTTATTTTTTAGGGTCGTTGTTTGGAGAAAATCGAACAAGTTAGCTGTGAAGGCAGAACTGACTCCAAATGAATCTCTAAACATTGGTGATACTGTAGTTGCAGGTTTCATTCTCTCATACACTTACACAAACACGGTAACCAGCTCCCCAAAGCCATCCACTCATCCTGTGCAGATTGCAATATACTTAACATTAGGAAGGATGGGAAGTGCTTAAATACTTAGAACATTCCTTTTATTATTTCTGTTAGGTTGCCAAAGGAATCATTTTAAACAATAATTCTGCAGGAGAACAATTTGAAGGTGCTTTTATTAAAATTTGCTAAATCAGTCTTTTTACCTTTTACATTAATTTGGTTTGATGAAATATAAGGTCTTTTAATATAGCACAAAAAGCAGTTTTGGTAGCGTATGTGCTATATTAAGGACTAACAAATAAGTAAACACAATTTTACATCAGTCTTTTACCTTCATAATTGCATTTAATAAAATTTAAACTCTCATCATATTATGATTAGAATGGTAAAAAGAAAGATGCGTGATATTTTTGAATATACCAACTGCTCATGTGCTAAGTTTTTTTTGAATGGTAGACTTTTCCACGTCTGAAAACCAAGTTACGTTTTGCTTCTCAGTATTTATAAGATGTAATTAGGTAGGCATCAACTATAATATTTATACAATTCAATTTCAATGTTGTTTTTAAAAATTTGTTATTAATTTTAAACATAGCCAGTTAGTTGCTCCATTTTATTAGAAATGCTGAGTTCTACATTGCAATATTCTACATTGAAATAAATATGTCAATAAATTCTTCAACATCGTCCTTACTCTCTTCTATTTATTCCTGTCAAATATTAGCATTATTGTAAATTAGATCAAGATCTTGATATATTTAATATAGGTACTAAATTTTTATTTAAAAATAAAAATATGCTTTTCATATATAAGATCAAATTAAAATGAATATAAAAACATTTAATAAATATATTGCTTCATAAATACATATGTAACATTTTGTAATAAAGCATTGGGTATAAAACAATAAATTTATTTAATAAAAAATATATTTCATTTCATTTTAAATACAACATATTCATTAGATAAGCCTTGGGAAGCCAAGAATTACTATGTTTTCATTGAAATATGGTAGTACTATGATATTGCATCAATAAATATCGATCGGAAGGTTAAATGGTTTATTGCTGGATTATATATTTAGAGGAGTTATAGTTCTATTCCTCCCACAGCTTTTTTGGCGGACAATATGACATCGTTGACACCTACTCCGTCATATGAAGATCCGCAAATATGGAGTGGCAATTTGTTATCATGAATATATTTTCTTATTCTTTCTATTCTCTCATGATGTCCCACCACATACTGTGGTATACAATTCCTTAAAATATTTACTTTAACATTATCAGGTTTTTCCTTTATTCCTAATATTTTGCCAATATGAGTAACAGCTGTATCTAATATCTGTTCGTCTGATGGATTATTTCCAAAATATTTTTCAAACCATTTCCCACCCATCATAGCTGTTAAAACAGTACCACTTTGATTTGTGAAACAGCAGGAATCAAAGATAACACCAAGTAATGGTAAGTTTTCTTTTGGCGGAACTAAAAATCCAAATGCGTTGTGCTTTAATAAGCCTTTGGAATCGTAATGCAAATTGACAACTCCTACATTAACAAATGGAATGGCTTCTAACTCGTCAGCTAAATAAGGATGCTGCTTCCTCAACAACCTTGCAAGTTCAAAAGAAGGTAAGCTACTTATTAAATGATCAGAACAGAATGAGTAATCTTTCTTCACTTTAACACAAACTTTTTTATTGTCTTTATAAAAAAGTATCTCTTCAGCTTTATGTTCTGGTAAAATATGACCCCCGTTAACTACAATGTATTCACTCAAAGTTTTAGGGAATGTTTCCAGACCACCTTTCATTGAATAAATGCTCCATTTTTCATCCCTTGCTTTTTCTGCAAGTTTACTTAGCTCAATTACATCAGATTTGTTGCTCTTAAAGAGAGACCATAAAAGTCCTTTAGTGATTCCACCATATTTCTGTTCCAAATTAAAAAAGTTACCGAGTAAAAACTTGACAGATATTTCCTTTGCATCTCCTGCACATATTCCACAAAGCATTGGGCTAATAGCATAATCAGCAATATCTTTCCCAAACCTTCTTTCTACAAAGTTATACATTGTATCATCTGGAAGCCCAAGAATGGGTTTTGCTTTCCAGTCGTGCACAAAAATACCAGCTAATGGTTTGGAAAATGGTTTCTTCTTCATAAACAACCCAAGGAGAGAAGAGGGTAACATATTTAAACGATTATCAGCAAATATCATTCTATTCTTTGCTGCCGGGTGGTTATGTGAAATAGGAACAACTTCACTACTTAATCCTAAATCTTCAATCATATTGAGAGTATTAGTACCTGACACACCTTTGGGACGTATTGTTCTTGGACCCCCTTCAAAAATAAATCCATGTTTAGGCGTAGATTCAACCCATCCACCACATCTATGAGATGCTTCCAGAACGAGGAGCTTTAGATTAGGTCGAGTACTATTTTTCAAAACGTAATATGCGGCTGAGAGCCCAGATAGTCCGCCTCCAAGGATCAACGCCATGTTTGCAATATGAGGCTAATATTCCATATAGAATAGAAATATGAACACTTGACTGCAAAATATATAATAATTCCCAATGTTGTTAATTATTATTCACATGATTTCGATAAAAAAAACAAAAGCTTGACAGCTGACATATGTCAAACTGTACATTAATTGCCAGCTTTAATAAATAATTATTTATGAAAGTAGCCGAAGGCGAAGCTATCTCATAGCTATTTACTATAAAAAATTCTCTATGTGTTAAAATGATAGTTGGCGCGAAAATAATAAAGGCTGTCAAAATTGGATTGAGTGTGTCGGTGGAAAGTTTGTAGGAGTTTACGGAATTTTTCAACTTTTACTCACATAAATTATAATTATATTATTATCTTGTTTGAAAATACGTTTTAATTAATATCTGTACAGAAATATGAAGTGCACAATCCCAGAAATTGCATGGCACAACAGAGATCCAGTTCTAAGTGTTGATTTTCAACCAGTGAAAAATCAAAAAGATTTCTTGAGACTTGCGACTGGAGGATGCGACTCACATGTTGTGGTGAGATAATCAGTTTATTTTATTTCGTTATAAGCACAATTCCCCTCAATACCTTTTTAAGCGTTTTGAATACCTGTCTTCACATGGACGTCCTCTGAGATCTCAGAATAACCAGTTACTTACCGTCCCTGCCCACACCACAACCTTCTTCAGTTCATCATTTACGACTCATGCAATTAGAATGTGGAATAATCTACCTTGCAATATTAGAAATTCCTCTACGCTACACGTTTTTAAGAATAACCTAAAATCCATAGACTTATCCTAAAAAGTTCCTCCCCGTGCCTTTATCCTTCATTTTATAGTATTTAATAGAGAAAACATGACATATATAATGTTCTACTTAGGGCTAAGAATGTAATTAGTTATAATTAAATTAAGTATTAACTGTTCACATTTAGTATTAATTACACATTGTCAACATAGTATCACACATTATTTTGGTTAGCTGGAAGATATTGCCTCCAGGCAATAAGCTCGCCAATTGCTCATGACTTTTTTTTTCTGATCAATAAAGTGTTCTTATTATTATTATTATTATAATTTACATGTGCCTAAAGTTCTCCAGTTATTCAAAGTTTATTTTTGTTTTACAGATTTGGTATGTGAAGACAGACAATGCGGGTGGTGTAGATATAGAAGTGGCAGCAGATCTCTTTCATCACCAGAAAGCTGTAAATGTAGTGCGCTGGTCTCCTAGTGGTGAATTTTTGGCATCAGGTGATGATGAATCTGCCATTATCATCTGGAGGCAGAAGACTGATCTAGAACCACCACCATTGTTTGAGCAAAATAGCGAACAAGATAGGGAAACATGGACTGTTTATAAGGTACATATTTGTGCTTAAATCCCGCATAATATTGTGGAACTAAGTTTTAGTCATGATCAAAAAGTAATTAACTCTTAGAGTGGCGAATAATAAGCTCTGTAGATTTACTGACAAAAAATTGGACTCCCACACTTTTTCTTTTTTTAAGTGTTTTGTATAAGAAGGAATTTGTAAAATTAAAGTAATTTCGCAATCGAGATATTATCTTGGATTTGATTCCACCCGCTGCCGACCTACTCTGCTTTCATGACCCTAGCATATTGGTTCGAGCTACTGAGGTATATATTATAAGAGATTATTTCATGTCAAAATTCATCTTTTTAAAAAAATGGCGATGAGGTTTGTTACCCATCCTGAATAGATAATTTTTTTTAATGTTACAAACATATTACTATTCCAATTAATAAGGCAGCCCAATTCAACAAAAGTTTATGGTTTATTTTCAGATTCTTCGTGGTCATGTAGAAGATGTTTACGATCTAAGTTGGTGCCCCATGAGTAAATTCCTTATTAGTGGTTCTGTAGACAATACAGCTATAGTATGGGACGTGCACAAGGGAAGAAGTATGGGATTGTTACATCACAAAGGGTTTGTGCAAGGAGTCGTATGGGATCCAAATAATCAGTACCTGGCAACTATGAGCAGTGATAGGTTCGTTAGCACAGTCATATATTCCTACTATTCTGTCTGTTAGACCTAACTGAGTCTCGTTCACTCACAATCAGAGCTTAGCCATTGTTTCAACTTTATGGCTGTCTAAAATTATCACTTATAAAATGTCAGTGTTCATTCCATTCCAAAATTTGAATTTTCTTTATAGGTGCACCATAGAAAATATATTTTCTAAAGTTTTTCATTTAGTCGTGGTTAACTCTAGACATGTTTAGTTGTCAAGTAATAAACTAAATAAGCGTTTCTTTTTGAATGCAGCTGTCAATTTTTATTTACTTTTTTATTCAGAATGATGTGTGACAAAATGACACTCAGTAATAATGATAACTACGTGGAAGAAAGATTTTAGTTTAAAAGTTAATGCCTTCAGGCATTTGATGTAAAATCATTTGTTTATCAAGCCAATCATAAACCAAACATAAATGCTCCAGTAGCACCACAGAAACCACTTTCTTTTGTTTTTATTTAGTAATGCATCCCATTATGGATGTTTCATGCCCCGAAAATCCCAATAATCAGTAAAGTAATCACTGGAAGAACACATAATCAAAGTGTTGAATTTTGCAAACTTCAAAAATATTAAACAGTCTTGTTTTTTGACAACGATATTGTATATATTTTCAGGGTGTTCCGTGTATTCGATGCCAATACAAGAAAGAACATAACCCGTAGTTCAAAGGGTATTTTACCTGTGCCAGTTTTACACCCTCTGAAAGGACAAGTAGTTCGGTTGTACCATGACGACACATTGCAGTCATTCTTTAGAAGACTCCACATTAGTCCTGATGGTGAACTGATTGCTGTGCCAACTGGATTTATAGAAGGGGACCCAGCTAGAGGAATTAAAAACATGAATACAGCTTATATTTACTCCAGATATTCTCTGCAAATGTAAGATATTACATGCCATACTTTCATTACTGAAAACAGCTAATACATATATTTTAATTCAAAGATGTATTAGATATCTGACTTTCCGGCTACAATTTAAAGATCCTGCTCAATATTATCCTGCTTTATTATTTTCCAGTCCCATATGCGTCATTCCGTGTGGAGACTCACCTGCTCTTGCCGTTCGTTGGAGTCCTGTGAAATATTCCCCCAGAAACGATGGACCACAGCCTTTGATTAATGTTCCCAGTGCAGCTAGAATGATCCTCGCTGTAGGAACTAATGATTCTATTACTATTTATGATACACAGCAATCTACACCTTTAGCTATCGTACTCAATCCACAATATGCCAGGTATGTATTCATTTTGATATTGTATTATTACTCGAGTATTCAAAGTATTAGTGTAGGCATGCATATTAGTGTGGGAATGAGTTTTAAATTACCACAATGTTAGAGAGATGGCATTACTATAATATTATAAAATATTTGAACATGTTGCCATTTTTTATGGCAAAATGATATCTCAAAGACTTTGCAGGATGATAAAACTCACAGTTCACGTACTATTATGTGGTTTAGACATTATTACTCAAGTTGAGATTTTAGATCAGTTTTTTAACATAAATCTGGGTGTATTATGAATCCAAAAATATCTCATGGATGAAGCAATTTCAACACACAATGTGTATTCAAGGAATTCTAACTTATAACTACCGATTTTGGTATTGCATTAGTATTCAATAATCACTGGTACTCTTTCTTAATCTTTATTTATTTTAAAATCAATCATCATTTGCTTTATTTCAGGTTAACAGATATGACTTGGTCTCCTGATGGAAATGTTTTGATTGTATCGAGTTCCGATGGTTATTGCTCCATAATAACATTTGTACAGAATGAACTTGGGGAAATCACTTGCGAAGAAATTAAAAAAGATGAAACTACCAAGCCTGTGGCAACTACAGAGATAAAAAAAGAAGAGCCCATGGAAGTTGATGCGCCAAATGAAATAGTGAAAACAAATGAGGTCCCTGAAACAAAGGAAGTGGCAAAGCCCAAAAAAGGTTTAACATTTAAAAGCGAACGGAAATCGGCAAGTATTTTTGATGTCAAGAATGAGACAATAACACCCAAAATCAAAAGTCCAATGGCAAAGTCACTTTTTGGTGGTAAGAAAAAGGAGAAAGTTGAGGAAATAAAACCGAGTACTGTTATGATAGATGAAGCTGCTATGGAGCCGTGGTCTCAAGACGGATTTGCAACTAAATTAAAGAATACTTCTCCTGTAAAAACTCCAGATGTAATGATTATAGACGACCCCACACAAGACATTAAACTAGTGTATGAAGACACTGACGAAAGTGAAAAGAGTATTAAGAAAAAAGAAGAAAAGCAAACTGTAGAAAAGGAAGCGGTGAAAATTGATATTAAAAATAACATCACAGAATCTCCAAACATAGCTACAACTTTAACTCCAGGGACGAAACCTGCGATAGCTGGAAGTCTGAATTTACAAACAACACCTACAGCTACGAAAACACCTAGAAGAGTTAGTTTTATAACTCTGTCTAGTCCAAAAAACAAAAAACGACCACCTGTATAGATAATTAAGAATGATTTTATGTGTAATTGTAGAATATATCTATATACAATATTTTTTTAAATAATAAATAAATATTAATGTAATTTTAAATCAACTTACATAAAAAAAAATACTTTACTTTTACCAATCTTTGTCAAAGTGTGTGGTCTTAAATAAAATGCTTTATGTTCTTTGTGTCAACTCCATAAGACATAACAAGACTGCACTTCCATGAAAAAATATGCCACCTTAGATAGTAGTGGAGAACTTTCACAAAAAAAATTCAGTCCATCAAATATTACAATTTTTTTTTGAAAAATTATGGTGCTCTCTATTTTTTTACATACCTATGCATTTTTAAAGCTTTTGAAAAACTGTTTACACACTTTATCCGAAAAAGGTCCGTCCATGACGGAATAGGTGTGTGAAGTCATCGGGGGGTATAGACAGTCCTTACTACAAATCTTCTCTTTGCTTACTTACTACCGTCTTCAGGGCACAAGTATGTTGTTCATTTTGAATGTGTATGTTTGAACCCAAATTCTTCTTTAAGAAACTGAACAAATCATTTTGTTAGTTTTTGAGTTTCTTGTGAAACGCAGGTGTTTGTTAAACATTACATTTAAACCACTCAACATCTTCAATTCAGCGATGAGGCATGCTACCTATTTTGATTGTCTTGACTTTTATTGGCACGGAGAGAACAATTTGCATGTTTTTTTTATGTACAGTTAGTCTGCATATGGGAAATATCGTGACAGTATGAATGAAAAGTTATGGTTAGCAAAACATGTTTGACATAATTTAGGGTTATCATGGTTAAAAAAGAAAATAAATAAAATATTGTTATTTTTGACATTTATTGAAAAAAAAACTAATCACAAAATTTAAAATGGAATATGTCTTAATATCATCTTTTATCAGGAAAAATTCAAACTAAAAATAAAACGACTGGTAAACTCTGTGACACTTAGAAAGTCCAATAGAAATCCTTTGTTTTCCAAATGAACCTATATTGAAGAGAATGTGTGCATATAAGTTTTGGATTAACCACTGAAATGTTATCAAAATTGTCTGTTTTGTAGTTAAGTAAAAATTTTATTGATATTTTGATGTTCCCCGGAATTCGCTTCTAATACAATTCAGCTCAACTCCTCGTATCGTAAAGGTTGTGATGTTATAGAACATAAATATTTAGATATTCGTAAGTAAGTTTTTGGTTCTACTTTCATAATAATTTAACTGTAAAATGTTTTTAACTCAATAAAAGCTTTTTGGCACATGTTATGTATGTCAGTTATTTTTAAATTTCTTAAAAAAATACTTATCACATTCAATTAATAACATTGTGAAAATCGCTGAAATTTTTATGCATAGTTATTATCTTCCATTAGATGACGACCGGTGGCGCGGAGACTAACATTCTTGCCTTTGAGCCACGGGGTCCCGGGTTTGATTCCCGGCCAGGATAAAATGAAGAATGACCTTTTTCAAATTGTCCTGGTTTTGGGTGTTACATGTATATGTGTTTAAAGCTTTCACTATTTTTTGTAGGTTTTCGAGTATTCTGTAAGTCAGGTAAACATAAAATATGGAACACATTTCATATCTGTAATTCAGCTATGAAGTGTGCGTCGCATCCTTAATGTCTTATATTTTATTTGTATGTAGAGGATGACCTGCATGTTCATTATGTGCGGTTAATCTACTGGCTACCCCATTTGCAAGAGATACTGTGATGTTATAGATAGATACTTATGCTTCATAATCTGATTCTTTACATTGTTTTCTCAAAATTCTTTGTTAAAAATTGCCATAGTCATGAAGTTAACATTTTTCAGCATAATGTATGTGATAGGTACGAAAATATAACTTTTGAGTGAAATTAGTGAATTGCCACTGAATTGCAACATGTTAATCAAACCCTTTCTTATGAGTAATCTGTGATTTAAAATTATTAAATGGTTAATCCGTTATATCACATATTATCTATTTATAAATAAGTAAATGATGTTATTAAAAATATTTTTCCTATAGTTGTACAAATAGCACAAAAATTTAACAAATCAAGAATAAAAAATATCACCGTTTTCAGTTTTATCAGTCTGTAATCTTTGAAATCAACCTGTAGCTGTAATATCGATACTTATCGTACAACTCCCATTAGTTTAAATAAGTAAGAATGTGATAATTGTATTGTTAAGGTAAAGAAACCGGTAAAGATGTAATGCTGATTATTCTATCACAACTGTGTGATGTCACAATATGATTCTTCTTTATTCTTCTAACTCCTCCATTTGGTATTTTAATGGTTTTGGAAATACTTTTTCTTCTCAATTGGATTCGGAATTATCTGAAAATAAAAAGTTTAATAAATATTCAATTAATGATGTTAAAGTTAATTATCAGATAAATAATTGAGTATCCCACCACAACGTCTCAGTTCTAGACGATCATTTTTAAACTCCTCATCCTCACTGACGGGCCCTGCTCCCTCTGAACGCCTACTTAGGTAGGCGGAGGATCCACAAATAAGCGAACCTTTCCTAACCCAATAACACCTTGCTGCAGGAGGCGATCTAGACTATGGGACATGGAAAACCCTAAATCGACTGAGATCTGGTGTGGGAAACTGCCGCGACAATAGAGAACGATGGGGCTTCCTACAAGACGAATCCGGAGCATGTGACTGTGGTGCGGCACAGACTATGCCACACTTGTTGGAGTGTCCATTGTGCCCTGTCACTTGCACTATGGAGGATATTTTTGACGCATCTTCACCTGCTGTGCGTTTTGCACAGTACTGGAGATCAGTTTGAATGGTATTTTTTTCTGGGTTTAGACAAATAAATAAGATAAATTTCACAGATTAGATTTAGATGTGACTATTTATACACACAAGATTCAAAGTAAAAAGAAATCATAAATGTTACGGCTGGAAGTTTCTATACAAAAGAAAAATGATTCCAGTTATTCACTTTCATTCAACATCACATATTTTGTGACAAGGATTAATAATACGCATTAAAAATATTTCAATTTACGAGGATACAATAACACTGGTTAGATGGAAGAAATCACTTTATAATGATTATCTCGCCACTGCACATCGTCCTAGTTTTTAAAATTTTATATTATTTTGTTAACAGTGTTATGTAATGATGATGTGCAAAAAGAACAAATAAATAAATATTAATGGCAATCTTTATTCTTTTCGAAACTGAAATGAAAGTTTGTTTTGTGAAGAATAGAAAATTGAGTTTTTGTTATCATGTGTCATTTACTATAAGATGTATGGGGAAATTTTTGTAAATTATATGATACCATCACGTAGGAGTTGCACAATAGTCTTAATTAATTAATCAGGATGGAAATACAAATGTTTTCTTACAGTATCTTGTCCTGGCTTCCATCCGGCTGGGCATACTTCACCGTGTTTATCAGTATATTGGAAAGCTTGTACAAGCCTCAATGTTTCATCAACCGATCTTCCGACTGGCAGGTCATTCATTGTAATCTGACGCACAATACCTTTATCATCAATAATAAAGAGACCTCTAAGCGTATGACCCAAATCTTCAAGGTACACTCCATAGTCTTGAGAGATTGTGTGAGTGAGATCACTTAGAAGTGGGATTTTGATCTTTCCAAGTCCACCTTCCTTACGTGGAGTATTGATCCAGGCTAGATGAGTGAAGTGGGAGTCAACTGAGCATGCTATGACTTCTGCATTAAGTTTTTTGAATTCTTCTACTCTATCTGAGAATGCTAGGATTTCTGTTGGACACACAAAAGTACTGAAAACAAAATGGAATTTTTATTACATACTAATTTCTCTGCAGAGAAAAGGTCTCCCATTCTATTATAACTGTAAGTTTTGGAGGGTCCTTTAAAAGGTATGTATTCATAAAATATTGTGAACGACTTGTATGTTTATTACATGGAATTAGTCTACTAACTAACCTAATTGTGGGATACAACAATAGAGAGAAATACGTACACTCAATGCAATGATTGGTGGGGTTGTGATATAAAAATATATCGTCATATAAATAGTACATAAATATATTTTAAGACTTATAATAGTACATAAATATATTTTAAGACTTATAATAGTACATAAATATATTTTAAAATAAAATGAGCTAATTCATTACGTATAATTTTATACTGAAATATGCACATAATTATATCTGCTGTTATAAAAAACCCTGAACAAAGTTCGCAGAAAAGTCAGAATTATATAATAACATTATGAAAACATTGAGTACATCTACAAAGTCATCAAGAAGCAAAACAAAACTGATAACACTGAGTAGCTATTGCGATATTCAATGCTGAAAATATGTATAGATATAGAACATAGAAACAAATGTAATTACATGTTATATCAGTAGGAAATTCCTCATATGACAAGATATAAAGTTTAACTGATAATAAATAATACGCTACTGAAAAAGAAGAGATTAACACTGGGTAAATATATGTAAGATAACAGAGATTTTAATGTTGAGCAAGAAACGTAGGTATTCTTAATGGAGTTCTTAGAAAATTTTTTTTAAGACAAATCTGGGGTTGAAAAAAATCCAAAACACACCCAAACACCTTCACATAAATCAATATGCTTATATTATGAAGGTGGAATAGCAAGAAGAGGAATCGAACACGGGATGTTTGACCACCTCAATAGGGTTCTTGTATTGACCTGAATAAATTTTAAAAGGGAAGAATTCATAAACACCATGTGTAAGGTATTTAATACCATCAATTCAGCAATGAGGCATGCCACCCATCAATCTGTCTGTTGATGTGTTGTAGTAGATATAAACATAAAGGAAACAATGTTCTTGACACATTTAACATAAAAGATGATAAATCACTATGTTGTACTAAGGTATGATGTTAAATCCAATATAACATGCATAACTAATTATTTTTCAATATAAAAAAACATAATGAAATAACCTTGGAACTAACATGTATAATCTTTTGTTAGTATATTTTTTTTTGAGATTAAGAATAACAAAAATACATAGCGTTCATCGACCTAGAAATGGCATTTGATAAGGTAGAATAGAATCAACTCTTTAAAATACTTAGCCAGGTAGGAATGAGTCACAAAGATAGATGAGCACTCTGGAGCTTATAAAAGAATAAAATGACTGCAATAATAAGTTGACAGAGCTATGCAGAAGTAAGGGTCGAACAAGTTACAAGACAGGGGTGTTTAATGTCATCGATACTTTTTAACTGTTGTATACATCAAGCCATTGATAAATTAAGAGACAAAGAACTGGACAGGTTGAAGATTAAATATTGAAATAGTCTATTATAAACAGATTTCTTTGCAAAGATATAATACAAAAGAAGCGAACACTTGTGTCAATTTATTTGTTGTTACATAATGAAATTATAATCTGTGCTTATACTCAGACACCTGCCAGACAATAATTGTTATAATTGTGTATCTATGAACCTACTTGAAAGAATGAAAGGGAAAATAAACCATTATCTAATATCTTCATGACCATGAATTTAATTGTGATTTGAAGTGTAAAGATCAGACATTCATTATACAAAACATATTGCTATGAATGGGAAATATTGATTAATTATCCGTCTATACCATCACAACAAATCCCACAAATGGGTTACCTAGAAGACAAACTGCGTGTAAAAAACATGTAAATTTTCCTCTGCACAGATCTCACGTATCGCGTACCCTCCACATATCTCGTGACGTTCCGGAGATATGTAACTTCTTTATGACACACACATCCACAAACAGGATTTTATGTTGCATTGAAACGAGAAATGCTGCCCGAGAAGCACTCTAGATTTAGTGACCATACACCAAATATTTTGGCACAAAAAGCGAAGGGAAGAAATGGGGATATGCCTTTCTCTCTATGCAATTTCGCTAGGTACTTAAGGGGATATTATGTTACCAAAGAATGTAGAGAAGTTCATCGAAATAAGTTTCTCCTTGTGGCCACTAAGTCTGTATATTCTAAAGCTCCAGAGGTTGGACCATGAACAGAAATGAGCATCTCTTTTCTTTTCCTATTTTTGTCGGTGTGGGGACATTTCCATAAAATATTCTGATGTTTGGGATACAGAATGACGACTACTACTACTACTATAAAATCACGGTAAATAGGGTATCCAGTGGCCAATTGCATGTTATAAACATGCAAGTAGTCCTCTTTGTGCCAATTTAAAAATAAGACTCCCATTCGGGGCGGGTGGCAAGCTTCATAGCTGAATTGTACATGTAAATTGTCTTATATGCTAACCATTAGACATAACTGCAAAACCTTCACACCTGTGTGAGCTAATGCCACATTGTACAAAACACCCAGTATCATTTCAACAAACTAGGACATCCTTGATGGGTGGAATATTGTATCAGAATATCTGTAATTTAAAAATATCACCCTTTGTTAAGGCGTTAGAAAACTAGCAAAAAAGAGTGGGAGACTTATTCTTCGTAATGGTTAAGTTTTGAATATATTTTTAAAATAAGACTATGATACTCACAAATCTAATGGGTAAAAGAAGAACACAACATATTTTCCTTTGAAACTGGCTAGTGAAAGTTGAGTAAATTCTCCATTTACAACTGCTGTAGCTTCCCAAGCAGGGGCAGGTTTTGAAACTGAAAAAAATAAATATTATTTTGACTGATAATTAAAGACGTAACATTGCGAGAACTTCGACTTCTGTGAGTGACAGGTTATTTTTCATCAAACAGTACGGTTAACATAAAATTAATAATAAATAAAAATAGTAAAGCAAGATAGTTTTTTCAACTTACTAACTGCCTTTGTGAACTGTAATTTGTGATCGATTTTCTTATTTCCTTCGGGAAAAACATTTCCACCGGCATAAGAATAACAACTTCCATCATCGAAAAATGAATTAGAAGCTTGAACACATAAACATGTTAAAAATAAAATAAATAATACTGATTTACGCATTTTGTAAACGTTTGATATCAGGAATATGCTGAATTTGTTTGAAAAATATTCAAATTCTAAAATGTAAATAAATTTGTAATCGACAAATGCCACCTGTCAACTTCCGAAACGAGACGAACTGAATTGTTCCACAGATAAAAATTTGAAGCGTAGAGCATAGACAAGAGTTTGGTTTTTACGCGGGAATAACTGGGATTCGAATTTACAACTCTAGAATTTAAAAAAAATCCAAAAATTTATAAAAATTAAAAATCGTACTAGATGTGAGAAAACAACGCTTTATTGTCTAGCTTACATTTGCACAAAATAAATAAATGATTTCAAGAGGTTCAGTCATGTTCATTTTATAAGTATAGGTACTTTTTAAAGAATAGGAAAATTCGAAAATATAAGAGTAGGTTCCTACTTAAAAATGTGTTAAATGTATTAAATTGTCTCTCGCGTATATATGTACATAAGTGTAATAATGTTAAACTTTATGAAGCGATATTTAGAAGTAAAGACGACGTACACATTACAATGTTTAGTTTTACAAAGACACAGTGTGCCGGGAATGTCGTGGGAAAAAGTCACTCAATTGGTGCTTTGGGTATGGAGGAGACTGATTTCTTCCCTGTGCCTCCCGGAGGAGTATTAAAATGTTATTACTGATGGATGGAACGATGCAAATATAATAAAAATGCCTACATAATACCTATGTACATATGATTCATCACGGTTATTACATACTTATGCGACATTTTATTCATTGCATGTTTGTATTTTTCATTTTTCGCATCTCTTATTCGAATATCCACCGTGAAAAATTAACGTTAATATTTAGAGCGTTAGTCGACTAATATGAAAATGTAAAAGATTTGAAGCGAGTAAAACAGCAGGCATTTTTACTACGAAATAATAATAAAATAAGCGTTTGAACGTTGCGTATTTATGGTAATGCAAATTAGGTAATTCAAATTTTGATAAAAAACAAAATCTTATGTCTGAGTACAAATTGAAAAAAAACTTATGCGATTCAAAAGATGATTTATCTACCATTTCCAATTTTACGTAGCATTTTGTGTGGGTGAGTTCATAAGCATTATTTTATTTTTCCATTATTGGGATTTTTACAGTTTTTTACAGTAATGTAGTAAGTACCTATTTTTTTTTATTTTTTTATACATCAATACAATTTTTCTATATCAATACAATTTGGTTTATCACTAACCCACTACCCAGTAACAGAATGCGCATATATTAACAAATACTCACTGCCACCTATAATACTGTAGGTATATGAATAAAAGTCTAAGATAAAAAGTACATATTTATATGTATAAATAATTTAAATCAAAAGAAAAAAATGGAAGAAATTAATGCAATAAATTGAAGGTAGCAATCAAACAAATAAGTAAAAGAACAAAAATCAAAAAAGTCAACAAACGAAATAAAAGTAATTACCATTATATGAAACCGAAAGATATTTAAGTACTTACTTATGTGAGCCGGCTTTCAAGAGTTTCCAATCTTCTTGTCATAGACAAAATATATTACTTGAATGCATGGACCTAAATAGAGTAATGGACAGACACTTTGGTAAACATTTTGTAGCTGCGCGGGGAGGGGAATGACGACCATTTTGTAAGAAATAAATTTTGTTCGGTGCGTCGCATTTGGGCTGCGTTCAGACAGTCACCGAGTGATCAGTCGACGACGCATATTTTGAAAGTACCTATACAATGCCAGTACGCATTCATAGTGTTCATGTACTGTATGTTACTATGTTTTCAAAATGTGTAACAAAATAAGAATTATAGTCTCAGAAAATATACTCAATTTCTGCGTAATTGTCATTTATAATTTCTGACGCTGATTCAGTGAATTCGTTTGGATAAATTTAGGATATAAACTTGTAACAAGTATTTGGGAAGTATACAAGCTCAGAAAGTTAGATAATGGAATAATTAAAAAAAAAAGTATAAAGCAATTAGTTATAAACTAATCAAGTAGTTATTACTTTAACTGTTAATTTTAAAGATACCTATTAAAATAATTTATTCCTTCGTTAGAGACAAAAATATTTTTATCATTTAAAAGAAACACAAAAGTACTTGAATGCTACTATAAAAAGGCGCCAGTCAAATAATAATAAAAATATTAATTATTTAAATATATTCATAATTTACGTCTTTTACACGTCGGCGAATTTAAGAAATTATAACAAAAAGTAAATCCAAAAAAAAATTTTTTTTAAAAGTTATAAAAGCAATAAAAAAAATAATAAAAAGACGTAAAAAATAATGGCGCCATTACGATAACATTGGGTCATAAAACGCTCTAAGTTATTCACGATTATCCGGATTACATTCACCACTCACTGCAACTTCATGGTCGTTCAGGTCAAACGACGCCGAGTGACATTTATGCTCCCATGAACCAACCCTTGTATTTGTATGTTTAGTTGTTTTAAAAATGTTTAAAGTTTTTGCACATCAGTTGAATTTTTCATATCGGTTTGTTTTTATATCTAGAAGAATAGGAATCATCTTATGATTAACATGGTGATGTGCGCTATAAATGGTTGTGGTTATAAATCCAATCCAACTTTCGCAGGAAACAGGATTGTCATATTTTCGGTTAGTTGTTTTGTATTGTAGTTTTTATCTTAATATATTGCGATTTTAAAGTCGTTTATATTATAATTCGTATACTTATAAATGATCATAATAATGTTTTAAACGTTCTATTATAATTATCTGTCCTTATTCTCCTATATCTACACATGTAACTTGTTTTCCATTCTGTCATCTGACAATACAAAGAACCTACAATCTGATGTTTGGTTTGTTTACCCGTTAGAATGAAATGTTTCATGCATACAAATCTGATCAGGTTAATGATATTATCGCATGTTTATAAACAAAATCATTTTTTGTAGTTTTCCAAAGGATCCAGAAAGGAGAAACTGGACATTATCCAATATTTGACACCAAGTAAACGTAGTGTTTTGTGTTCAAAAACATCTCGTTTTTCTGCGAGGTTGGAGAAAAACGTCATTCTTACGAAATATCCTGAGTTTCCCGCTCATTTGCAAGTTCGTGTGTTTTATATTATTCATTTAGATATATCCTTCAATTGTCATTCATTCTCTCCATATTGTGTGTATATGAAAACAAAGTTTAAAAATAAATAATGATTTTGAAATGAAATACTCAATTTTATTTACTCATCCTATTCTCTATTTCATCAAGTATATGAAAACATTAAGTTATGTGGCATTGTAATTATTTTAAGAAGTAAATATAATGTTTTCTGATACTGTGAATAATTTCCATACATTGCCCATACAAATGTTAAATAAAGTATTTCCTACAAAATGGCCACCGTCGATTTCCCTTCCTCACTTTTTGGCTTCGCTGTCATTCATACAAATAACTATAAACGTTCCATCCCCTACCTACATACATCCATGCTTGAATGAGACTTTGTCAAGGGCTGGGTTCACGATAGCATAAATATCGCTCGACGTCGAGTGACCTGAGCGACCATGAAGTTGCAGTGAGTGGCGAATGTCACCCCGGATATCGTGAACAACTTTGAGCGTTTTTATGATCCAAATGTCATTGTAATGGCGCCATTTTCGTAAGATTCATTCGCGATTTGAAAAATCTGCACTTACTATTTTAATTTCTCTTCCATTTCACTTCTTGAACTAAAAAAATATGATTTTCTATTTTGAAAAATTGTATACGACAAGAATACACCGTAATTACGATTAACTTCGCAATTGTTTTAACAACCACCATCACTCAAACGTCAAGGTAACTGTCAGAGCGATAATCACCCTGCTTTAATTTCGGTTGGTCGGTTGTCACTCGACGACGTGCCTGAACGCGACAGTGTGAGTCGTCGGGTGACTCGCTCCGGCTTCGTGAACGATCGGAGCGTCGTCGAGTGATCACTCGGCGACTGTATGAACGCTGCCCAGAGAACATATTATTTTTCCTTTTTTCGATATTTATGTATAGAGTCCATAGAAGTCATATTATTAACGGCACTCGTATATACTACAATAATAAGAATAATATTATATTCAATACCTGCCGTATTGTTTTATAGTAAGTTACTTACTTAAGTATTCCTAGGTATACAATTTCATTCTTTTAAGTTTTTTTATGGAAATTTAATTTCCGTTTCTTCGATTTACCTGACTATGTACTTCGCACCAAGTCACGATGTTGCCAACTCATTGGATATTCAATATCTTATTGCCTTATTTTCATAAAGTTCGCATGTATGAATTTTTATATTACATATTTGGATTAAACGAAGTTTAAGAAATTCTTCAGGCTTGCAAATTTGTTGTAGGTTTATTTTTTTTCATCATCAGTATCGCCGCTTCCTTTGCATGTTAGGCAGAAAGGATAGTGCGCAATTTACTCATATCCTTGTATACACTTTTATCTTCAGCCACCGTGAGACAATTCCTCATTTTGTTTTTATTTGTATACATAAGTGTGTCATTTTTCTTCTTCTGTAAGTGCCTTGTCAGGTCCCCCCGATGTTGGCGACCACTGTGGCTGTGGCATAGGCTTCGCGGTCCTGCGCTGTCTGGAACAATCCCTCCACACCTTTCATTTCAGTCCAGTCTCGTATATTGCGCAGCCACGATGTCTGTTTTTTGTGTTTGTCATTAGACGATTAAAACGGGTCATATTATGTTGCATGAACTTTAAATTGGCTTAGATTTCATTTATATCTTTGTAAAACGTTATTAAAAACACCTACCTATCACATATTTGAACAATATTTTTGCGTAAAATACAACAATACTATATACCTAAATGAAGCGAATATTTTACCTGCTCAAAAAATATACACATCTTGTGTGAGAATGGGGTGGGGGTAGATATGTTTAACGATTCTTTAACTACATTTGACAGGAAGGTGAAACGAAGAAATGTAATTCCTCACATTGTCTATTCCCAAAGGTTCGTTTTTCATCCTTTGCCTGTGACTTGCTGTCGTATTTGGTGTTACGAACACGATTCGCTTGTTGTTCGATGCGGGATTATTGTGTAGGTACTATTATCGTACTATTACTCGTATCGTATTGCTAGGGGTTCACTTCAGCTGTGACATACTTACATAATAATTAATTATATCTGTCGTTTGGAAATTAGTAGATTTTTAGTTTTGCTTGTCTAATTGTGCATGCTGTTGATACTGATTGGGGATCTGGCCAGATGTGTTTGTAATAATCTATGTATGTATAATAGTATTGTCAGTTTTTTGTGAGTGTCTCCGCTTATTAAAACATAAATAAATAAATAAACTGCCGAAATGAAGATAAGAAATAATAGGTTTATGGTAACATAAAACTAGACAAGATCCAAAACTCCTATATTTATGGGAGTCTAGATAGGTGTATATGAAATTTCGGAGCCGATTCAGGAGGATGGATAGCAACATAGAATAAGAACGTTGATTTTATTTTGTCCATCCCTAGAATTTTAATTATCTCAAACAATACGAGAGACTACTGTCTGAAGTTAAGAATATTTTCTGGAATTAAGAAAACCAGGTCTCTTTAATAAGGTTGAGAATTTTAATTCTTCTGTACCGATATGTCTTCTTAAATTGAAAAATCATTTTTAATTTTGAGTTTTTTTATTCGTTCGAAAATCTTTTTAGGTTGAGAAAATAATCATTTCGTTATATACAAAAAAAATGTTTCTTAACTCGAGATAATTACCTTGACTGAAGATGTTTTTTCCTGCTTTGTCCGTGGCAATAAGACCCAACAGTTAGAAGTTTTGGGTAGGAGAATCAGAGGTAGGGCCAAATACAGAGGGCTGAAGGTGGTTCATAAATAAGACACACAGAATTATGATGTCACTTCCCTTTTTTTCTCTCTCTCTTCGCCTAAAATATATATATGATGTTTTTTATATGTAAGATGAAAATATGGTAATACCATAACATCCAACGGGATGAGCCGCCATAAAAAAAAAAAAAAAAAAAAAAAAAAAAAAAAAAAAAAAAAAAAAAAAAAAAAAAAAAAATGCACTGTATGGCAAGGAAATATGAATAATAATATAGACCACGCTATCTAAAGGGGCGTTCACATTTCGATGGTTTAAAGCACAGAAGACACATGTCCACATTTGACAGTTTAGAGAAAACAGGTTTTGAAAGTTTGAGATTCTTAATTAATTCACTTACTTCAAATTAATGCAGAAGGTGTTGAAAATCATAATCTTTGTTCTTTTTTAATGTCATTTATTACTTATTTTTTACTATATTTTTAACCAGAATGCCAAGAATTAGCATTTTTAGATGATGGTCATGGACATGTGTTTGGAAGTGTGATGGAAGTGCCACTCACGGCGACTTTTGGGATGCGCTTATGCGTGCACAGATGACACATGTCCGTCCTAAATGAACATGTGTTTTTTAGAATCTTCATAGCTTTTGTGACATGTTACATCTGTGCACAAAACAAAGTGAATTTGTGGACATGTGACATTTGGTTTTTACTAAATATTTCAATAATGATATTAAGATTGTTGGTAATATTTAATCAGGACATAGATGGCGTTGCAACCGATCTTGTACATGTATTAACTCATTTTACATAAAAAGTGGTCATGTGTCTTCTGTGCTTTAAATCATCTTGTTTTGTTCAACCAACAAATTTTGTTCACTTTTAGTGATCACTCCGGATATCCTCAGTGATCACTAGCGATGACGGAGGAAAGAAATTACCACTCTTCATAATTTTGATGAAAGGTCCTTTCACTGAAACGACCATAAACAAGTTTTATCTTATTATTTGTTTAATTCTCTATGAATTTGTATTGAATGTCAGAATCATGTACAAAATAATTATGCAGTCGAGAGCTATATTAATTTATTTTAGGTGTTATTTTTTATTTTTGAATTTGTTTAATTATTTTTATACGAAAATACGTCAAACTACATACAACATGAGTGAGAGTGTTGACATGGCAGTGAAAGCATAGGATGAATAAATGTGAACAGACGTGTTCACTTTCGATGAACAGGTTTGACCCTGACACTCTGGATGATCATCCAAAGTGAAGCAATGTGAATGCTACTTTATATATTTTGTTTAAGAAGAAGAAGAAGAACATGTTTCATTTTGAACGTGCAACTATACTTTCAGATATTCTAAGCAGCATCAGATATTAAGAATACTTCACGGCATGCTTCTTAAGTTACTTAAGTTTACATCATCGATAAAGTTTCTCTTCTCTTATATTATAATTACCTATGTAGAGTTGAATAATAATTTCCACCACTGAACATGTCGTGAGAAAATAATGTGATGGTAATATGCTTAATGTATTAGTTTTCAATACACCGATTCATCTTATTCATCTTCTTCGTTCTATCAACTTGCTCGAAATGAAAGCAACAACTTTCATATATCGTGAAACTTAGAAATAACTTTGTGCGAAATAATAATTAGTAGATAACTCTATTAACACGTGTTCTATATAATTTTATTATTTAACACGTTAATTAAGATATTTTTCTATTTATACTATTATTACGATTCAAAAACTAAGGAACCCAGGATTTTTTTTGTGTAGAGGGTGGAGTTAAATCAGAGCTTAGATCGATTGACGAAAAGAAGGTCTAATCTAATCTAATCTAATCTGATATGTCTTCATCGATTTAAAGATGCCGATTTATCCAGTGTTTGTTGAGTTTGGTTTCTAGGGGAAAATGCTATTTTACCTCTTATTTCGAACATTTTATTACTATTTTCGTCTACTTTGTAGCTATCAAGCGAAGCTTATTAATGTTTATGTGCATGTTAACAATTATGTATATGTAACATTGTGTTAAATTTCTTTCAATTAGAATACTTGATAGTGATAATCTCGCCATTGCATATCGTACTAGTATTTTAACTTTTGTACTGTTTTGTTAACACTGTTATAGAATGATGGTGTGCTAAAAGAATAAATAAATACAGGTATAAAATAATAAACAAAATTGTAGTACTTGTATTAAGTATTTATCCATAAATTTAAGTCCTAGGATATTTTAATATAGTGAGGTACTCAGTCTATGAGAATTAATAGTGTGATGTGAATATCAGAAGGAATAAACTAGTTTGCATCACTAATTTTACATGGTTTAGATGTTTAGTGGATTGCATTTTAGAAATTTTGATACTCGTACTTACATTAATCTACTTTATTACCTCTAAGTAGTTACCAATTTACTAACAAAGTTGGTATGCACAAGTATTGGCAGATTGCACCGAAGTTACTTCTTCAAACTATTAGGTTCAATCTAATAACTTAACACAACAACTCCTGACTTACTTAGATCATTAACTTCTAGTTCTCTGCGAAGCGATTAAGTTCCAGAGGTAATATTTTGAAATAAAGAACCTATTCAGTATTAAACCTGGGCTACTCTTGACACGATTTAAATACGATCTTAATGTAGTCTTGATGATATCCCGTGGAGCACCCGGTAAAGAATTGGTCTCCCACTCTTCTGCGTAAGTTTTCGAGTGTCCTGTAAAAGGCAGGTGTTCGAAAAAATTTAAGACATTTTACATCTTAAATTCAGCGATGAGGTTTGCCACCCATCCTGAATGTCTTGATTTTATATTGGCACGGAGAGGACAGTTTGCATGTTTCTTACATGCAGCTGGTCTGCTGGCTACCCCATTTGTGGGATATGCCGTGATGGTATATAGTAGTCTTGATCATAATCATACGACGCGTGAAGGGACTATTGTCAAAAATACCGCGCTACTGCTATTGCTATTGGTATGCACGTATTTTTGACTAATAGTCACTTCGCGCGTCGTATGACTAAGATTAAGATCGTATTAAGATTTTGTCAAGAGTAACCCTGTGTGCAGATGTCTAGAGAAGTTCCCGGGAAAGAATACGATTTTTGTTATTAAGACAGGTATTCATACCACATCACTACGAGTCATTAAAACATTTTCAATTTAGCCTATCTTACTGTCTATTTAATAAGTTAATTGTATTACGAAATAATTGAAGTCCATTATCCGATTAATATGTCATGTCTACTGCACACTGAGACGCTTTATGTTTATTTATTTATTTCTATCATCAACGGCTTATAGCCTTTTACATAAGTAAGGTTTAAATATATTTCTTCAAAAATCAATCAATATATTATATTAAACAAACAAAAAATAAAACCTTTATTAAACAATAAAAAATTAAAAAATATTGGTGTTTAAAATCAGCAAAAAAAGTTATATAAATTAGTGCCTTCGAATGCTATAATATCTTCCTAAGAATTTTGAACTTGGCACAAGGATACACTCGGAAGGAATGCCATAATCCTATAAATAATAATGATAATTTAATATGGAAGTCGAAACTATGATAAGTAATGTGAAGAGAACGAATTTGTATCTAAAATTGAAAAAAAAAACTTGTTAATACTTATCTATATCAAACAAAAAATGCATATTACAATATACGTAACTGCATGTGATTGTTATTAATCCATCACCAATTTATGTATTTCCTTATTTTTGTTATTTTTTGATATTTCTGATTCATTTGATATAAGAAATATTCTATTGATATAAAACCCTGTCGAAACATTTTTATTTTTTTTGTTAGATTTTCAGATGTTCTTCTTCTCAAAGTGCCATGTCAGGTCCCCCCGACGTCGGCTATCACCCTGGCGTAGGCCTCTCTGTCCTGCGCCAGCCGGAACAACTCCTCCACCATCCGAACTCCGGTCCACTCTCGGATGTTTCTCAGCCAGGACATCTGCCGCCTTCCCACACCACGACTACCCTCAATTTTTCCTTTCAAAATGAGTTGGAGCAAACTATATTTCACATTTCGAAGTACGTGTCCCAAATATGCCATCTTCCTCATCTTTATGTTGGATAACATCTCTCTAACATTTCAGATGTTGGAAATTTAAATACTTCTAGGTGGATAAGTTTTGCTCCTTTTTATGTCAAATTTTGACATTTCTAAATATTTTTTATCCGTGAAGGTTTCGGAATAGAACAGAGATTGACAATGTCCTTATATGACGAAAAACGATATTCTCCATATAAAAAACTTATAGTGGAAAAAATAGCATTTGTTTCCTAATTTCATTTTCAATAGAACATGTCTCCCAATCTTTTGTGTAAGTTACCGAGTGTCATGAAAAATATCACGTATAACATTGTTGACATCTTCCAATCAGCTATTTTCTATTTTTTTATAGTAGGGGAAGGTTTGAATTTGGATCGAAAACTGAAAGGATATCAGAATACTTATATTTTTCAATTTATTTTATGTAAAATGATAATACACATAATATAATATTATCTATTATTTTATACCGTGATGCATTTACGTGGAACGATCGCTTACTCCGACGGATTTTAGTTTAATATTGAAGATCGAAACCTTTACAAATTCATGCATAAAGAATGTATTTTTTATCCGTTATCCAAATCCCTTAGATACAACAGCATCTCTTTCCTCTAAATGCACTCAACCAGAAACGTATTCTGAATAGAGGCGCATATAAATACTCTCTATAAAGGTATCGAATAGTAGTTGTATATTGTATAAATGTATGTAATACAATAATACAATGAGGTACCTGTATGTAGAAGGCTGTGTAATAATTAGAGACGAAACAAATATTCGGTAACTATCTGATATCCTGCACATGTGATTTGCTACCGGATAACAGCTCATCAATATCCGACCGGATAACTAATACACATGATTTTTGCAGAATGTAGGTACCTACATATGTAAATTCTGAAAAAAAAATCAGCGCAAATTAATAAGATAGTATAGGAACATTATTTATATTATTATTAGGAATGCATATTGATAGAACGTTTTCACTAATTATAAAACACGTCATCTATTTCCACATATGACAACTTGTTCCAAATTCAACAAGCTATGACTTTTCAAATCATCTTAAATTGAGCCTTCTCCTTTTATAAAGAACTGGACAAATGCCTCTGTATTCTTCTACTTCCGTCTGTTTTCACAATCCTCCGTTGAACACAGTTTTCTTCCAGTGATGGCTCGTCACTCATCTATCATCGGACCATTTTGTTTGGGGCTTACCCATGCTACTGCGTCCTGCTCTATGCCTCTAGCGCCTTCTTCGTCCATCTATAAAAAAAAACATACGTGCCAGGCTACCTGACCAGTTCCATTCCACTTTTGTTCTGCGATTTCATGACATTTGACGAATATAAAACCGTCAGATTCCTTATTTTGCAGTTTAGAATCCCGTCGGATATCTGTTATTCGGTATCTGTCAAATCTACTAATCGTTTTATCAAAAGTGTCTAATAATAATAGGTATATTAAATGCATGCATAGTATGCCACATTTCTTTTTTACATTAGGTATGTGTATATCTATAATTTACCTACCTGATATGGCCAATGCGCCGTTAAAGTGGATGCATTTATTTCACCGCTATACTTCCAGTTTCAACTCCAACACTATACTACAATCGCTAAGTACCTTCTAAGAACAGTTTGCAAAAATAAAAGAAGCCGTGAAATATGGCGTCTGAAAAATTTATGGAAATCGTAGAAATTGGATATACTTAATACTTCCACGAAACTGTGATAAATATAACGTAAATACTGCCGATGCAAGCAACGTCTTTCAACAGATTTATATGCAATTTTTTTTAATACATAATCACAAAAGGGAGGGAGATATTTTCTGGTAATAAGCAAAATAAGATAGCCTACATAATATTATGGATTTCGAACGAAGTTAATCGTAATCAAGAATATATTATGATTACATCAAAAGTCAAAAGGCTCATTGCTTTGTTGTATTAGCAGCTCTAAAAAACTTGAAAACATCTAAGGTTCTTGTGTTTCTAAAACAAAATCATAATGTTGTGAACAACAGAGGATTTGCAGAGTCCTTGGTATAATATATTTTATTATTTTCTCTCCTGATTTTTTTTATACATTTTAGGAAGTCTTGTAAAAAAAGGATGCATGTAAAACTTCACGTAAAAAAATCACGTCACGTCATTAATCATCTTTAGTTCAGCGATGATGAGGATTACCATCCATCCAGAAAGTCTTAATCTTTTTGACCAGGAGATGACGAATTACGTGTTTATTACTTGCAGTGACTCCACCGCTTATCTCACAAGTGAAAGATGCCGTGATGGTATAAATAAAAATTGGAATATTTATCTAGACAGACTATGATGAGGAAATAAAGTTCACAATACTCTCGTAAAAAATATATGTGCCGTAGAGCTTTTAGTATATGTGCTTTTATTGTGTATACCTATATGCCATTACAAGTAATAATATTCGTTGCATGCAAGCAAAGTGTCTAGTAAGTAAATTGAATCGCTCAGAGAGTCGGTACAGCCGTACTACTGTAAATTTTGAAACAACCTTTTTAGAAAACAAATTGACTACGAACGTACGAAGTTTATTATTCTAGCGAAAGTATAATAAACCAACGTAGATATTTAGCTACTTTTGCGTATACGGAAAATCTCAATACAAAAAAAAGGCACTATATGAGATGGTAGGCCCCACTGTTGTCAAATGTGAGATTTCATAGGAAAAGTAATATTCACAAAATTGTTGCCATATGTAGAATTATTTTTTGGTCACCACGTTTAATTATTTTTGAGCACCAAGTTTTTCGACACCAGCAAAGTTAACATTCGAGTTAGATTTTATTTTTGCTGGTTTTATTTTATTTTTGCCGGCAAAAATAAAATAAAACCAGCAAAAATAAAATCTATCTCGAATACAAAGTTTAAGAAATTTGTATTCGAGTTAGATTTTATTTTTGCCGGTTTCATTTTATTATTGCCGGCAAAAATAAAATAAGCAAAAATAAAATAAAACCGGCAAAATTAAAATCTAATTCGAATACAAATTTCCTAAAGTTTATATTCGAGGTAGATTTTATTTTTGCCTAAAATCTACTTCGAATACAAATTTCCTTAAGTTTATATTCGAATTAGATTTTATTTTTGCAAATAAAAAAAAAGAAATATTTCGCCAAAAAATCCAAATAATATTATTGTAGCAATAATTTTCCTACATAGAAAACTATATTTGACAGATATCTGACATTGGGGCCTACCAACTCAATGAGTTCCAAAAAAAATAGGTACTTCCATTTTGTTTAGCAGTCGCGCAGTCACTGAACTCTAATTTGAAGTGTAGGTACTCTTTTTATTTTGCTGTTTTACTTTGCAAAATAAAATAAAATTTCAAATTAATTGAAAATATAACTTTTCGTGAAAATAATTAGGTATCTCAATCAAATGTTATAGGTATCAATGTATTTAATAAGAAAAATTGTCCGATTTGTTAAAAGTGTATTATTAGTTTAACTTGGTATGTTCAAGATTGTTTCCTATCATCCTAACCTAAAAAAGAAATGTAGATATAAACAGTGTCTACTTTTATAGATTTCTTCTTCAGTATAGGGAAAGAGGACTGAAATTCATAGAAAACAAACTTATAAGCTATCTTTCTATTAATTGCATCTTGGAGTGTTCTGAATGTTCGAGTGGAATAGCCTTAATGTATTTAATTATCATACAAATCGTCTTTTTATGCCATGGATGGGTGGCATATACCTTATGGTTGAATTAAAGATGTAAAATGTCTTTACAGTGTTATTTCCAGGACATTCGAAAATTTACGAAAAAGAGTGGGAAACATATTATTTATCCGGGGCTCTTGAAAATGTAGTAAGAAATATTTATCTACTCAATTCCAAATAGTATAGAAATGCATTCAGTACCTTGAGTAACTATTTTGTATAATCAGATATACATACTCGTACTTACAAATTATATTGATATCACAAAAGGGGCACTTAAGTATTTGATAAAACCTTTCTGTGGAATGTCGTCACAACAATATTATTATTATTAATAATAATTACAACACGACAACATTCCAAAAGGGAACTACTGATCCTGATACCCTCGACCCTAGATTTTGTGTCTACCTACACAGTTACACACCTACCTATTATCTAACTTTATGGTATAATGTCTTACATTATTAACTTGTAGATATGTGAGTAGCATAAGTGGGTAGTAGGGCATTAACCATTAACGGATTAATGATTTAAGTAACTTCCTTGGAAATCGTGAGTCACATTAAATATATTGAATTCTCGTGTCATGGTGTTTGTTATCATACTCTTCCGAAACGGCAGGACCGATTTTGATAAAATTTTGTGTGCTTATCGGGTAGATCTGAGGTCTACATCTATTTTTTTACCCCTAAAAGTTAAGGGTGGTCCACCCCGATTTTTTTTTTTGTTTTTTGTATTTTTTTTATTTTTTAATATTGAGGCATTAAAAAATACATAGGTACAGCCCTAAATTTTCACCCTTCTACCATCAACCCCTATTTTTTAAAACGATATTAGTAATTCAATCATTTTCAACTCCGGTTGATATATAATGTATATGGCAAAACAACGATTGCCGGGTCAGCTAGTTTTTATATATTTTTTTATTTATATTTTTCAAATAACTCTCAGATTATTTTTTTGACCGTAACGTTAACTTCCGTTAAAAAGCTTCTATAAAACCGTTAAATCTTGTCCACTATCTTGCATGAGGAGAGGGGGGGGGGAAGGAGGGTGTCTCTTAAGAAACGATACCCACCATGCACTTTTTTTTTCGTTTTGCGCATTGGTGATGTCTTTTTTATATTATATTATCTAAGATTCTGAAATTGACTATAAAAAATTAACTGTTAATTGTGTTAGGTACATTAAAAAAATAACAAATTTAATTTCATCACAGATTACCGATAAACTTAGTTAATATTTAGATTAACTAATTAATCGCAGTAGTTACAATTTCAACAATACAACATACAATTTCAATTAGATATAACTTGATAGTACCTACTAGTACAAGCGTTTCAAGGAATAATATTAACAAGTTGGTACGAACCAAATGTTGTATTAAATGAAGGAATTTAATTCTGTGATCACATGTATTCCAATACCAATGATAATATCATTATTGTTCTAAGTATTTAGATACCTACTTTCTATGCTATAAGTATATATCTCCATGTCGTATCCTAGATAAGATAGGCATAAAAACAGTACGCCACATTGATCTATTATTTCATGCTTTTTTCATTTTCTACACATTCATACAATTTTTTATACATGCCGAATTCTTTTCTTCTCCTTCCAAGTCGGTCCCTGAATGCTGAGGATCGTGACCACCATGACCCCAACCAAGCGACAAGCTCCTCCACCGTGCCCTGTCCTCCGCCTGCCTAAACGCCTCACACATTGTACCCCATGCAGCATCTCTCACATGATCTGACCACCTTGTTGGTATTCGGCCCCTGCTTCTTTTTCCTTCGACTCCATCAGACAAAATATTTTTTTCCAGATTGTCTGGCTCACGTCTTATAATATGTCCGAAAAAATCTTTGACATATTACACACAGTCGAGTCTTTATCTGGAGCTCAGTCAAGATTGACACATTCGTTCTGTGGGCCGTCCATGGTATGCGTAGCAACCTTCTCCAACAGCACATCTCGAAAGCATCTATTCTGTGTCTTTCATTGACTCTTAACGTCCATGTTTCAGCTCCATAAAGGAAAATAGAGAAGACCAGAGTTTCAACCAATCTTTTCATGGTGGTTTTCGATATACCTCGATCACGCCAAACCCTGTCCAAACGGTTATGGACATTTCAGCCATTTGTATTCGGCGACATATTTCTGGCTTGCAGCTATACCGGTGCAAGATATTGACGATCCGAGGTACACAAATTCTTGGACCACTTCTAAGTCCTGCAACTCACCCGATCTTTGCAGATCTCAACGCTCCTCTCGGGAGCACAGGGCAGAAACCAGCTTCCTCCATTCAGAGCGTCTCTGTGCCAATCGCGTCACCTCTTCCCATGAAATTCCCTGCGCTCTGATGTCGTTGTCATAGGAATTGTGTATTGTGAGAGAGGGACGCTCAGGCCGACGGAACCCTTGTTGACGGAAGAACAGTGCTCTTTTTGGCCATAGAGTGTACATAGAGTGGCAAAGATTTCTTTGCACATGAGTAAATATGATGAATTTAATACGATTATATTTAAACGTAGGTATTTCATTGGATTTCATACAAATTTTCAAAATATATTTTTAAGATTGGTTGATGGAGATGGTTGCAGGGGATAGAGGAGTGAGAACTGCGGTAAGCGACAGTGAATAATTGAAATTAAATCGAGGAGGTAAACCAAAGCTTTGGTGAATGGACGAGGTTACAGAGGATTATATAACACCGGTGTGAACAGGAGGACGGTTATTTTGGAAAGAAGAAAATGGAAACGGATTCTGTGAGAAGCTAAGACTCACTAAGGATTGTAAAGCTGAAGTCGATGTTGTTCATATATTATTTGCTCACAGTTAATGTAGATTTAATTATCTACTATCTAGTATCTGTTTTATGCAACTATATTTAAAAAAAATCCAAATTTCTCACGTGAACCAGTAGACTCATTTTTATATTAATTTTCTCAGTGAATAATAAATAAAATCATTGTTGAAGATCACACCGTATTTTGCATTGAGATAATGGTGATAAATATAAGAAATGAATAGTTTTACAGGCAATTTAAGCGTAAATCCTTTACAAAATAATTATAAGAAACTCTCATAAGAAGCCATATATTTTAAAACACGATTACTGACAGCCATCAATATGAATTTTCATATCAAAAAAAATATGACCCAACTAGGATATGAATTCAGTATATCAAGTATTCAATGCAAGCTTTATATTCGCTATATTGTCGAGGTTATTTTACGTCTTTATATATTTCATGGATAATAGAAACAGGTAAGTTTTACTGTCCATTTGGGCCCTGTTGAAAGGTTCTATTGATAAAACAAATTGAAATCCTAGCGGATAACATTCTTATGAAAATGAGATCAAAGGATGAAACACGCAAAATCGTTCTGAAGGGAGAAAAATACATAATAAGTCGGTACCTTTATGGCCTTATCTACGAAAGGTAAGTTCTTACTCTATTTTGTTTCGTTTCGCAGAAAAAGCAATACCTAGTTCATGTTGTGTTTCGGATTTTAGTACTTATTAGGTATAAATTCTGAGTCTGCAAAGGTTTTTGTACTTTTTAAAAGCTGAGTATTCAAAATATTTTTATTACGAAAAATACTGCGTATTTTTTTAGGTATTTAATGCTGGATATCTGAAAAAAGGTACATAATTTAAGAGATTATCAATGGTAGATGTATGTTGAACAAACAACATTATTGAGAAGGATTATCTTTAGGCGTTAATATAAGAAGAAAGTGAAAGAGGTTTTCAATAATAACATATTATAGGCACGTTCCTTCGTTTTGTTTATTTAACAAAGGATGATATTATTTGATTAAAATACATGGTAAGAAAAACTAATAGGCAATGAGCTTTGGACTAATAAATATACATTATTATATAATTTGAAACAAGTGTTTCTTTTTACTATGGATTATTGATTCCGAGAGAGACGTCTTTCGACTTATCAGGTCATTATCAATCGATGGTAAAAAGAAACACTTGTTTCAAATTACATTAAGAATTTTTTATTAAAAAGTCAATATATACATTGTGAATTATTGAACACATACATGTTAATTTCACTAATAAAAAAATTGAAATCCCCAAACAGCAATATTATTGCTGGTATAAGGAATGGTATACATAATTATGGAATTCTACTACGTGTGCACCGACACAATTAATAAAATTAATATACAGTTAAAATTCCACAACTTTCTGCATCCTTTCCCTTACGGTATTTTCATAATAAATAAGTATTTAAGTTGTCCATATTCCGCGTTGTATTAGTCTTCAATTCAGATATTTGTCTAGTTTTAGGATCAAATTTATTTAATTTTAGATTGCCCACAGAACAAATGTGTCGATCTTGTCAGGGCTCCGATAGAGACTCGTCTCTTTGCTAAATGCCAGAGAAGCGTTTTAAACTATTTCGAATATATCTTGAAAATATTAAAAGAAAATATTGTTTTGCGAAGTTGAAGGACTAAGAAGAAGGAGTCTCATAAAAACAAGATGACTAACCATGTGAAAGAGGTGGCAAGAGATACAGTGCGAGGATTTACAGGCAGGCCCAGGATTTTAATGGTGGAGCTCAACGCACAATTATGCTAATCGCGGTCACGATCGTCGTCAGTGTAAACTACCCGAAAGAAGAATAAATACTTTTTTTTCCTCATCAATAACAAGCCAATTAAACGAAAGTTACGAGAAAAATAAATTAGATACGTGAATAACACAAAAGTGAAAAGAAACAAACAAAAACATTACAATGATTTGAGATTATCTATAAATCTTCATTTTTACCATCAGAATGTCTAATTAATTCTCATGTTATCTTCTATATTTTTGAGAAGCGGATATTATGATGGTAAACAAATTTACCACATTGAAAACTATTTTCTATTAAGAATGCCTTTTTGCAAATTGTCCTGGGTCTGGGTGTTACATATTGTTTATGAATTTAGTTCATTTTATATATGTGTACCGATAAGTTAATACCCACAATACCTATAAGATTCATAACTTAATTTGAGACTAGCTCGATCTGTGTGAATTGTCTATACATTTTTTGTTATGTTGTAAAATATTTCTAAAATTTGTTTTCTCAATTGATTGGAATAATTTATCTGGATAAAACAAAAGTCTAAATATCTGTTGACGAGCCATCAGGCTATTAAACTTGTAGAACTATTATGAAAATTAAAAGGAAAGTTTTTATCGAGTAGGTATATGTACGATGTTTTTTGAAAGCAATAATTCAAATAAATAAAATATTTCTATGGGTGTACGAGAATGTTTAATACGAGCCGTGATAAATTTACCGGAGTTAGAAAAATTGTAAGGCATAGGGCACCCGGTATTTCATTTGCCTCACACTCTTTTCCGTAAGTTTTTGAGTGTCCTGTAATAGGCAGGTGTTAAAAAATAAAAACATTCTATATCTCAAATTAAGTGATGAGGTTTGCCACCCATCTTGTACGTCTTAATTTTTGTCGACACGGAGATGACGGCTTGCATGTGTATTTCACGCAGCTGGTCCGTTGGCTACACCTTTTGTGGGGTATGCCGTGATAGCAAATTAGTAGTAGTAATGTATATTGTCCACCTCGTGGCTGGATAATATAATTATTTGAAGAAAACTCATTTCAAAGTTTTACAATAATTACCAACCTGTTTCGTAGAATTCTCTCGAAAAGATAGTTAAAGAAAAATTAAATTGATAAAATGTAAAAAGTCAAAGTGAAAATAAGTCTTAATTAATTAAATCACTTTTGAAACTGATCGATACTTCTCTTTACATTTAAATAATTTATGTATAAACTTTTAATTCAAATTATTAATGAAAAAATATATATTCAGAACCTTTCTTTTTCAGGTCTTTTATTAATTTTATTATTTCTGTTCAGTTTTTTACTTTTTTCTAAAATGAACGATCATAAACCCACAATATTGTGGACGTATAGACAGAGTAAAATAAAACGAAATGACAAGAATATATTTACCCGATGTTGATATGTTTATATAGATATATTCAATGCAACATCATAATATTTTGTTCAAAAAATCTGTCAAGCTTACACTGTTTGGAACTTGAGTAGGGTAGATACTTTTTTCCGTTTCAATCGGTACATTTATTATAACTGTTTTTTTTATGTTTTTCTGAAATTATAATTTTTTATCGTTATTTATAACTGGAGAGTGCAGTGGTGGGTGGATTACTTGACTGATTCAACTGTTTTACCGATGTCCAGGGCAATTAATTGATTTTTATTTGTATTTTTAACCATATTTGTATTTGTATCTGTATGTATACATAGTAAATAAATATAGGTTAATATTACAAGAGAAGACGATGGATCTTTCAAGCTTCCTAACGCTTTAAAGTTTCTGTCTTAATTATGCAGATTTGACAACAATGAAGCTGATCTGCTGGCTACTCCACTTGTGGGTTATGTCGTGACGGTAAAGAAATAGTAGTAGTAGAAAACAAAAACTTTATAGAGTGTTAAAAACAACTCTAGAATGAGGTCTCTTTACTACAACGAAAATCCACGTGAACGGCAAATGTTATAAAATATAATACTTAATTATTTTGAATTTCCATAACTACATTATGTCCATGAAGTGATGAAATAAACTTGCCATTGCCATCGAACTTTACTGTATTATTGATAAAAACAATGTAGTTCAATTATTTGTGATTTTATGAACACGCACCACTTTTTCATTGATATCTAAGGAAGACTGGGGAGGACACATCAATGACCTGTTTCAATAATCTATTATTATCAATTAAAATCTATGGTATTAAATATATTATAGAATAGATTTTAACTCAAAGTAATGAATACATTGGAGGGCGAGATAGAGGGAAGACGGGGAGTTGGCAGAAAGCAGATGTCCTGGCTGCGCAACATTAGAGATCGGACCGGAATGAGGACAGTGGATGATCTGTTCAGAGCAGCACAGGACAGGGAGGTTTTCGCCGGAGTGATCGCCAACGTCGGGGGACCTGACATGGTACAGAAAGAAAAAGAAGAAGAATGAATACATAGATTATTGCAACCAATTGTAAGGTAGTCAAATCTCGGACATACAGTCGACAGATCTGAGGTTTAAATTCTTCTAATGCCGATGTATTTTACCTTCACAAAACAAGCAAAATTGCTAACAGACAATTGATTAAAAATATGACACCAATGCCGATGGTGCATAGGTGAGTAGATACCTATATTTATGGGTTCATCTTTTAAGGTCATTAGAAAAAAACCCGTCTTCAAAAACAGTTTGTTTTTGATTTTTAGCAAAAAAAAAATCACTTTATTTTTACAAAGTTCCTAGACTAACTTTCTAAACTTTCTATATTACATTATTATACTTTGATGTTTCTGTCGAATAGTTTCACAACAGAATCTTTGAGAAACCTAAGTCATTTAACAACTGTGTTTTTCGTAGAGATATGTACCTACTTCTAATACTCACTTCAAGAAGGAGAAAGACATTCTGAAGCAATCGAAGACAAAGTTTGAATGAAATGTTTTCTACTTGAATTTGTCTTCGGTAGGTAGATAATATGCACTACTTGTCCATATATGTATATGTACGACATTTCCAAAATATGTTACGTTCACCGCAGTTCGTATCACACGCGAGATGCGCTGTGTAAAATGGTTAAGAAAAAAAAACTTTTTTTGCAAACTAAAAAATAAAATAAAATTACTAATTTCGATTGTGTGCAGGTATCCATTAATTATTTTTACAATTTATTTTCCTGTTGTCGTTACAACGTATTGTTTCTGTTGTGATTAGTAATTGTTGGAAATTCGTCGGTAATCTGGAGGTAAAGTCTCGGCCTCATGCACATGAGGTGCGTGGTTAAATCCCAGGTGCCGGCAAACTCCCCTTTCACGACACAAGCTTTAAGCTTAATGTGAAAGGTGTATAAGGTTGTATTTAGGTTTATAACAAAAATCCAGATATTTCTTTTTTTTTTTAATACACAATTTTATTTTATTTCATTTCAAAGGGTATCTTAATTAATCATACCAGTCACAATATTGATCTATTCATATTTATCTTGCATCTATTACATCTTTTTAGTCTCTATAAAGAAATAACCCTTTCACATTTTCTGTAAATTTGAGAGAATCCTGTAAAAATGTCGATTTTCGAAAAACATCATCATACTCGTAAGACATATATCAACATCTGCAATTCAACGTAGAAGTATTAGAGAACGGCTTGTTTATTCATTGCTCGCAGAGGGAGATGTCGTTAAGAACCAAAATTATGTAATTCTTAGAAACTATACGTTTTCATTGATGAGCTTTTTTACTGTCGATAAGATATTTTCCATGAGACTGAGAGTCACTGTTTGATGACAAAAGCATCTTAACACATCTTAGAAAGTTAGTGTCTTATATATTATCTAGAATGTCAGCAAGTTAGTGTATGCATCGTATCGTTGCAAGACCACGTAGTATAAGTACGTAGATTATGTAGTTAGTACTTACTGCAATACGTAAGTTAACGTCTACCAAAGAATTCTTTGCTGTATTTTCTGACTGAAAGTTGTATTTAGAAGTATCAAGAATTATCGTATTATTATACGACATGTTGAAAAGCTGTTATATTATTACACCTTAATTAAAGCATCTTTGTTCTTCCTTTCTTTGTTGATTTAGAGATGAAATAAACTATTCTACGTCATCTATCTATCCATCCCACTCTTTTCTATAAGTTTTCGAGTGTTCTGTAAAAATCAGATGTAAGTAAAATATCATGTATAGATGATGATGCTTCTGGATGATTTTGTTTTTACGCTGTTTAACAGTCCCTAGACCGTCTCAAGGGCGCCGGTGAAGAGTGCATAAATTAAGATACTCAACATATACAATTCAGCGATGAGGCATGCATCTTAAGTACCTAATTTTTTAGTGACACTGAGAGTATGTTTGTTGCATGCAATTTATCTGCTAGCTTCCCCACTTGTGGGATACATCTTGGTGGTACACAACAGAAACGGAGTAATAGGAATGAGAGTGTTCATCAAAGAAAATACCTTATATTGATTGAATGTATTGAAGAGAGAATGTACATGACTTGAAAAAGGATTTAAAATTATTGTATCGTTTTTAAGGGTTGTTATGGTTTTTGTACCTACTGTGTTAATTTATAAATATTGTAAATATAAGTATATAATTATGCATTACCATCTGGACACAAGCTATATTAGCTTCGTCAGATGAGTGAATTTTTTCTTGTGGGTTTTTTTTTTATATTTTGTATGTAATATGTATTTTTTTTGTAACATTTTGATTAAATAAATAAAGAAATAATAAAAAAATTATCTCTTTTAGAAGGCAGAACATTATAACATATGGATCATAATATTGTATAATATAATGTTTTTTTAGTATTAACGTGAAATAAATAAATTGAATGCGCGTTAATAAGCTACGATGGTTTGGAAATGTTGAACGAATGAATGAGGAAAGAATAAACAATGAGAATATACTTGTCTGAAAGAAAGGGTTTGAGGAAGTGCGAGCGCCCGAAAACTGTGTGGATCAAATTCTCAAGGATGGTTGTGACAAGTAAAAGGAATCAACGTGTGTGCATGAGTAATTGTATGAATGTAGAAGAAGCGAAAAGAGTATGTAAGGATAGATCTATATGGCGTTCCGTTCTCTCTGCCTACCCCACTTGGAACACGGCATGAGGGTAAAGATAAATGTTTTATTACATGAACTATTTTCTTAAATATTATATTGTATTATACTAAATAAGAGGAATATTTGAATATAGAATTGTAATAATCAATGTTTTTTATTTTTATTTGTTTTTATAATTATTCATGTTTCACAAGACTTTTACACAAAACAGGTGTGGAAAAAACAACATAATATTTTGTACGTTGCTGTTTATAATCTCAACTTCAGAAAAAGACCTCCCGTAATATAATTTATCTACTGAAAGAAAATAAATCATAAAAACAGTTTTAGTGCGCATATCATGAATAACATGTTTTGAAAATATAAATAAACATTCGCCTTTCAGCGTGTTTGTTGAACTGTATTATTCTCACAAATAAATAAATAAAATTTACTTTCATAAATTTTATTGATATCTTCAGTTGAATGATGGGCAACCGAAATTGACTGATGTTTATTTTTAATCTTTCATTTTGTAATCACATAATATTAGCAGTAGGTGTATAAATAAACTTTTTTTGTTGTTCAAAATAACAGAGGTATTCTAAAATAATGAATTGAATTAATACATCATCTGCGATCAGCTTCCACTGCTGTTAACAAACTTGTAGAACCCAACAGGGCAAACACTTCCAAATTCGCAGAGAGGAGTTTAGCGTTGCGGGTCGAACTGCCTGAAACCGATTACCAGCGGACTTAAGACAGAACCAACCCACTGCAACGTTCATGAGTAAGCTGAAAACACTGTTTTTCAAGAAAAGTCACGGCACCCTTGAGATGGTCACGGATCATTAAACGTCGCCACATATAAATAATAAATAAGACAGTTATTGTCTGAATTATTATAATTATTATTATTATCATTTTTATTTACCTAATTACTAAATCTTTTAAAACTACTACTACTGCACCACAAGTGGGGTAGCCATCAGAATAGTTACATGTTAACATAATAATAAACACTTTATTGTCAAAATAAAATTGTAGGTACCTAATGCGTACACGTCTTCCGGGAAACCTGTAGCATGTAAAAAATATGCAATCTGTCCTCTCTAAAAAAATAATAGATTTAGGATAGGTGGTAGAACTTACCGCAGAATTTAATATGTAAAATATTTTTATTGTTTCGATCACCTGCTTTTTACAGGACACTTTAAGACTTACGGAAAGGACTGCTTTTTATTCATTCAGTTTTTCTATTGCTGTTCCTGAATAAATCGTATTTTTCTATAACTTAAGATAATTTGGGTTTTAAAGTTTAGTCCGAGCCATCACTGCAAATAATAATATGCTTGTGTCGTAATGATGGAGATGGAAATCTCAGGGTTCGAATCTCTCTGCTGGAGGAGAAAAGCAGCAGAGAAATTCGAACCCTGGATCTCTCGATTAAAAGTCCGACACCTTATTACAAGATTACCGACCATCTTACTTAGAATTAGAATCACACATTATGATTTTATATATACCTCTATTGATTCTAAGGTAAGTTAAGAAAAGAGTAAGAAAAAGGTAAGAACCTCTAAGGTAAGAAAAAGGATGAGAGTGGAATAAATGCTGTGGAGATGCGTTCACTGAGAAGAATGGTTTGTAAAACGTTGCGAGATAGAGTGAAGAATGAGGATATCAGGAGAATGAGCGGATGTGTGAAGAGTGTTGTGGACAGAATGCGTGTAAACAAGTTGAGATGGTTTGGACATGTTGAGCGAATACAAGATGAAAGGATGACGAAGAGGATGTATTTATCTGAAAGAAGGGGTGTGAGGAAGCGCGGACGTCCAAGAACCACGTGGCTTGATCACGTGGACCAAATTCTTAAGGACGGACGCGTGCTGAGTAAGAGAAATCGGCGTGCATGTATGAGAAACTGGATGAATGTAGAGGAAGCGAAAGAAGTATGTAAGGATAGATCTATATGGCGTTCCGTTCTCTCTGCCTACCCCTCCTGGGACATGGCGTGAGGGTATAGTATAGTATAGTATAGTATTCTAAGGTATTTCGTATTTAGAGTTTGCCGGAACAGAGGGTCCTTGGTTCGATACTAGGTGCCGACAAACTCCCCTTTCACGACACAAGCTTTTAGCTTATTGTGAAAGGTGTACAAGGCTGTATTTCGGGTTTATAACAAAACCCATATATGTAGGTACCTATATCTTTAAACAAAAAAAATTGACACACAAAAATATGACCAGGGGCCTGAGTCAATAACATATTTTCACGTTACGTTTTCGTTCCGTTAACGTTCGAGTATAGACGAAGTTGCAAGCAAGTGTCAATTTCGTTGCTTAGATACACAATAGTTACGAAAATTAACACTTTGGCGCAACATCGTCTACATTTGAACGCTAACGGAACGAAAACGTAACGTGAAAATGTGTTTTTGGTCAGGCCTCAGAAGTGGTATAGGTAGTTGTCTAACAAAGCCTCTTATGTGATAAGCGGCTGATCTCTGGTCAAATAATAATAATTCCGACGCTTTTGTACAATCTACTCAACAACAGTCATGCTGTGTTATGTATGTTATACTAACTACTATGTATATATTGTTATCATTTCTATGTTACATATATCCGTTACCATTTTTGACGAGGAAAATAATACAGAATTATAATCAGAGTCAAGTCACAGTTCACGGCTGTTCAAATCACAATTTAAATTTTAAATGGTTCACATACAGTAATCTTCTTCTTCTTATTTCTGTGCCATGTCAGGTCCCCTCGACGTTGGCGATCACTCCGGCGAAAACCTCCCTGTCCTGTGTTGCTCTGAACAGGTCATTCACTGTCCTCATTCCAGTCCACTCTCTAATGTTGCGTAGCCAGGACATCTGCTTTCGGCCAACTCCCCGTCTTCCCTCTATCTTGCCCTCCAATACAAGGCGGAGGAGACGGTACTCTTTCCACACAGCACGTGACCCAAATATGAGACATTCCTCACTTTGACAATCGACAACAGCTCTCTCTTGGCTCCGGCTCTCTTCGGCTCTCTGAGTACTTCGATGTTACTGACCTTTTCGGTTCAAGGTATACGAAGCATTCTTCGGCGTACCCACATTTCGAATAAATAATTTTCTCTAAAATTATACATTAACTGAACTTTTTTTTATTATTTCATTTATAAGTATACACTGACATTACAATAACAAAACAACATTACACATAGTAAAATGCTCCCTCCATAAGCAACCAAATGCTTATGCGGAGGGTTGAATTTCAACTATAATATTAATACACATATAAGAATTAGCTAGAAATATAAATACACACATAATAATCAGTTAGAAAAAGCAAACTTTCAGTTCTCATGTACATTCATCAAACGTTCGACAAAATCTACCAGCACAATACAAAATTAAACCAATATAATTATTCATAATGTCAAAACAATATACAAATCAACTTAAATGAAATGTATAAGTTTTTTATACCGAAGAGCATCCGGTAAAAAATTGCTCTACCACTCTTCTCTGTAAGTTTTCGAGTATCCTGTAAAAGGCAGGTGTTCGAAAATATTAAGACATTTTACATCTTAAATTCAGCGATGAGGTTTGCCACCCATCCTGAATGTCTTGATTTTATATTGAAACCTAAAGAACAGCTTGCATGTTTATTACATGCAGTGGGTCTGCTGGCTACCCCACTTGTGGGATATTCCGTGATGGTGTAGTAGTAGTTTACATTTTTTAATGTTTGAGGACTGTATAATATCGTTAAATTATCATGTATTGTAGGGGGCAATTAATTCCGTTTGTAATTGTCCAAAATAAATAAATAAAGTGGTGACGGGTATGGCATAGAGTTGTAGAAATATTTGAGGACTTACGAAGAAATTATTTGATTTATTATCATCATGATTTTATTATAAATATTTGTTGTGCACGCAATTAGGTTTGTCCCCCATCCAGAATGTCTTTAACTTTTTGTTGACACTGAGAAGACTGCTTGCACGTTTATTTCATCCAGCTGGTCTGGTGGCTACCCCACTTGTCGGAGATGCCGTGATTGTATAGTAGTAATAAATGCAAAATTTCTAAATAAATGCTAAAAAACTTGGAAGGGTGGGCAAAGAAACAGGGAATTGTTAACCGTACTCCTACATATAGATCATATTCCACATAACATCCGGAGAATTTGTAGGGAAAGTGGAAACACTTTTGTAAATTTTTGTTTTCTCTGGGATCGCATTGCCGAAGGCTGTAATGGTCCCAGTAGAGTATGGTGTTGTTTTGATAATAATAATAATAATCTACGCCTCGCAATTCACATAACCAATGATAATAATTATTCGGTCAATTTCTACTATATTTGCCCCGAATTGTTTTAAGCCGTTGTTTAGGTAATTCTGCCGACTAAAAGTAACACAATACCTATAAAATTATGTATATAGGTAGGTACGTGGAAAAAATATTACATGTAGTGTTCTCCCAAACGTGTTGTAATGTGTTACAGAGTCATTGAAGAATTACGCAATAAATACCCTATTAATAATAGTAAAGATACTACTAATCTTGTTAAATAAGATCTATCTTAGTAATGTGATGATAAGATGGGTATGTATTGAACAGCATCTGGCGTCTATTGGTATTTTATCAAAGCTTTGTTCCACCACCCGAGAGTTCGTGACAACGAACAGTCAAGTCGTACTAAGATAGGTAGGTAAGTACCTACTCTTATAATACGCAGGGTGTCCGCTTAGCCATGGATCAATCGAAGTAGGATTACAGAGAAGCTCAATAAGAGTCATAAAAAACAGTTTATTTTTTAAAAAAAATCTGTATCCGGGTTTTTGTGATAAACCCAAATTCAACCTTTTACACCTTTCAGAGTAAGTTTAAAGCTTGAAGGAAGTTTGTCGCCACCTGGTGTGTCGACCGTGTGTCGATACCATACTAAATTTGTATAAAAATCTTCAATAATACGCATGACTTTTAAACTATATTTTTTATGAAAACTCTTAGAGATTTCAAAATAAAATCTACATAATGTGACAGGTGATAAAATGTTTTGTGATAAAAACAATTCAAATTCGTTTATTCCCTCAAATACAATCAAACACAGTTTAAATATCCATAATAAGCCAATACAACTAATTTCACTTTGCCACCTTACTAGGCTAGAGCCTGTGTCTAGGCGGAAAATACCATCAGTAGCGTAATATATGTATGTACAAAAAACAAATTTAGACATCCTAATGAACAGATTAGGTACAACACACCAATAGACTATTACTTAGGTACTTACTTATGTAGATATTCCTGTCCACTGTTGAACATAAGCCTCCCCCATATGTCTCCAGGAACCTCTGTCCTGAGCCTTCTGCAACCAGTCACCAGCGATTCTTCTAATGTCGTCTGATCAACGTGTTGGAGGTCTTCCTCTACTCCTTTTACTTTCACGAGGTCTCCACTCCACTACCCTTTTTGTCCATCTTTGATCTTTAAGTCTAGCAACATGCCCTGCCCATGACCACTTCAATCTTGCCACTCTTTCGACAACATCCGTAACTCCCGAGCTTCTACGTATCTCCCTGTTTATAATGCGATCAGAGAGTCAATATTCTATAGATATCAAAAAATATTTGTGTATAGATCAGTAGTAATATTATAGAATGAAAGTTTTTTTTTAATTATTTATTTTAAAAAGATATATCTGGGTTTTGTTATAAACCCAAATACAACCTTATACACCATTGTTTTCACCTTGTGTCGTGAAAGGGGAGTTTGCCGTTATGTTATGTTATGAAACTACCTTTATTTTTTCGAGATTTTTGGGTTTAAAGTAACAGAAAATGTTTTGTGTTTTATGATTTTTCAGTCACCCTGTATATAATGAGCTAGTAAGTAAGTAGGTACATTACGTGCACAAATAATAATACTTACTCAGAATCTTCAGTTGAACTGAACAGATGTTGAAACTATTCTTTCTGTCGTAATATGACTCTAAAGAGATTCGATATGAATACAGATTTTTCTTTCTATATCTCTATGATTCTAATAGATACCTTTCTCAGAAGAAATATGGGAGTCGACTACTGACGTCACGATTTTAAAAATCAAATCTTAAAGTTAAATCACCATGGCTTAAAAATCGGAAAATGATGGACTTTTTTTTACAATATTGACACATTTATATTGTGAACGATTTATTTATTATTTATTCTTTACTGTACATTGATTACTAAATACATTTAAAACAAAGAAAATTATACAATCAATATACAGAGGGCGAGTTTATCGCAGAGGCGCGATTTCTTCCAACTAACCCAAATAGTGTTTGGAAATAAATAAAAGATTTATTATTATCAAAAAAATAATATACGTAGGCCATTCGTATTCTAGGTAACCAATAAAAAAATAATTCATAGCAAATATGTTTAAAATCCTCAAATGGCGACCCCATGGTTTCCATAGTAGCAAAAAAAAGCATCGGCAGACCACAAAAGGGATGGTCTGACGACGTTACTCCAATCGCGGGAAGGAAATGGATACAAAGGACACAGGACCGCGACGTTTGGAAGAGTTTAGAAAAGGCCTATATCCAGCAGTGGAGAGATGGCTGAATAGTAAGTAAGTATGTTTCAAATATCTTTTTACTATATGAACACTCAAAACCTAGTCCATATTAATGTATATTTGTATTTTACGTAAATTAAATGTGGGCATTTGCATGAAGTTCAAAAATTTTTATTGTTGTTTTTAATTTAATTGTTTCATTTAGCAGTTGGTAAATAATAATTACAATAATGAATTGCTAATAACTTATTATTTCATTGAAAGGGAATATTTATAACTGAGCAAATACAATTTTAATCATGGAATTTATACGAGTACGAATGAATGTATCAAATTTCATTATAAAGGGATGCCAAAAATATGGACATACGATACATGTTTATACGTATGTTATTCTGAATAAATAATAGACATTGAAAATAATATTACAACTAGATATGTCAAAATTAATACTTCAAACACAGGTAGACACATTGAATTTTAATTCATGAGTATAAGTTAAAATACCACTCAACTAAAAATACAACCTTCCTCGAATCTTTGACCAGAAAGCAAGAGCAAAACCAAAGCCTCTTATGAAAATTTGGATCGATCGAGAGTATTATAAATATCCGAGATAGTTTTTCTCTCAAAGTTATCAAGTCTGAATTTATATTCCAATTCAATATTTATTACACGGAAAGGATGGTTCGTATGTTTATTACGTGTGGTTGATCCATTGTTTGCCCCATTTATGGGAAATGCCGTGATGCTATGAATGTATAAAAGCTTTTCCTGTAAATGTGAGTACCAAGAGAGCTAGAATTTTCGATTGATTCATAGCAAGAAATAATATTTTTATTTGTGAAATTAAAAACAAATATTTTATTTTACTTTAATTATTTTGATTAAGAGAGGCGTATTTCGTCTTTTAAGGACATTCTCAATCGAATGTTAACTTGATAATGGAATCCTTCTATCTGAACATCGACGCAGTGAATAATTATTGGTATATTTACAATATTGCTTGGAGAATTACGGTAAAAGTAATATAAATATTACTGATGAAAGTTGCAAAGTTTAGTTTATGTTTTGTATTAAAGCTTTTATCACAAATGATAACAAACACTGTGTGTATAAAATCGTAGATCAATAAGTTATATATAACACAAAATACAATAATAATAATTAGTCGTATATGTATTAAGCCATGGTTAGTTAGTCATAGCTTGACTGAGAATAGAGTTCTATCTATTTATTTCATCACGGCATCTTTCACTAGAAATAAACATACATGTTCTCCTCTCTGTGCTAATAAAAAAATTGACCATCAGGATGGGTGGCATATCTACCAAATCACTGAATTGAAAATATTAAATGTCTTATTCGTGAATAAAATACAGCTATAACTGGTTATACCAAAACGTTACTCACATAATAATTTGTTTTACTTTGCAACTATTTAATAATATTACTACTACTACTAGTATACCATCACGGCATATCCCACAAGTGGGGTAGCCAGCAGACCAGCTGCATATAAAACATGCAAGCTGTCTTCTCCGTGCCATTATAAAATTAGGACATTCAGGATGGGTGGCAAACCTCATCGCCGAATTTAAATGTAAAATGTCTTATTTTTTCGAACACCTGCCTTTAACAGGACACTCGAAAAATTATAGAGAAGAGTGGGAGACCAATTCTTTACCGGGAGCTCCACGGGATTTAATAATATTGTACCATAAAATCGGAATTAAAAATTAGTTTCAAAATGTTATTTTATATTTTTTAAATGTCACGTATCGTTCTATGGATCTTCTTTTTCTTTCTGTGCCGTGTAAGGTCCCCCCGACGTTGGCGATCACTCCGGCGAAAACCTCCCTGTCCTGTACTACTCTGAACAGGTCATCCACTGTTCTCATTCCGTTCCACTCTCTAATGTTGCGTAGCCAGGACATCTGCTTTCTGCCAACTTCCCGTCTTCCTTCCATCTTTTCTATGGATAGAATTCGTTAAAAAGATAGTCGGAATAGTATTGGCCACATATAAAATTGGAATAATGTTTATGTCTGCTTGTAATTCATGACTGTTACATAGTCAGGCATAACACATATAATAACAATGATTCCTTTACGAGTGTACTGTGTTCTTGGAACAGACATTAATACTTAGAAATAATGTCAATATTTGTCTGAAGTAAACCGCTTTCGCTAATTTATAGAGGGATAGTATCATGTTGAATGATATATTATGTATCTATTATTGTGATATTATATTTGCATGGATAGGTACGTACTACACTGAGAAAAATACTAACGAAATTTCACAACGAATCATTGGTACGTACTATCAAATTAGGACCAGAGTTCGTAACAACGATTCACTAGTACAGATCTATTAACTTCGCAACCAATTCATTGGTACATTTACCAACAACTTCTTCACAGTGACGTCATCAACTTGAAGTTGGCTGCCGAACGAATCGTTGGTAAGAATCAATCGAATTACTTGTCATACTTACGTAGGTACCTCTACATGACCTTGCTTGTAGCTGTCAAAGTCCAATAATATTAATCGCGATTAGTTGTAAAATGTGATCTATTTTTCTAATAACACTATAATTATTATTTGAAAAAATCTAACAAAAATAATAATATTATTAGAATAATTATTCACATTTTACAAATAAACATTGTGATTAATATATAAGTAAAAAAAGTAGCAAGGAAATAAAAATGATTTTTTTCTTTTAAATTCTTATGTAATATAATAATTTATTAAAAATTTCAATTAAAAAAATATAAAAATAAGGACAATTTATAAAGACATAATAAATATATCATACGAGTATTATAGAATTCTTCCAAAGGTCGTGCAGAAATTACAACTCTTTCTTCAGGGATGTTGAATTTTACTTATTATTATTATTCACAGGCATTCCACCCGGTACGAGTGGTTTGTGAATTTTACTTATCATCATTGCCAAAACTCAAAGGTGCTATTTCTAGATCTCTTCAGGGTGTTGATGATTGTCTTGAATGTGGTGAGGTTCCCCTCCCCCAGTTTTTATTCAGAGAGGACTGATCCCCCCCCCCCCTGAGCATCAGTCATTGCTTGTGTTTTTTTTTGTAATAGCGTATTCATTTCACGACTGAATGTTTTTCTTTTTGCCTTCATTGTTATTGCCTCGATCTGCGCAATCGAGTGCATTTTGTTTTTATTTCTTTTTGTTCTTGGAACTTAGCTGGAACATAGTGTTGATAATATGATGTAAAATAATTTAACAAACTTCACTGGCTTGCAAACCATACAATATTTAAGTTATACTATATAATCTGTAATAGCTGTTTGTTTGTATTTAAGTGTATTAACAAAATAAATAAATTGATTGAGTCGACGTTGATTTTGTAAAACTCCATTATATTGATATAATGAAAACAAATTTGTTCTTGGTTTTACTACGATTTATTTGTTAAATAAATTACCAGGTTTCGACCTATGAGGGCATTGTCAAACTAAATTTACTATAGGCCGTGTTGTTACTTAAATACTATGTCTTAGTAGGTAGGTATAACAATATATTCTTAGAGCAAAGGTTTTATATAATGCAAAAATTATTGAGGGAAATTCAGAAAGAACAGTTGGTTGTGTTGTATATGATTTAAATTATATTGATTATAGAATCAATTAAATTATATAGATAATGTGACATTTTATTGGTAAAGATTAAGGAAGACAGTAGGCTATATTTATATCATTTACAAACAAACTTAAAATCACAATTTATTCAAATCAACAGTTTAGTTTGACAATGACCTCATGAACGAAACCTGGTAACTTATTTAACAAATAAATCGTAGTAAAACCAAAAACAATTTTGTTTTCATTATATCAAAATAAATAAAAAAAATACAAATTCTAATCATACCACTTTGTTGCTCTACGGGAGTTATTTTATTTTGGTATAATTTCTCTGCAACATTTTTCTATGGGAACAAAAATTTTTCACGCTGATAGTTGACCCTTTCTGTTTGAGTATGAATGCCCCAATTCTACTAATTTGTTTTCTTCTAGCCTTTTGATAATTCCATTTGACCTTTTTTCTGTAAAAGTAAAATATATAACTAAAAGTTATTTTTGAACCCGAAAAAATAGAAATTAAAATAACAGAATTTGAAGTATACAAACCAAATCTAGTGCAACAGCTTCACCAATTTGTTGATGTTCTGCAACATTCTGTAAAGTACAAATTTTAGTTAATCGTCAATAAAAACTCAAATTTGGCTTGTAGATAAAACAATTATTGCAAATTAAACATCTCATACCAACTCATCATGGACTGGACTTTATAAAGATTCATTATTTGTTGAGCTGGAAATGCTTTTGCTCGTAACATATTTTATGTATGTATATGCTTCTCTCGGCTAGAGGGACATCAAAGGAGTGTAGTCAAGTCAAAAGATTCTGCACGTGGGGGTTTTTGCCGGCCGGTTCTTCAGGCTGCCCATCATGGCACCTCTTGTGTGGAGAAATTTGTTAGTGTAGAAATTTAATCGGATAAGTCCCCAGATTTCTGAACTATCCAGGAGGACAGTGGGTCTCCTTCAATGTATATACTCAATCACAACCTCGTTTGTTTCCTCCACAGTCTAAAAGTACAAAAATGATTTATTGAACCAAATGATAACTAATAAAGTTGTTCATTCACAAACAAAATCAATTTTAGTTCAATATTACATACCAAATTCATGGTTGAAGGTTCACTTTCATTTCATCACATGGTTTTTAACATTACATTCTGTAATCTGTGAAGCAAAAAATATTCATTTAATTAAATAATAACCTTATTAGTCCATCCACAAGCACTCAAGGTTAGTTCAATGTTACTCACCAAATGGTTACTTGATGGTAGACTTTCATTCTGTAATTCCACGTTATTTTCCACATTGCGTTTCATCTGTAAAGTAAAAACATAATTATATCAAAACCATTGATGCTTAAAATCATATAAAAATAAAAGTAAATAAGAAGAAATTACAAAGGTTTACCTTGCATTCCCATGACAGATGATTTTTTCGTGCCATAATGCAATATTATGAGGGATCTTGATTTAAATGTGAGTAAATGTTTTTACAATAATCCTCAATCCACTAAAAAAAAACATCGAAATACGAAAACGGCTTGACAGAAATCAACAAAACACAACGGGAAACCAATGAATGACATCGAATACTAGTGTTGCCATTAGAGTAATTAATAATGACCAAAGTACTGTTTTTTTTTTATCAAAATATTTCCACTTATATTGATATAACACATTTTACAACCATTCTAATGTATTCATTATATTAAATTACAATAAATAAGTATTTAGTTATTTGTATAATAACGAAAATATTACAAATAAATAAAACAATATTGTACTATTGAAATACGTTTCGTCAATCATAATGTATTTTTATGCGTGTGGCAATTTCACAAGCCATATGTTCTAACCTGAATATGATTTTAAACCAACTAGCGCCATACACGGATGTTTGGGTAACTAAAAGATTGGTAAGCGCCGAACGAAATATAGTTAATGGTAAAAGCGAAATGAATTGATGTTACGTAATGTTGAATTTGATCTTTATGTCATATTATATCAATGGTAAGGCGAGCAAAACAATTTATTGTGAAATATCAATTGAATTTGGAGATGTACCTTTTCTCAGTGTAGGACATTAATTAATCAAAACTTTAATCCTTATCTATTTGGGATCAAAATGACATACCTACACATAGAACTTGTATCTGTAAATGTTTCTATATGTTCCAATGTCACATAAATTGATATTTTACATTTAATATTACAACAACTACTGTATTTGGTTTTACGTCTCATGCTATCTAACTTTGTGTTTATTTACTAAACGTTGCCCTTTCTGTGTGACGATGGAGAACTAAAATCAATCGGACAAAATCTAATATGATAACAAACACACGAGTTTTACACCCTATATTGTATACCAACACAGAAATTCAAAGGAAAAATTGTTAATGCGACCTTTGCTGTTGTAAGTCTTAACGGACGTTGATTATTTTTATATTATTACTAACTGATCCGACAAACGTTATTTTGCCATATACATACATTATGCCATATACTAATATCGCTATTAAAAAATAGGGGTTGATGGTAAAAAGGTAAAAATTTAGGGCTGTATGTATTATTTAATGCCTCACCATAAAAAAATAAAAAAATTGACCAAAAAATAAAAAAAAAAATCGGGATGGACCACCCTTAACTTTAAAGGGTATGAAAAATAGATGTTGGTCGATTCTCAGACCTACGCGATAAGCACACAAAATTTCATCAAACTCGGTCCAGCCGTTTCGTAGGAGTATGATAACAAACACCGTGACACGAGAATTTTATATATTACATTGTTGAAGTTCTTCTATGGTTTTGTCAGATATATAAATAGTATGTATGTGCACTACTTGAGTTATTTATTTATTTATTCATTCTTTACTGTAAATTGATTACAAACAATTACATAAAAGGTAAACATTAAAGTTAGACACAATCAATATAGGGCAAGTTTATCGTAAAGGCGCGAACTCTTCCAACAAACCCAAGATATACATATATCCAAATAATGAAGAATACCTAAGAGTTAATAAGAAAAAGACCATTAGCAACATAATGTCATGGAGTGAGACAGTATAATTCTCATATTATTTTTATTCTAAATAATTGTGGAATATGCTTTCGGAGAATCATGTGCTACTTTACTAGTCTATAAACAATAATATACATATTTCATTACTGTAATACTTGATATATTTACCTGAATACAAATTCAATTGCAAAATATAATAAATTGATATTGTGTAGTATTGACTTACTTGTTGCACTTTATAGAAGAACTAATAGGTCTTTTAATATTGAAAGATTTAAATTAAAAGAATACAAGTATACGATGTCATAGTTCACAATAATAATAATGTAACTAGTAAAAGGTTGGTAAAACGTTGCGGGATAGAGTGAAAAATGAGGATATCAGGAGAATGAGCGGATACGAGAAGAGTGTTGTGGATAGAATGCATGTAAATAAGTTACGATGGTTTGGACATGTTGAGCGAATGCAAGATGAAAGAATGAAGAAGAGGATGTGTTTGTCTGAAAGAGGAGGTGTGAGGAAGCGCGGACGTCCAAGAACCACGTGGCATGAGCACGTGGATCAAATCCTAAAGGACGGACGCATGTTGAGTAAGAGAAATCGGCGAACATGTTTGAGAAACTAGATGAATGTGGAGGAAGCGAAAGAAGTTTGTAAGGATAGATCTATATGGCGTTCCGTTCTCTCTGCCTACGCCTCCTGCGACACGGCGTGAGGGTATAGATAGATAAATTTTTGTGTCATATTATGTTTATTTGTTTTTATTAGAAAAAAGTATAAAAACATTATGTTTTTTGTTAATTTTAATTTATAAGAAAGACTGTGATTCCGAGCCATGAAATAAAAATAATAAGGAAGCCCTATCTATCTACTTTGAATTATTAAGGTTTTCTTAATTGAAAATTAAGCTTTTTCATAGACGTACCCTTTCCTCATAAAATGACAATGGAATATGGGAGGAAGTGAGTGATTTAAGGAAATAAAGCAAACGAAAGAAATACATAATAAGCAGGATTTGAAAGGTACGTTTGTTATGATGTAGATAATTATTAGTTTAAATAGTTTTCGTCCTTATAAAATAGGATATATAGAATATTATTTAATAAATTAATAGAAACTACGTTACTTCAACAAATGACAGGTTTAATTTTTTTTGTTTAGAATTTTATTTTACTAATAAAACTTAATTAAGAATGATTTATTCGTCTAACTGTTTTTTGGTCGTAGCTTTGTTCATATATTTAAAGCATCAAGACATTGTGAATCTGTTATTGAATATTATGGAGGAAAATCCCTAATAAAAAACCTCATTATTTTCTGTAAGTTTTCGAGTAACCTGTTAAAGGTAGGTACTCGTATCAACGCTGGTAAAACGGAGTACATATGTAATAGTAAACGCACAAGTACTCACACCCCACTAGAGGGTTACTCCCTAAAACCCTCTAATTTTTATTTCCCGTTTCCCGGGAAAAAAACGAATCCTTTCCCGGGAAAAAATACAAATTATTAGTCATGTAGATTGCCATACCGATACCGAAATCTTTGTTTAGTTAACTGTAATAGTCGTGATAAACTTGTAGAAGCTGACGACTATTTTGATATGAAAATATGAAAAATAATATTAATTACCAATATAAGTGTTAAAAAAAACTTAATTATAGCTTCAATGTATTCGTTTGAAAGAAGCATAATTATTCTAAATATAATTCGAAATCGGAGGTGTGTTTGGCCGACAATGTATAAGAATCCTACAATTTTTCATGTTTTTTTTTTACATATTTCGAAAAGTTAGATAGTTCTTAAAAATATTAGTGCAGCCAACTGTCATTTTTTTTGTTTTATTCATGGATATTAACCGATATAAAAAATCTTTTTTTGTCAAAATTTCTCATTTTTTAAAGTCAAAAATCTTTAAAAAGCTTTGCCAAAATCCATAACATTTTTTTGCTTGATAGGATGATCAAAAATTAAAAGTTTATATATTTTGTAAACAATTTTTATTTTGATATAACATAGAGTACCTAAATAAATCTCGTCAGTCAGCTATTTAGTTTTTTTTAAGCAAATTACTTATATTGGTAACAAAAATTTGTTTTTTTTTATCAAATCAAAATGTTTGCAAGGGTCAACAAGTTATGAGAGTTTTTATACCAAATTTGTTGAAAATTGAATATTTATAAATATAATAATGAATTTCCCGGGATTCCCGGGAATCCCGGGAAATTCATTTTAAAATTTCCCGTTTCCCGGGAACAAAAATAATCCGGGAAAAGATACCCTCTACACCCCACTAATGGTTGGTAATTCCCAAATATCTCAGGTTAGCAATTTCAGGTACCTGGGAGCAACCATAACGCCAGAGGGTGATCTCCGGTCGGAATTACCAATCCGCATAGGAGCAGCTAGCGGGGCTTTCAATAACATGAACAAAGTTTGGAAGGCGTCTGGACTCAGCATCAGGACAAAATGCCGCTTGTTCAATGCGTGCATCATCCCAATCCTTCTCTATGGCTGTGAGTCTTGGCACTTAACCAAGGCTCAAGAGCGGAAGATACTGAGCTTTGAAAACAAGTGTCTTAGAAGGATTTTGGATGTCAAATGGTATGAACATGTTACAAATGATGCTGTGCGCCGGCGCACCCAGCAGAGACCTGTAATCTCCGTAATACAGGAGAGACGATGGTCCTGGCTGGGACATGTTTTGAGAATGCCTAATGATAGTTGGCCAAAAAGAGCATTGTTCTTCCGTCCGCAGGGGTTCCGTCGGCCCGGGCGTCCCTCTTTCACAATACACCGTTCCTATAACAACGATATCAGAGCGCAAGGAATGTCGTGGAAAGAGGTGACGCAATTGGCACAGAGACGCTCTGAATGGAGGAGGCTGTTTTCTGCCCTGTTCTCCCGAGAGGAGCGTTGAGGGCAATGATGATGATGATAACTCATAAAACATCGCGTTTTAAATATTTAATAGCTATATTAAATTTATCGATGAAGCTCACAACCCATCCTGAATCTCTTTTTTTAATGGTACCTACGAATCTATTAATTATAGTAAGTCCGTTGGTATGAGATACTTTCATTATGTACAGATCTAGCTAAAAAAAGTTAATTAAAAGATTTGAGTTTAGATGATAAAAAGTTTAAGCGCTTATATTCTATGAATTTAATCCCTTAATTGGAACAGCCAGGACTCCTAAAGGACTCTTCCCTACCTTCAAATAAAAATAATATATGAATATCAAAATGTAACAAATATTTAAAAAGATCATAAAATATTTTGAATTGGTCTAATTCATCTCTGTGAGGGGTGTGAGACAAATTAATTATTTTTATACGCAATGTGATAACGATTCAGTTTCATTTTGTCCCCAGTTCTTAACAAACAGCGGGAGGGTAAAATTAATATTAATTTTATTATATTCACCAAAATGTTTGTGAAAGTAATGCATCAAACTGAAAGTTCGAAATTTTATTATTAAGAATGCCCAGAAGTTTAGAAAAGAATTATTAACTTATTAAAACTTTGGTTAAAATCGCATATAATTTTTCTATATTTATTTTCATTATTTGGATATTTTAGTAACGATGATAATTTAATATGACATTTTAAATGTGAAGTTTTATTGCTTCATTGTTAATTCGAGACTAATATTGTAAATGCATTTCACATGTTCGGCATAAAGGACAATGATAATAATGAACGCTCTTAGAAGAAAGTTTAAAGTTAATACAGTTGTTGATACACTCAAACCTTTTTTGTTGGTTCATCAATTAGCGGGATTTTTATTTTACTCGATGAAGAAAGTGAGCGGAGTTTATGTGCTTCCGAAAAGACCATCTCTTTTACTCGTTTTATTTTTTGTGACATTCATACATGTCTACTATATTTCTGTTTACATAAGTCTATCAAGAGGATATACTGTTGTTGAAATTATTTACACATCAAACTTTCTCGAAATGAACGACATTCTAAAGAATTTCTTTGGATTCGTGTTGACTTTATGCGTCAATATGATCACAATATTAAAAGCACCAAAACATATCTATACTCAAATACTTAATATTCTTTTACGCACTGAGAAATGGTTCGCACAAATAGGTGTCACAATAAATTATACTAATTTGTTCTTGGGAAATGTTCTCCTGATATTGACTCATGCTATTGTACATAGTGGACACGTTTTCAGCAGTATTTATCTTACAAGCATTTGGAGTTCGGAGAGTCAATTCAGTACAATCATAGCAGGATGTGGACCAACGTATGTAGCCACGATTTTCATAATAATGTACATAGGAGTTATCAGAACTATAACAAGAAATTTGAAAGAGTTGAAAATACAATTGAAAGATTTGAAAATTTCAGCCTGGAATAATATTGATAGCGATGTTGTGATAAATATGCAAATTATACCTTGCTATTTGAATTCAACAACGAGGGGCAAAATCGTTGCAAGAAAACTTCGTGTTCTAGCAAAGATATATGATAAAATATGCGATCTTACTGATTTGTTGAATGATGGATTTGGGATATATTGTCTTCTAATCTGCACATTCGCCTTTTCGTTGATTGTAATAAATTTATTCTTTGCGCTTCATAGTGTGATTGATATGGTTTACAGTAGTTATTCAAGAAGGACTGTATATTTTCTCCACTTTTCATTGCATCAATGCTTAGTGCATGTAATAAATATGGTTATGCTTGCGAAGACATGTACTGATTGCGAAAAAAAGGTAATTAAAATCTTACTCCTGTATCATTGTAAAATATTTTTTTATGTAAGTAGAGAGATTTCTAATTTCTAATTATTGGATGACATACACTTATCATGTCATGTTTTCGAGATTTTATTTAAATTTTTTTTTTATTTAATGAAAATAGGTTTTATCTCAAATTTCGTAATAAGCGGCTCTTTACTGAAGAGTTCATACGGTATTAAATGAAATTATGCTGAAACCTTTTGTAAATCTGAACGATTTTTGATTTTTGATTTCAGGCTAAGGAAATTGGAATACTCGTTACAAAAATGTCGATTGCTGAATCTGATATTGACGTTATAAGAAAAGTAAGTATTTCATATAATTATTTGGTAATTTTTGTTGATATCAATTACCTCCATCCATACCACCCCGGCATCCCATTGCTTGTAATAAACATGCAAGTTGTCCTCTCCATGATATTATCCAAAGGTTTTTTTAAAGATATATCTGGGTTTTGTTATAAACCCAAATACAACCTTATATTATCCCGTGGAGCACCCGGTAAAGAATTGGTCTCCCACTCTTCTGCGTAAGTTTTCGAGTGTCCTGTAAAAGGCAGGTGTTCGAAAAAATTAAGACATTTTACATCTTAAATTCAGCGATGAGGTTTGCCACCCATCCTGAATGTCTTGATTTTATATTGGAACGAAGAGGACAGTTTGCATGTTTCTTACATGCAGCTGATCTGCTGGCTACCCCACTTGTGGGATATGCCGTGATGGTATAATAGTAGTAGTAGTAGTAGTAGTAGTAGCAACCTTATACACCTTTCACAGTAAGCTTAAAGCTTGTGTCGTGAAAGGGTAGTTCGTCGGCACCTGGGATCGAACCGTAGACCCCTTGTTCACGAGGTCGAGACTCTACCTCCAAACTACCGATGAACTCGAACGACGAACGAAAGGTAATAGGTATATTCAGAATGGATGATATACCTCATCCGTGAAGTAAAAATGTTGAATGTCTTAAAACCTGATTTTTTTCATGACACTCGAAAACTTACAGAAAAAATGGAGATCTATGCTTTATGAGGGACTTCGCGGGATATACGCGATGGCAATGTCAATAATTTTTATAAAATATGAAACGATTATTATTTTGTTTCCAGCTCCGACATTTCACGGTTTTGACGATCCAAAGAATGCCAACATTCAGCGCTTGTGGATTGTACAATATAAACAATTCGATGATATTCAAGGTACGTATATATTACTACTACTACTTTTAGCAAAAATTAAGACATTTAGGATACCTGGCATAACCTCATCACTAAATTTTAGGTGTAAAATGTCTTTATTTTTCGAACACCTGCCTTTCACAATGGTAGACCAATTTATTACCGGGTGCTTCAAGTAAAAACATATTATGTTCTTAAAATAGAAATATAACATGGTAGAATTTATCGCCCAATAAATCGTAGCATGGTATTTTAATGCATAAATAATATTATTTGAGTAATATTTGAATTTTTAAAACAATATTCGTTAACTTCAGATCGTTTTCTTCAAAAGCAAAGCAACTACAATACAGGTACGTGCACAGTAATTATTCTAATTTAAATCGCTTCCTTTATATTCAATTCATTCCATTTTAACATGCATTACATTATTACATTTTTATTTCCATTCTTTTAAAACATTATAATAATATAGTTGTATTATTATACATCGAGAACACCACCCAGAAAACGTGACTTGCGGAGAGAAATATCTTACAGGTTGTAGAGTTAGCATAATACTAGGTTATATTGTATGGTAATAAGAATATTATGTTCCTATAAGACGATAGCTTCATACATTTCTCTTAGTAGGTACCTACACTAGTTTGGTATCTACATACGTCTGCCTACTTTGATATGAAAATATGATGATTGAAAAAGCGAAGAATGTATTATGGTGCACGCATATGAGATTTCCTGCTGCTCTACCCAGTATGGGTTGGGCCTGATAAACATTCATATGAACACTTTCTACAGCTTGAACGAAATAGATCACAGTTAAGTTTGTTTGGAACTGGGCTTCTCTTACGACGCTAAAGACCAGCTGTCTTTCTGGTAGTTGTCGATTTGATAGATTGCCTTTCACAGTGAAATAGGCTTTCCTATGCATGCAATCCACTTTTCAAATACGAACGTAAATGTCAAAAATACGTAAATATTTGCAACATCAGTAACAAAAATCCTTTTTTCTACTAGTAGATATTACGAGTATATGTAATTTACAAGGGAACTTTTACAACATTTTGGTATTAAACTTCTTTATACAATTTATTCTTTTGATATTTTTTCAGATGGTGGGAGCTGCGACAACCTACCTCGTCATACTGGCTCAATTTCAAATAAACACTAGAAATTTTTATGTCCAAACTAACAACAGTTGTACAGTGTTAAATAACAATGAGATTGATATACGTGTCGGTTGAAACTTACTGTAACCATAATTAAGATAACAGATTAAGGACTTCACTGAATTTTTAACTTAACATTTGAGTTTTTTTTTAAATCCAACCTTAGATAAGTTTCAGGAAGATGTTGTTTTACAACAAATGTACTTTTCGATTGCATATTTTGTATTAAAATTTTGTTTTTATTATTCCTCTTGCCGCATGATCTTTGTTTTGTTTATTGTAACTGTTTTAAATTTATTATATGTACCTTCTGTGAAGCAGCTGTGCTTAGTAGTGTTTACGTATATTATTTCTTTTTTTCTTTCTTCCCTTTCAATATTTTTTTAATCGTTACTATACACACAAATAAAATATTAGTTAGCATAACTCATTTATTATAAAAAAATACTAAATTATTAAACTTCAATGTTTACCTTTTGTGTAATTGTTTGTAATCAATGTACAGTAAATAATAAATAAATAAATTATATTAAGCTGTTGCTGCTTTGTAAATAAATAAATAAATTGTTGTCGTCCATAATGTTTTACTATTATTCAATATCATTTGACAAACTCGGTAATTCGCGTAAAATTTCCTTAAATTTACGAATAATGTTTACCTTTTTAGTCAACGAATTAACGATTTCATTTAGATTAACGTTACCTTACTCTAACTGTAACATAATGCTCAAGTTTTTTACCAGTGTACAAAAGTTAATCATTAAATAATATATTTTTGTTGATGTCCATTTTACAAAAATAACAACAGCTCTTATTTGACAGAGTGATGTGTTCGGGTAATAAATCTTAGCCAAAAAATAAACAAAATAAAACACAAGAGAAATTATTGTTTGTTATTAGAGATGTCAATCCTTGTGCGTTTTCCAAACAATGATAGATAATTTTAGCGGTAATTTATATAGAATTCGTAGCTGGGGGAGATAGAGTAATATTCTGAAAATGTTGAGATTTAGTACACAGTACGAGTATATATTAGTTATATAAGCGGTAGTTCACCCCTTTGAGGTAAGTAGAACAAAGCTTATAACAAAAATAATATTCAGCCATACTCACAATTACAGAAAAGCTGTTGATCCAAATAATATACCTGGTTAATGATGCATCACTCACAAAACAGATATTAAAGTCGGTTAAAGTACGAGTGATGCTCAGCTATAAATATGTTTTTTTCAGCAATTTAAAAATTCAAATATCGAACAAAATTTATTTTGATGCAAGTTTTTAATAATCGGTTATACCTTATATAGTGTAGGTGTACTGTAGAACAAATTTAAGAGTAATGTTTTGGTTTAATCGAGAGTAACTCTATTCTTAAACTTGCAATGATGAGTACCTATGCCAGGTCCTCATCTATGCATATATTTGTGAGTATTACTGATTACATATTATTATTTATTGTGTTATAATATCCATTATTTAAAATCTGCTCCAGAAGTACCTACTTGTGAATATCTCTCTGGTATACCATAATCAACATCCATGGTTTGAGAATGCCCAATGATAGTTGGCCAAAAAGAGCACTGTTCTTCCGTCCGCAGGGGTTCCGTAGGCCCGGGCGTCCCTCTTTCACAATACACCGTTCCTATGACAACGATATCAGAGCGCAAGGAATGTCGTGGAAAGAGGTGACGCAATTGTCACAGAGACGCTCTGAATGGAGGAGGCTGGTTTCTGCCCTGTGCTCCCGCGAGGAGCGTTGAGGGCGATGATGATGATGATACCATAATGGCATTTTCCACAAGTGGGACAACTGCATGTAATAAACACGTAAGTTTTCATTTCCTTGCCAATGGTAGATGCGTGGAATACAGAATTTGCTGAATTGAATCTGTGTGCCTTATTATGTATCTCATTTCTACAAAATTAAAAATATGGAATACGGTATATTTTTTTTTGCGTAGGTAGTATGATAAGATTTAGGTTAATTGAAAAAGATCACACCTTGCAATAAATTCGCCATTCGTACATAATTTGAATGCATTTTCAATAAAATTGTATGTTTTATGATCGATGTAAAGTAAATGAAGAATAAATATATAAATAAGATTTTGGATTCAGTGGACAGACTACGTCCTAGTTTTTCCTTGCTTTTGTTATGAATAAACCAATAATTCTTTCTAACTAAACATGCAATATTATAGGTAGGTACTTGAAACCTACTCGGTCTCTACTCTTTACAGATTCATGATCTTGCTCAATAAGTTTTGCCAATAAGTAAACACTGCTGCGACAGTTTGTTGTTCTTCAGTTACAAAACGTAAAAAGATTATTGTTTACAAATACAAATTGAAACTTTCACGAAAACAGTTACTCGTGTGTAAATGAATATCAGGAAAGAAAGTTTTATTCGATTTCAAATTATAATATCCTATTTTCATCAATTCTAATATTGAGTTTTAGAACAATGGAGTTTTATACTTTTTATTATTACCCGTACAAAACGGTTTTTGATGGTTGTTCAATGTTTATAAAAGTAAAACAATTGAATTAAAAAATATTGTATAATATAAAAGTTTATACTTGATTTCCTAGACTTATTTGACATACCATTTTTTAAACTGATTTGTGAATTTAAAAACATTCAAAAAGTTTCTTTAATTAATTTTATTCAGTAGGTAGCATTCGAATTTGTAAAAGCATTCAAACATTATGACTAAAAAAAAAAAAAAAAACAGTGTTTTTTGTTTCACATAAATGTATACAAAGTATACCACTAATACGCATAGCGCTTTCACCAATACATTGGCATCGTCAGGGCAGAGTATAAACTAAATTTAGAAGAGAGAACGTTGTTTATTTACGTGAAACAAAAAACAGTGTTTTTTTAATATTTTATATTAATAAAATGTTGTTTCACAATGTCAGCACTGAAACATTAAATTCAACAGATTTTCTTAGTTAAAATAAAATGAAATTAATTAAAAAAGGCAGGTCACTTCAAACATACATAATTCCCTGTTGATAAAATTTTATATACATTTTGTGCTGGTGATGTGAAGCTATCAGGAATTTGAATGTTCTTGAGAAAAAGCGTTGGGAAGACAAATTAATTTGAAGAAACAGGAGAAAACAATTTTGCTTTGTTATTTGATAATATTAGAGTGTACAAGTAGTGAGAGTAGAGAACATTTAGCTTAAAAAGAACAACAAGAGAGAAATACACGCAGAATAATATCGGACGTTTGAGAAAGGTGAGTAGTATAGTAAAAGTACTAGTTGTAGTAGCTATGTAGTAGTAGTATAAGGACGTAGTCACGGGATTTAATTAAAAACCTTGACGCCGCACCGCTCTGGCGCTGCGCCTCGCGTCGTTGTTGTACCTAATATTCCTCGGCGGTGTAATGCTATTTAGCGAAATAACCCGGTGAATTGGACCATACAAACAGTAGGTAGAATAGTAGTTACCTACACAAACTTCCTTTTGTACACCTCACTAAAGCTCAAATGACGCTGACCCCTAACCTCCCGGACATAACCGAATAAATCGAAAGCACCTTTCTACCGTAATAATTCTCTATTCTAGTGCCTTTTGTCTCAATGGATGTTTCAAACACAAAATGGACGTATTCTCCTCAATAGCAATTTGCCAACGAGAGAGGTTGAATCGTTCATCCCCAAAACTGTAGAGAATAATATCTGAACAACAATAGAAATCCTTTTAGCCACCTCCTAACTTAACCGATATGTATTTTCTTCCATTTTATTGTTGTGTTATTGGATGTTGTTCTACTCATGGCTATTAATTTTATTTGTTTTCGCGATAGACCTTGATTGTGATTTAGGTACACAGATACTGATATATGGTTTCCTGTTACTGTATTGTATCGTCTAATGATTCATGATCACTTCTTCACAACTGAGAATCATTATTGTATTACCTACATAATAATTTCCACGCATGATCTTACATTATATGTGAAGAAAAGCGATACAAATCTATTGTTGTCAGGTTATAAATATATCGCCGTCTTCAAATTATATATTATGTTCTCAAAATTTCACTATCTAAATTAAACACAAAAATGAGTACATAAAGTTCTTTAAATTGAATAAAATTATTGGTATAATCATAATTTTATAAACAAGTAACAATGTAGTTTTTGATAATAGTTTGTTGTACATCCGAATTTAAGCAAGAGTACATAGTACAAATATTAATTTTATACCAATCATAAAAATAATTTTAATTTTTGTTTGTCATATTATGAGAAAAAATAAATAAATATTTTTTTATTTTAATTTCAATATGTTTAGTGATAGCATGACATGTGCTTGTTACAAATTAATATTACTATTGAGTAAATAGATGGAAAATGAGAACATAATTTAATAATGCTAAAATAAAATTATATGTAATGACAATTATAAATGTTCATAAATTTGTAAAGTTGAAAATTTATTCACCGAATATTGAGATATTTCTATGATATCGTTAATAAAATTTGAGGGAGTTGTAATCATATTAAATATACAAGGGTAATTTTACTCAGCTACAAATAGGTATATATCGTATTGAAACATGAACTCTTGCATATAAAAAATCTCATAAATAAGATATACCTACACTTTTCACAGTAAGCTTAAAGCTTGTGTCGTGAAAGGGGGGTTTGCCGGCACCTGGAATCGAACCGCGGACCCCTTGTTCATGAGGCCGAGACTCTATATCCAGGCGACCGACGAACTCATAAAAATAAGTATGTACTTTATGTTAACTCAGATAAAATAAGTACTTTCCTAAGACAACCTGAAGAGACTAGTCATAATAAGGTCAGTGGAAGGGAGGTTGGGAACGGGTCGAGCACCAATAACATAAAGCGAAGAATTAAGGAGGCCACTCTTAGCATATGATGGAGAATCGCTCGTTGTGGAAACATATATGGTGGATGGAATGAAGAATTTAGTCAACGATGTCTTCCAACGGAACTTCGAAGTATAATTTTTTCTCTGTCTTGCCTTATTACGGTGTTCATAAAGAGCATATAATTTATATGAACGGATTAAAATATGTATGTGGTGAGCATTAATATGAGGTAGGTAAGGGCAGATTTTGCAATATTATTATTAAATTACTCCAGTGTATTATGTATATTGTAAATCATAATAATTTGAAAGCGTTTGATATGGAAGAATAACCTCTACCGAATTAACAGGGCGTTGTAATTTAATTGATTACAGAAAGTGAATATATATAAAATAATTTATTATTATTGTACAAATTGTTTGATAAAGGAAATTTTGGTATTATTATCTTTCTTTAGTTTTCTCTTGTGAAAATTATTGTTATTTCGTTATATGAAAAGGTATTTTCTAATTTTAATTTTACTTTCATATGAACACTTAAAAACAGTATCTTTATGTTAAGAACAGTATCGTTCTCTGGCGCTATCTAGTGTTTCATGGTGATTTTCAATGATTGATTGCTTACAGCCACGAACACAATCATATAGATGGCTGCTGTAAGTTGCTCATGTATGCTCAAAAGAAACAAGAATAGGTGGGATTGATGATCACCGTACCATGGGCAAAATGCACTTAAACCAACCTAAGCCCATTCGTAGGCATCGGAACACCTTTCCAGTGTCCTGCTAAAGGAAATTTACAAAACCTAATCGTGCAGATAAGATGTCTTCTTCACTCACGAAGGTGTAAAAAATCTAGTAAAACATGCGAGAATTGTGTTTAAAATATAAAAATATATGTTATAGATATCTTATTTCTTCTCAGCACCAATGAAAATTTATTTTTGAATTATCTTTGAAATGGTGCAATAGATTAAATTCAGACAATGTTTTTATTTTTAAAAAGTTTTTTTTTTTTGATTTTATATTCGACAAAAAAGCAAAGCTTTTTTGTGTGACAGAATAATCTAACCTTCAACTTATTCTGTTCATAAGTGCCTATCATCACGTTCCCTCAGTTATTGATTTTTTTCATATTCTTTGGTTATGTCAGTGTTAAAGCCTTGCTCTTTGGTTAAAGCTCGAGATTTTTATGATAATAATAACATGTAGAAGAAAAGGCAGGTATAATGTGGGATTTGGATAAAGAAATGAAAAGAATCTTGACTCTCACTGAAAAGGATTTGCGCCAAATGATATCACATTGAGCAATTTGAAACAGTACACAGTGAATTTATTTTAAAATCTCAGATTAATGCAGTACGTGTTTCAAATTTTCATCTTACAGAATTAATACTGAGAGAAAGTTTTGTCTTAAAATTATAAATTTATCGAAGCGGCAATAATTTTTGAAATTATTCAGGGGGAAAGATGATTGATTGACGACATATAAATTCTTCAGACCAATGCTGTTATTACTTCATAATTACACTGAACAGATTTACAATAATAATTTATGATAAAAGTTAAAAATGAAAAGGGAAAGTATTATTTCCAGTGATCGATGAGCAAAATTTCAAATAAATTTGTGACTAATCTTTTTTTTTTATTATTTTTTACATATTTTTAAATGTGTATCGTTATGAGTGTAATGTTACATTGTATTAAATGTGTTTGTTCTTTAATTACAGTCATACCGAAAACAAAATAAAAATAAACAGAATATTATATACCAAACTGTGCCCGGAAGGGTCCATGGTATTATATCACAAACAATTTTAAATTCACGAGTCTATGGAAAAAATGATGGCATAATCCAAAATTGGGGTTGCCAACAAATGAGCCGCACGTAATAAATATGCAAGTTGTCCATTTAGTGCCAATGTAGAGTAATTTAGAAAGAAAAAATTTTTTTGTAAACTTTTATTATTCAACTTTTTGGTTCATGAAAAGGTCTTAATCTTGTCTTGATCTTAAACTCTACAATGCGAAAAGTGACTATAGCCTGAAATATCTGTAAGCCAATCTCCTGTAGCTGAGGATATTCGTTTTCAACATTTACGTAAGTATTGCATAACAATCACCTATTTTTTTTTTTTTTTGAAGTGAAGGTCAAGGGACCTTGTATCCCTTGTGTCACCGCGACCATAGTAGATCTATTGTGACATCCTTCTGTGTCATATCTCACTCTCAAGACCTACATGGGTCATGTAGCTCACGATTTGTCTTGGTGTGAGAAGTCTCACTTTCTCCGAGTCCAGCAGTGGTCCTCCGAGGATGTGACTTCGATTGCGAGCGAGTGCGTCACAGTTACAGAGGATGTGGATAGGTGTCTCATTATCCTCTGAACAAAATCTGCAGACTGGGTTATCTGACAGTCCTATTTTTGTCATGTGTTTCCGTAGTCTGCAGTGTCCCGTCAAGGTCCTGGTTAAAATCTTTATTTGTTTTTTATTAAGTTTTAGAACTTCTGTGGTATCACCTATTGCGGCGCAAATAAATTGTAATTAATATTTAATATATTTCGTTTCAAAAGAGAGGTTTCATATTAGGTGCCTGGATAAACTGGATAAAATTTAATGTATCACTCAAACACAAAACAAAACATACATATGTATAGTTTATATAGTTAATATATCATTATTAAATGAAATTTGATAGTATTGCCCCGAATATTAACATATTTAACGTAACAAATGCTGAACTTGTGAGGAAGTTGGAAAAATCTGGAAACGCAATGGCCAAAACTGTCATAGTCCTAGTAGAGAATGATAAATTTTCTATAATAATATTATTATGATTTTTTTTTTACTTAAGTTTCTATTACTTAAGATAAAAGGAAAATAAAAGCTTGGCTAACTTAAATAAAGTATCTTAAAAATTGTAAAATAATTGTTATATTCACTAAAACCAACGAAAAATAGTTACTAAATATTCATTTCTATTCATAATCATATTAAATATATCCATTTTGGAAAAAATCTGTAAAAACTTTTATGATTAAACTGTGAGTTAAATTATTTTTGTACATGGTATTTAAAATTCATTATTATTATGTTGAAGAGTGAACAAAGATAGTTGAGATCAAATTCGACCTCTTACATGATTCGCTGAACACATTGAGGGTCGAGCACGATCTTGTATTGTACCTAGCCTTAAGGATATATTTGCTTATGTAAGTTTCCTGCTGGGAAATCATATTATGTAATTACGAGAGGACGTTTTGGGATCAAGGGAAAAGAAAAAATGAGAGAAATCTTCACGAAACTACACAAGAAATCATTCTTCTTGAAGTTTTATTGCCTTTATATTTTGAAACGTTGAGAACTGTGTAGCTTTTCATGACTTATGTAACAATAGCCTTAACAAAATAAATGACTTGTACTTATGCCCATCTCTCTTTCATGGAATCATAATTAGGTAACGATGAAAAGAGAACTGTTTATATTTTATGGTTTTCCATTTCCTAAGCTCTTATCCCTGTTGATAAATATAGGTTCTAATTATTGAAATATTGTTATTTAATTACTGTATTTATATCTATCTATACTTGTACTTACACCCATCTCTCTTTCATGGAATCATAATTAGGTAACGATGAAAAGAGAACTGTCTATATTTAATGTTTTTCCATTTCCTAAGTTCTTATCCCTGTTGATAAATATAGGTTCTAATTATTGAAATATTGTTATTTAATTACTGTATTTATATAACTTGTTAATTAATTGAAATACTCTCTGACAAGAGCTTTTTTAGTCAGTCACTTAGAATGTTACACGTGTTGGTGTTCCGAAATGGGAAAAGGGATCCAATTTTTTTTATCAGATTATTATTTCTCAAATTTGTTCTTAAAGTTAAACTAGAGATTAAAGAGCTTAAATTTAATACATTTGCACCATACGATATAGAAAGTAAAATGATAGTAATTTCCCAGTATAATAATATATCATAATCTTTCTCTTCTGATGTCCACGATCCACAAATCACCTATCATGAATTTATTATTTTTCACTTTACTTTTGCCTGACGATGAGAGCGGAAGCTTTGAAAGCCGGCTCGCAAAATTTAATAAAGTTAATACTGAAATAACTGAATATCGTGTTTCATTTTGATAAATATTATTATTTTTATATCAAGATGAAGCTGATGCATATGTTCATTTTTAAATGTGCTTGCAGTTAATAATCTCACGGGTTATCCAACTTATGGAAATGCTCAAATATTGTTTAAACTATGAACAAATTTAAAGAGAGATTTGGAACATTTAATAATTTTTGGATAAAATTGGATCACTGTGCTAATATTTGTTACTTTTCGAAACAATGTTAAAATCAGTAGCATCTAGAAGTAGTATAATCATATTTACGCCTTATAATATAAAACATGAAAGGTTCTAATTCAAACTGCCATACATACTTTCCACGAAAGCTTCAATAATCGGATGGTATAACACAAAAAAGTTCTACGTATTCGTGAAACGGCGGCAATATAAAAATTCTTATCATCTGTCACTCATTTTAAGTGTTCAATGTAATGTTGTATGTACTTACCTTATGAAATATTCTGAAGATAATATCATGAAAACATGACTGACGACTGAAGTGATGAAAGCAAATAATAAAAAAGTTGAATAATACTATCTATTAGAAAAATACTTTATTTTATTATATAAGAAAAAAGATTCGTAAAATTTATAACTATTCAATATAGGTATTTGTCGAAAAGGTTGTTTTGAACGTAAATACTTTTGTAATATTGATTCAAAGCACGCACTGATACGTTACACAGGTGTGTAGATATTTCGAAAGTTGAAATTAATTATTAAAAACCCTACGAAACTAGGACATGATCTTTGATCTATGAGCCCTTTTGATAAGTAATTATCTCGTCTGATTTTTTTGTTTGTTTGAATAGCGATAGGTATTCAATTCACTTTTCCCATAAAGACTTATTGTTTTATGACATAAAGACTTATATAATATGTTCATTATAAGTCATTAGTACACTAACAACCATTTGTGACTATTGCTATGGTGGTCTCAATAGAAAAAATACTCATATAAATGTTTTAGATTTTTTCTCACACTTTTCCCTCATTTTTATGAATGTATTCTGATCATAAGCTGCCTATATTAAATTTTAATTTACACCAACATATTCAACAAAGTTATCTGTCCATCGCTACGGTATCTTCCCATACTTCATATATGATATCTTTTTAATCTATTTTAGTCTTAAGATGCACAAATAAGAAAAAGCTTATTCATCCATAGAAATTTTGTATACATTGTGTATTCTGCTTCATCGTTCATTTTTCAAATCATGTTTATTATTAATGTGGCAAATCAAACACTGCTCGTGTTGGGTATATAGTTTTCCATAAATTCCCAAAAAGTAATTAACCGACAAAACTGATTTCATATTTCAAGTTATATTGTTTTATAAAATATATTTTATTAAAGGTTAAGAAAATATTGAATATTAATTAAATCTCGTCATTGTGTTTTGTTCACAGGGATTGTTTTAATTAAAGTATAATTACCGCATTATTTACAAATAAGTATAAAAGCTATAAAGGGCGGTAGGTATAATTCGATTAATTAATTAAAATAATTGAAATTCATGAATAGTGGCGGCTGGCGGTGGATAAAACGAAAACAACGATGAAAATTTCTTTTTTAAATACGTACCTCAGTGGAATATCATAATTAGAACATTGTAACGAAAGATAGATATAAACGTGTATATCATTAATATGCCTGTAGTTATAATACCTGTACAAAGGACACTTTGCTTTGTTTCATCAGGTGACGAACAGACTTAACTCAAGTTTAATTAAAATTCAAAGGTGTCAAATTCACCAGATTTGGTCAAAATTAATTGGGAATAACTTTCTGTAGATTTACAGCTGTTTTTCATTTACAACAGTATTTTTCAATCCCTGTATACTGTACTGGTATCTACCACAAGTGAAGTAACCAGTAGACTAACTTCATGCAATAAACATACAGGTAGTACATACATATCAACTGTCCAGTTCCGTAAAACAGCAAGTAGATTTTTTTTTGAATTCAAGAAATCACCATCTTCGCAATTTTGTTATTTATTTATTTTATTTTTTATTTATTTATAATTTTTTTTTATAACATATTTACATAGTTAACAAATACATATAAATAAAACATTATTTTTCAATGACTCAACTTCAAAAAGAGAAAATCTCGTGTTTTGAAGTGAGCTACATTGTTACAATATTACAAAACAATACAAAAGTAAACAAAAAGAAAACAATATCAAAAACATTACCAAAATAAATCCTGAAACTTTCCATAAACTTGAAAAGAAAAAAAAAAAGAAAAACACATCGTACAAAAATAAACATGTTAGTACAAATTAAATAACAATGTTATATTTGTTTTATGCTTTAAAATACAATAGAAAGTGAAATATACTATAAAATAATTGCACTGTTAAAGACATACGTGGTCACTGTTCCGTTCAATAGTTAACAATTCTGAATTTGTGTAATTGAAAAAAGGTTCGTCAATGTTTTGCGTAACTAAATAATATTTAACATTTATTTTTTTTATAGTTGTTCGTTTGTTGGATTTAAGGAATAGCGTTGATTGGATGTGTTACTATTAAATCAAAGTTCTCGACTTGTTGAGTTATAATATTTTATAGTTTTTATACAAGACGTTATTTTTTTTCTGCTTTTCGAATTTAAATTCCTAGTCGAATATAAGTAATCAATAGTCTGATACAATTTTTTTGTAATATGTACAATAATATCTTAACTAATTCTAATCACCATGCGAGCTACTGGTGTGACAATAAAATCAGCCAAGTCTCATTAATGGGACCCGTTAATGACTGTTGACTGGTTGAATGGTTGACTGGAAGATGTTGCTCTGCAACAAGTCCGCCATTTGACAGAGCACTGTTTTCTATTTATTGTGTGTTTCTTGTACAAACTTTGTATTATGTTCTGTCAATAAAGCTTTATTATTATTATTAATAGTCATATACCAAGATGGGCTATATTTTGACAAGCGTACAATGATACAATAAGTTTCCAATACCTTCAATGAACATTTGTCATAGCATTACAGAATGCAGATGCAGAATACAGATGTTGTGTATGAAGTTTAATGAGCACAAAATTGTTACGAACTTTTAAAGCAAGAGGAATGTTTAAAACGAAAAATTAATTAAATTTTAAGTTGGTGCGTTAACGTTGTGAAAATTCATTCTAATAACAAATTTGAAATGCAATATTAAAAACACAATATAAAAAAACAGTATTCATATCACTATGACAATTAACAATGATTAAATACTTTAACATATTGTAGAGCGCTTTCGCCTTGCTACGTCATCAGCGCTAGTGTTTGAAGAAACAAAAAAGTAAAAGAAAAAGTTCAATTTTGACTTTTGAAGTACTTTGCGTCTTTGTTTTTAGTTGAGTATACGTGTAATATTTATCAATATTTATCAATATTCACGTATGATCTTTGTTGGTTGAAGTTTTATAATTAACTCATGATATGAATACAGCTATTTTGTAAACAAAATTTGTAATACATAATAGAACTGCATAATTATATTTGGATTTTGATACAGCATCGTAATACAATTCTGCATAAATAATAAAATAACAATTGCAGTAATTGAGTTAAAATCACAATAACTCCCATACATTTCAACATATTATAATTATTGTTTTAATAATAAACAACAATTATGAATACAGAACAAACAAAATTATAAAACCTTCCCAATTTAGGTTTAATGAAATAACAAATAATAACACTGCAATATTGGCGAGTTGGATATGTGAAATTTATACAGTAAATACATACATGTTTTACTAAACAAGTGAATATAAAGTAATAAAAAATATCAATTCAAGTTGCTTTTGAATTCCAAATGAAAATTGTATAGTTATTCGAGTGTATATTTATTTTATATTTACGATATTCACAATATTATATTTGTGCAGGTATTACATAGACAAAATGGCAATACATGTTTAATTTTAATTTAATTCTACGTTTTTATGTGTCACAACACATAAGCTTCATTGGAAGTAGAGGCTGACCAGGTATCTCTTGGTCAGCCTATACTTCCTGCCTTTGGTCATGCCCTCCGCGATGGTGATGAGCAGGCCTGGGTGCCTAATAATGAGTCCTATCCAGTTTTCTCGTTGTTTAAGAAGTTGCCTAGTTTCACCTACCTTGATCAACACCTCTTCATTTTTGACATGTCGAGACCAACGGATCTTCACCATGCGTATGTAGTACCACATCTCAAAGGCAACCAATCGTCCATTTTCACTCTTGCCGATGGTCCAACGTCTTGGGTCACCCTGGTCATATTGTATAAGGGTGAAAACACAAAGAAAGCAGGTTGAAGCGGCGTTCGTGCTTTAACTATGCGCGTGTTCATCGAAATGCATGGAACAATTCATGGCGCCGGTCGGCGCCGGTAGACGCAGGCTACGGACAGCAGGTAACCTGCTTTCTTTATTTTTTCACCCTTAGGCTTAAAAAAATATAAGCATACTAGAATTCTAAGTTTTACACACATATCTATTAGATAAAATTTAGATATATGGCTAAGTCAATAAAGTAATAGTAATTTTGTTTTTTATTTTATTTCTATTAAATAGTTTAAAACAAAAAAGCGAACAAATAGAACAATGATTACTTTGTTGAATCTTTATATTAAAAATTATATTATTTACTTTCAGTAATAAATAAAAAAAAAAAACAATTTTACATCTCTAATAAATTAAGCTATAAGCTCACATTACTTATGAGTCTATGTGGATTGATGAAAATAATTAAAACTACTTTATCCAAAAAATACCTTATTTCTGTAATAATATCTAAATTTTATTTACTCTTCGTGTTTCATTAAAAATGAAATAAGAAATAAAAATTTCGATAAGAATCTGCAACACAAGAAACAGACGTTAATAAATACTTAGAAGAATGAATAAAGAAATATTATAATTTGCTTTAAAACAAAAAAATGGGTTTAATGTTAAGAGCGATATAAAAGTATGAAAGGTTTGAAAGAAAATAGATTTTTATCTACAAATAAAGAAAAAACTTTCGTGGAAATCTATTGAAAAGATCTTGAGACTTTATAATATTTTTCTCAATTTTTTACGTTGACATGTTGAAAAATTTGTTCTTGACAAATTTTTGGAAGATAAAATTTGAATTTAAAAGACTAAAAAGTCAATGATATCTGATGAATTCATCAGGTTTCATCTATTTAAAAAAATATAAAAATAAACATTTTTCTTGATTTCAATGGAAATATTACACCAACTAAGATAATAAAATGTTATTTACTTTTTTAGCCAACACAACATCTTATTTTTTGTTTATTTTTGTTGTTTTTTTAAGATATGCTTATCGAGGTTTATGTTACAATCCCAAATAAAACCTTATACACCTTTCACAGTAAGCTAAAGCTTGTGTTGTGAAAGGGGAGTTTGCCGGTACGTGGGATCGAACCACGGACCCCCTGTTCACGAGGCTGAGACTCTACCTTCAGGCTACCGATGAACTTAATGTTTTGATGATTTAATTACCTATGATAAATAAAACTTTAACTATTCAACTTTACTTCGTTCGATATCAAAAGGCGCTGAATGCTAAAAATGGCTAGCAATCCACTGCTCAAGATATAATGGCTAAGAGATCTTTTGTTTTTGAGGCCATGCCCATACAATGGTTGTTCGGCTATCGGGAGTAAGTATTCAAATACTATGTTTAAGGTATATGTGTACGTACATACATGTATACTACACTTGTATAAATAGAACACTCTTTGCTGTGGAGAACTTAGTAAAAAATAGAACTCTCACTCTTTTCTACAAGTTTTCGAGGGTTCTGTTAAAAGGTATGTAAGTATTTGTAAAATTTTAAAATTATTATTAGAAAATACTTAACATCTTTCACTTAGTGCAGTGCTCCGCAACCTTTTCTCATCTACGGCACACCAAAATACTTCCTAGAATTCCGCGGCACACCAAAAGTTAAAATATTTATTGATACACAAATTTTACAACAAATTTTTGTTTTTTATTTGAAAAGTATTCATACATAAAACTATGACATATTTTTACGCAGTCTTAATAATCATTATAAAATTTATTTTTTCATTTATTTATTATTTCATTTGTACAACAGTATTAAAAATATAAAAGTCATAAAAACCTACCTAACTGGGCATGAGCCCGTGCTAATTTATTATTTCATGTGATTGTTCCTGCGCTTGTTCCAATGAACACAAAAGTTTTATATTCGGGTCGATTTTTGACAGCGCAACCCGAAGTTCTTGGTCTTGACCAATAATAATAATGATTATTCTATATCTACAATATTTTGAAAAAAAAATTGTCATTGTGTATTAAATAAATAATGAAAAATTTCAAATAAATTGTTTTTGACCGCGGCACACCTGTATTCGGCTCACGGCACACCGGTTGCGAAGCGCTGACTTATTGGACTGCCAACCATCCTGAGTGTTAATTTTTTGGTACAAAGAGCACAACTTATATGTTTATTATGTAGGGCTAGTCTTGTCTCTACCCTATTTGTGGGAGATCCTATTATTTAGGAAATATCCCAATAAATTTGTAGAATATTTTTAATATAATCCGTAACTTTTTGCGTATTATCCATTATGGTATGAAGTAAACACTTAACTTTTTTATAAATACACACTATATTTTATAAATGAGTAGACAATTGTTTCGTCCTTTACCAAGTATTGATAATGTCTTGGTAAAGGACGAAACAATTGTCTACTCATTTATAAAATATAGTGTGTATTTATAAAAAAGTTAAGTGTTTACTTCATACCCAAATTTGTAGAAAAATGGTTTCGTTTATACCATCACATCATTTACTATAAGTGGATATCCAGTGGACTAATTGCATGTAGGTAATAAACACGCAAGTCATACTCTTCGTTCCAATAAAAGTTGAGACATTCAGGATGGATTGTTGTTGTTGTTATTGTTAAATTGTTGTTAAATAATAACCTTATTGTTAAATTGAAAATGTTTTTAACGTGATATTTTTTACAGGACACACGAAAACTAACAAATAAGTGGGAGACTTTTTATTTGCCGAAAAGAAAAACGATGTAACAAAAAAACATGTGATTCTCTAGCGTATTGTAGATTAGTCAATAATTAACTAAATTTAACAAGGGGGTAATTCTAGGACGAAACTTTGAGGGTGGTTCGTGAAATAAGTTTCCCCTCGAACTGTCGGAGGAGTAACAAAAACGTGACAAAAGTTTAGGACCTTCACCAAAAAGAAAATAGTAATACAAAGCTAATGACAGCAACATTGATTGGAAAACTTCCTTTAAATATCTACAAGAAGAAGTACCTATATACCAATGGCAGGACCAGACACTTATTATTAGAAGTAGTCTGTTTATATTAGTTTATATGTTTTCGTTATGTTTTTTTATAATTATTATTTTAACACTAACTTGGTAAAACAATTTAAGCAGAAACGCGATCTTTCATATTTTTACCATACTTCATCTTCGCCAAATTTTCAATTCGGTATAGGAGTGTACTATATTTTACTATTTCACAATTTTCACAAAAAAATTTAAAAAATCATCTTACCCCTTCATCACCGAATATTTAATAAAATAAATTATAGGCATTATTTCAAATCTATATTTTTCTGTAGTGCGAGTTTGTTAGATCCAAGAAATATTGCAGTTATGAATGCAAAGAATATGTGTGTATTTAGATTTTAGATAAAGTGATGTTTATTTAGCTAATAGACTTTTGTAGTAGTTAAATTTTATACTTCTGTTAATAAATAAATAAAAAAAAATACAAAGGCGTGCAGAAGTATCTTTCATATTTCAAATTCACGCCATTGTAGACATGCGGTGCTTTTTGCATGTATGGAAAACACGTCACTGCTACCTCCATAGTATCTATCTATACTAATCAGAATTGTATTGAAATGTACGAGAAGATTAACTAGATCAAAGGAAGGTTTCCATTCCATACTTTCTAGTCAATTTCAAACGTTTTATACTTATTCGTATTTAATAACAACTTAAATTAAATTTTAACTTATCTATTTATTATTTGCTTCTAATTCCATTTCGCTGAGGAAGTCATTAATTAATTGATACATTAGTGGTGTGGTGTACCCAGCGAATAAACTGCTAGTAATAAACATGCAATGTATTGTCTTCGTTTCAATAAAAGTTTAGATATTCAAGACGGGTAGCATACCTCATCGCTGTATTGAAGATCTCAATTGTCTTATGTGCTGTTCTCACTTTGGCGAATATCGCCAGGCTCCAAAATATCGCCAGCCATTTGAACCGTGTGAACAAAATGACAGCTAGTCTGAAACGATAAAAAACCAGTAGAAACGATATCGTCTCGAGTTGACCACCTTCCAACTTTTCGGCCGATTGAACGATTCGCGCATGCGCAGATGTGCGCGGCGTTCGTATCTATGGTAAAGACTTTATAACCTATAAATTTTACAATGTTTCCCGCTTCGTGACAGCTGTTATCTTTGTTGTTGGTTTGTGACGTTTGTTTCCTTAATTAAAAGGCGCCTTAAAACCTCTACTATAACATTTTCGACTAAAAATAAACACTTCGCGATCTCCATCTCGACGCCATTTTGAAAACAGTGTCAAAATCAAAGCGCATCTGACAGATCGTTTCTATATTGGTGGACTGTGTGAACAGGTGTAACGATCAATGGATGTCCGGCGAATTTTGTTTTCTCGCCTGGCGATATACTTTGAAATTCGCCTGGCGATATTCGCCAAATGTGAACACCCCATCACACGAGATGTTAAACGATTACCTGCTTTTTATATGACACTCGATAACATACAGAGTAGAGTGGAAAACCCAGGTTGGCACGCCATCTGCAGAAACATTGAACAAAGTTATGGTTCATATTATTCAGATAATTAATAATTGTTATAAATCTATGGCAAAGAAGGTGTATCTCTATGTTTGAGAGACAACATTGATGGCTAAATAATTATTTTTAAAGAGATGCCTTAAAATAATCTATGATTTATAAAAGCTTGTCATGGAGCACCCGGTAAAGAATTGGTCTATCACTCTTTTCTGTAAGTTTTTGAGCGTCCTGCAAAAGGCAAGTGTTTGAAAAAACAAATCTATTTTACATGTTAAATTTAGCGATGAGGTTTGCCACCCAACCTGAATTTCTTCATTTTTTGTTGGTACGGATAGGACAGCTTGCATATTTGTTACATAAAGCTGATCTGCTGGCTACCCAACATGTAGGATATGCCGTGATGGCATAGACAGATAGCAATATATAAAAACTGACTATCCGCTCAAAGGATTCAAGATTTCATAGATGTCATTCGTTTTTTTGTTAGATACTAGACTGGTTAATGTGTTTATACTGGGTAAGTGAACATACATACCTACAAATGAACTAAAATATTAATGCAGGGTATGTTTCCAATGAATATTTCTTATACAATCAATTCAATATTATTCGAGCCATTTCGAAAATAATTTATTTAACTTGTAGAGATGTATAACGAAAAAAAAAAACTAGACAATACCTATATCTGATGTAAAATATGATTATCGTACCTACTTTTCATTCTATTCTCAGTAAACATAAATTTTAACGAAATGCGGAATACCAAATTTACGAAAAAAGTAATTGAATTTGTTTAGTAAAATGTGAGGGTTATGCTTGAGAGATTAAATTTGAAGAATAAAAAACATTTAAATTATCATAAGAAATGTTAAGCCAAAATAAATATGTATTATTAATAAAAATCATAAATATACCTACTGATAAGTTAACTGATGAGGGACGGCCGAGGTCCTTTCGGAGAACACGATGGACAGAAATGGAAGATTTTCATTGAGAAATGGATGGAAATAGTTCAAGAAAAATAAGTTTTTTACGGCATATCCCACAAGTAAGGTAGTCAACAGACCAGCTGAATGTAACAAACATGCAAGCTGTTCTCTTCTTGCCAAGAAAAATTTAATACATTCAGGAGTGGCGGCTAACCTACGAATTAAGATGTAAAATATCATTATTTTTTGGACACCGACTTTTACCGAACACTCGATAACTAACGAAAAAGAGTGGGAGACCAATTCTTGGCTGTATGCTTTACGGAATTAATCAATCCTAGTGATATCTTATAAAGTGAATTGTTTGTCTGAAAAATTAAGAAAAATGCGCAGCTGCTTGCTAAGATTATATTTTTGGACTTCAATTCAATGCCTCTTCTATACCTGGCTACGTCTTTTTCTGCAACAGCAGATTTAAATAAGTAATAAAAATAACGAGATTCATTTATAGTTCATATTAGGGTCAACATTATTTATTTATTTATCTTATATACGGCTAATGCCTTTTACAGGATATAGAGAAAATAATAGTACATTATTTAAACGTCCTAGTTTTTAAGAATAAACATTCAAAACAATGTCTTAGAAAGTATAATAGCGTATAGCTATGTAGATTGTAAAAGTTCAATTTATCGACCGGTGCTTCTTAGAGGGAATCCATAATAATACGAAATTAAAAGGATATCTTTGGGTTAGTTGGAAGAAATCGCGCCTCTGCGATAAACTCGCCCTCTGTATATTGATTGTATGATTGTCTTTGTTTGAAATGTATTTTTGTGTGAATTTGCTTGTTATCAATGTGTAAAGAATAAATAAATAAAAAAAAATATCTAGTTATTCCAATGTGAGTTACAAGAAACAACTAAATAATTTCTTTATTTAATTTAGGTTATTGTTTATCAGCTTTCACGTATTTGGGAATATTATCTCCCATGAATGTTCTGTGTACGATAATTTTCCCGTCTCAAGAAATATTACAGGAATTATTTTGTTTATCTAATGTTAATTGAGCTACGAATATAAAACAGGAAATGCGTTTCAAATACAATATAAGATTAGAAATGTAAACAAGATTTTCACAACATTAAACAATAATGTATTAAGTTGATACAGATATAGTTATCTTTCCATTGTTTCGGAGTTATAAGTAAAATAGAATGTATTTCAATATGAAAAATATTTACTAATCCTATATTTGCAAAGTGGTGTGATTTGATGATTTTTAAAGCACAGAGAATACGTTATAATATAATATATTGCATGGATAGATATAAAAAGACATTTACGAATAAAATGCAAATAGAGGGTCTGTGAAGTTTTTGATTCTTTGAAAATTAACTCAAAAACTTACAGAAATTTCTATGACATCTTCAATTTAGTGATGTGCAAATGCCATCCATTCTGGATGTCTTATTTTTTTATTATTCAAATTGAACATTTATCTCCCAGTTTTGAACTGATCATAATGACTTACCTACAAGTATTTCCACGATTTTCATGTCATCTCAATATATCTTTTCCAACAATTAACTAATCTTAGCTTCCACGGACATCCATGAAGATCACAAGATAATTGACTCTTGACAATTTCTCCACTTTCAAAGAATTTCGATTCATCTTTTTTCGCTATCCTGGCTGCTAGAATATAGAAAAATATTTGAACAGTTTCAAGGATTTCAAACTCTACCACAACTTTCCTAAAGAAAAATATAATCCCAAAGGCGTTTCGTGAATAACCTAGTCACTACCCGAAATTCCCTTTTATAAAAACAATGGATCAATATGGATGGATGTTATTCGTGAAAGTAATTTAATATGATTAATGTATTATTTATATATACTAAGATAATATACTAAGAAAAATTTTTTATAATTGATTTTCAACTCTCTCTTCTTGTAAAACAATATTACATTTTTATCTATAGGTATACAGGTTGGCTAGAAGAGATTATATCCTGGCAATATGCTGGCCCTCGCAATATATTTGTTTTGTATGTTTGATGATTTCTCCAGCGCCATTTAATGGACCATTAATCTCATGGGCGCGGGAAGCTATTTTGGAAGAGCGACGTCTTCAACTTGCTCCTGAATGTTGTTATCGATAAAGTTGATATTTTCAACCGACGATACTTGGTGGAAATTCATGTTGAATTAATTTAAATAAAACACTTATTTGTAGTATATCCACGGTGACTTTTTATTGGACGCGAGCCGGCTTTCAAGAGCATCCGTTCTCATCATCAGGCTGGCGAAAAGTATCGATTAGTTGTTATCGATTAGTTTTTACGAAGATCCTCGGGGAGTCGGTTCCAGATGACGGGTCCTGCGACGCCAAAAGCCCTATTATAGAAACAGGGCTTGTTTGCTCTATTAATCACGTCCAACATGTTGGTGGATATACTAGCTGAGCGTAGAGAGGTCTATTTACTGGTGTTTTGAAACACAGAGCTCAAAGTATTTCAATAATAAAGAGTTTATTTTTATTGTTACTTATCGCATACAGTAAATTGATAAGATATTTCGTTACAATTTATATACTCGTAGATGAACAGAATAAGCATCTTCGAAGTATATTTTTAATTAATATTTTTAAACGTGATTTAATATTCTCATTTGGTATCGACTTTAAATCGAAACAGATGGTACAGTTAGTATAATGTTTTTTTTTATAAAAGCTTACAATTTTATAAAAATATTATTATTATTACATAGCTAACTATGCATGAAATGAAAGTTTCTTTTTGTTCCTCGACAGACTGAATGTGAAAGAATAAGGAATAATAATGATAATAGTAGGACCTACCATCTAACAATAATGGGAGGGAGAGATGGTGACCATCCAAGTTTCACTTGTGGCTCGGTGAAGTGTGAAGGATAACTTCTCAGATATAATATGCCAGTAGTGAAATATCATAGGGACACCATATTCCATACACACGATTGATTTATATATTTGCACCAACAGCAAAAGAATGCCTATTTTATTATACCTCCTTACATATTGTTTAAAGACAACACAAGCTAAATAAAAGCAATGTCAAAATAATGTTAAAAATTAAAGATCAGACTTACAACAAACAACATGCAAGAGTCGTCTTTATTATATAAAAAAAAAAACAATTGTAAACGAAATTGGTACAAAAATATGATAAAAAAACTAAGGGAAGCAAAAGAAAATAATTCATAATTTTAAAAGAAGTCAGACATAAATATTGTGTTTGAAGTGTGAAGAATTTTGGGAAACGACATAAGGGACAAAGTGTTTCTGAGAGAATTACCTCGGCATAATTAATCATCGAAAATGTAAAGATATAGGTACGTAAAAATTATATTTAATAGTTTTCATTGAATCACCAATTTGGTTTTCAATGCTTTTTTCGAGAAAAGAATGTGGAAGTCTATTTCACTGGAAGTAATTTCGTGCTAATCTTAAATAAAATGATTAAATGAAATATGTTTTTTGCTAAAATCGCACGTATTGAGGCAGTCGACACGGAAATAACTCAAAAACTGCAAAGTAAAAACGACAATGGAACAAGTTGGCAAGTTTATAATGAAGTTTCATACAAAGGTACGACTAATTTACTTAATACTGTTCGTGAAACACCAACTTACATACACTCTTCTAGTTTCAGTAGTACATATCGACTTCTATACATAACATTACTTGGAAACTTCTTAACAAACTTTATATTATATTGGAAATTTAAAACAGATTTATGAAAAGCTTAATACACACTTCAAATTATTATTTCGTGATGTATTTAATAAAATATTAAAATATTATAGGAAAAATATTGTTCCATAGAGTGGAAAACTTATTATTTGCCGAGATCCCATGGAACAATTATTTCTTGTAAAAAGATCATGAGAAAATTATCATCTTCAGTTTATTGTGGTGGTCTATAGTCTGATGAGTCTTGGGCATTCAGTCGAGAGATATTCCACATTCATTATACAAGCTTACTGCTTTCTGAGAATGTGTTTGTGGGTATATTATGAGTGCACTATATATAATGAGTATCTATTGGATTGGTCTGCGATTGGTCTCGAGTTTGGACTTTCTTCTCCACTCCTCCCTATTTGGGAGTTTGGACTTTCTTCTCCACTCCTCCCTATTCTCAGCCAGTCACTTCAACTCCATGTATGAGCCACAGCTCATGTCCCTCTTCAGTTGGTCCATATAGGCGTCTCTCGGTCGGCCTCTGCCATTTGTGCCTTCGGTCCTGCCCTCTGCGATTGCGATGAGCTGTCCTGCATGCCTGATGTTGTGGCCAATCCAGTTAGCTCGTTGTTGGCAGATTCTTTTGAGGAGTTGCCTTTTTTCGCCAACCCTGGTTAACACTTCTTCGTTTTCGACGTGTTCCGACCAATGAATCTTCAGCATACGTCTATAGCACCACATTTCAAATGCCGCTAACCGTCCGCTTTCACTCTTGCTGAGTGCACTACAAAACCCAATTAAATAATTTTCAAATGGTTATCAGCATTGGACCCACATGAGGACGAGTAATGAAGGCATTCATTCGAATATTTCTTACTCCGAATCGTCACCGAATGATTGAAGATAGATGATTGATTGACGTTTTCATCCAGCTGTGTGGACGTGGCCATTGACGACAAGGTATGCCATCTATCCTGAATATTCCTTTCTATGGCAAATAGAGGACGATTTGTATGTTCATTGCATAAGTGTGTCCCTTGGACACCCTTCTTGTGGGACAGGATTGAAGTGGTCGGGTCACACACGTATGTAAACAGCTTTTACAGATATAATTGTAATTTTTTTCTGTAAAAAAAACTTATACTTTTACAATTTATTATAGTAGGTTAACTTTAAACAATCAATTAAAATGTTTTAATTGGCTGCTTTATTTAAAATTCACCACACGAATTTCAATTATTAAATGAAGATAGATAAATTTGTTTTTAAATGTGGTTAATTAGAGACTGAGAATGTATCGTGAAAAAACCTTTTTAGATTGTTATTTTTTACACAGAAGGTAAAAATATTTATTTATAAAATATTCAATAATATTTATTTTACTTAATAACAAAGAACCACTATCAGAACTACTGTAAAAAAACTTCTATTTAATATTAAGTTTTTGTGTAATCATGACTGATCATGTACAGACTTATCTGTGGATGTGTGGATGGCAATTCCACTGCCGCGTTCAGACAATATTACTGTCATCACTACACTACATTATATTTAATTCTGTAATTAATACCGTAAAAATCTTAAACATATATAAGTATATAATTTATCGTAAAAGTATATCTATTGGCTAATTCATGTGAACATTTTTCCTCTGAAATTATGGTTACGTGACTTGTTCAGTCCATCTCCATTTTTTGGTCACAATGTATCTGACAATGTTTTTTAAGTGTTTTTAGCTTGACGACTCACCCATAGCAGTTTATCTCTCAGATTTATATTTTTCCATGGCCCTTAGAATACCTTTCATTTTCTCAATACACAAATAAGTGTCATTATTTCTATACTTCTACAGTTTCACACTTATAATCGCAATTTTTTTACCAAATCAAAAACGTATTAATTATACATATATTAGTTGCATCGTAGATCATCTGGAAAATAACCAGTCTCAGAAAAACTAAATAAATTTAATATCTCAAATTCAGCGATAAGATTTGCCACGGAGAGGACAATTTACGTGCCCAATTTATCCAGCTGGTCCACTGGCTACCCCTTTTGTGGAATATGCTGTGATGGTATATTTATTTTTTATTTTAACAATGTACACAGGATCCGACAGTGAATAATAGAACATGACAACAAAATGCAAAATCAAAAGGTGGACCTGCGAAGATCCTAAATTTACCTTAAATACCTTAAAAAATCATCAAAGTTAAATAAATATAGTATTGTATAATATTATTTATACAAAGTTATTTCTTTTAACTGATTCAAAAGCAAATCTTTGAATCAATGCTTGTATTTTCAGTGGAAATAAAACCATTTATGTTTAATTTAGTGACGACCATTATAGATTAGATAAGTATCATATTATTATTTCAAACTATTAGCAAAATCCAAAGAGTAAGAAACTATGGGTCTTTAGAAGAAGAATGGTTTTGTAGATACAATAGTGGAAAACATTAAATTTGTAAGTATAGAAAATGGTAAGGTTTTGAATGTTAGATAATACCTCTGATCACAGTGTGCCGTAGAGAATATGAAATGGATGTAGAATAGAGATGAAACCGATATTCGGTATTCCATCTATCCGGCCAAGATTTATTATCCGACCAGACACTGAATACCTTGTGGTTGAATTCCAAAAACAAAGCACAGAATCCATGCTTTTAAATTTTTTTTAAAGTTTTTCCTTCCATCCATCATTATAACGGTATCTCTCATAAGTAGGGTAGCCAGCGGACCAACTGTCAACGAATAATATTCCAGGTCCATAAAAATTAAGGCGTTGAAAGCATTTTATGAAATTTTAATTCAAATATAACACCTCCGACTCGTTTACGATTCGAGTAAGTTGAAATTAGGCACGTGAAATTTATATGTATATTATTTTTATTGGATAACATTTAAGATTCATTTACGTGCCAAAACACCTCAAGGACACTGTACTATTCATCAATTCTAGAACATTACATCCACGTCATAATATAAATATTAATAGAAAAATAAATAAAATAAGAATCTTGGATACATAAAGGTATCCACGTCAGAAATACAGCCCTATCATTTTGACAAACTATTGTAGTTTTTACCTTCACTATTAGGTACCCCTAGTTTGACTTGTTAGTTAACAAATAAATAATATGTTAAATTTCTGATGTTGATAATTTTTATTCAAATAATATCGTATTTACTTTTTCATAATAACACAGTTAAACATACTTAACACAATTATACAAAATGTCTTCCACACTAGCCATAGGGCTGTGTTGTAGCAGAAATACCAATGAGATATAAAACAATAGAATTATTGAAGTTATCAAAAATAAAAAAAGAAAGCTAAAACCTTATAATAAATTAATAAAAACAACTAGTCAAACAAAATCAATTATTTACAAACATGTCTCAATAATACTGTCAATTATAAAAATAAACACACATTACAATACAAAGATGGGTCAGAGAATAATCTAGCAATGTCAATGAGTGAAATCCGTCTGCGAAAAAAATACTTTTTGTGGATAAAAACACTCCCAAGAGTAACTCGTTCTAAAAAAACAACAACAAAAATAAACACGTTAGCAGCCGGATATCCAATTATCTGGTATTCGGTTACAGGGCTATTAATTTCTTCTTCAGTGTAAAACAGTGTGAGGTAGATTGGTAAACATTACACTGTTCACGTTATCAACGATTTCCCATTTTCGCCGAGAAATCTTTTTTTCCCGCACAAGCCTACAGAATATATATTTTAAAAGTATCTGTTAGCACTATTAGTACATATTGATTATAATAATGTATGTATTTGTAAAACGGGTAGCAACCTATGCTTGGGTTTACCAACTGATAGCATCAATGATTTGCCCATTTTTCTTTATTTAATGGTATATTTATTGACATCTTGAGATGGTCTCCCTTATGTTATTACAAGAGCAAGATTTTGCAAACTAGTTATATTAAAAAAAACATATTATATCAATAACTAAAAGTTTAAAAGAAAACGTGATAAAATTATTTTATGTTTGAATAATTGTTAAATAAGTTAAATGAGGAAATTCTTGGGGACGTGTCTAGTTAGGCACTAGAAAGGTGCGGTGTATTACTTCTGTAATCGGTCGTACTTGAAAAATTCTATTGTATGTTAGTGAGATAAATTTTTGATAAAAAAAATACTGAATAAAAAATTGTCTTTATGTCTATAGGCATAAGAGACATGTATCAATTGTATTCAAATATTTATCAAATATTCAACTTTCTTTGATATTTATTCTCACAGAATAAAACGATTGTCGTTTTCTTTTTCATGTTATTTTCATATTACATTTTCCATTGTATATTATTAAAATTTATTGAAAAAATGTTTTGTTAAATAGTTCATTAAATAAATGAATGAAAATAAAAGATGAATGTTAACAAGTTACGGTGTAACTTACTTACATCGTAACTTATTTACATTCATCTTGGATATTTTCATCCATTTCACATTTCTCTCGTGTAGTACTGTTACGTATGCGATCTCTAATAAAATAAAAATAATAAATAAAATAATCTTTATTGTGAAATAAACAATATAACACAAATGGCGGGTTTATTGCCTTTAGGCAATTTCTACCAACCAACCGAAAGTGAGAGAGATACAAGACACAATTAAAATTGATGTACACATCCAAGTACACAAAAAAAAAGACGTAATAAAAAACAAGTAAAATATATATAGGTACATACAACCAAAGAAGGCATAAGCACCAAAAACAAAAAAGCATAACAAAATAATATAAATAGATCAAACACAAATACACATATACATACACACACACATACATATACACATACATATATATATACATACATATATTCATATATAGGGGTGAGGGGAGGGAGGGGAAGGGATATGGTTAAGTTGAGTTATTGAGAGAGAGATAGTGATGTTTCAGTCTGCTTTTGAATATAGAAATAGTAGGAGCAAGTCTGATCAATAAGGGTAAATCATTCCATAACCGAGCTGCATGTATAGTGAATGAAGATGTAAAGAAGGATGATCTGTGAGTGGGAATGGTCAACGTACCAAGTGCACCAGAACGAAGAGGCAAACCATGAGATGCCAAAGGTGTAAAACGAGACTTTAGGTATTAGGTATTATCTCTAATACATTTAGTTTCAAGTTCATCGCTGTGATATGATATCTTCCAACTAATGCAGGGTGTTCACATTTGGCGAATATCGCCAGGCGAATTTCAAAATATATCGCCAGGCGAAAAAAAAAAATTCGCCGGATATCCATTGATCGTCACACCTGTTCACACAGTCCACCGATATAGAAACGATCTTTCAGATGCCCTTTGATTTTGACACTGTTTTCAAAATGGCGGACGTCGAGATGGAGATCGCGAAGTATTTATTTTTAGTCGAAAATGTTATAGTAGAGGTCATAAGGCGCATTTTAATTAAGGAAACAAACGCCACAAACCAACAACAAAGATAACAGCTGTCATGAAGCGAGAAACATTATAAATTTTATAGGTTATAAAGTTTTTACCATAGATACGAACGCCGCGCACATCTGCGCATGCGCAAATCGTTCAATCGGGCGAGAAAGTTGGAAGGTGGTCAACTCGAGACGATATCGTTTCTACTGGTTTTTATCGTTTCAGACTAGCTGTCATTTTGTTCACACGGTTCAAATGGCTGGGGATATTTTGGTGCTCTGGCGATATTCGCCAAAGTGAGAACACCACATAAGGCGCCTACTACACGCACAAGTATCAACACAGTTTCGCCTGCGCAGGGCGACTTGTACACGGAACACCGTGCGTGTAGTTGGTAAAACTGTATCCCACGCAAACCCTACAGCGCGGCTTGCGGACTTTTCGACTTGCTTGAAATTTTGCTTGCGCGTACTTACCTGCACGCGTGGTTGGGTGTTCATGCCGCGCTTTCTTTTATCGTTTCGACGAAACACCGTTTTGACGCCTACAGTTTGAAGCAAAATGACCATAGGTCTCGCTTCACGTTTGCGGGTAGAATGAGGCTTGCGCAAACAGAACTGTGGTGATACTTGTGCGTGTAGTAAGGCCTTAACTTACTTATTGCTAGTCTTCGTCTTTCTACTTCTGGATAAAGAACTGTTCCAGACGTTTTCGTTTTTTACTGTCTTGAGTAACACGAAACCATTTTTCTCTACAACTTGGATAATGTTATCCACCTATCTCGCCCATTGCACAATATCATTTATTTGTATCACATTTTTATATTACTTTGTAATAATGTATGCTTCTTATTGTACAATAAAGTTTATTATTATTATCTCTTAAAAGGTCTTCCTATATTTCTCTTATCCACCAATGGTTTCCACTTCAGTATTCTAGGCGTCCATCTGTCATCCTCAAGTCGATTATGTGATCATCATATATTAATCTATAAATACTTAATATTTAAAAAAATGTGGTACGGAATGCATACAGTGAGTTTGCTAGCTACCTCGCTAACGGTAAATGTTTAAATGTATTGGTGGTATAATTTTTAATACAAAAAAAAATATATCTCGTTTTGCATACAAATATTCAAAGCATCAATGAATTATTTAGTTTAGGTATTTGTTGTGTGTGTGTGTGGTCAAACTAGCAGAGTAATTAAATAAATGAAATTATACCAACAAATTATAAAATTAAATTCCATAATAATAATAATCTAAATGTCATTATTTTAAAAGCTTTTAGATTGCAAAACACGTAAAATATTCCATTTTACACCAGGAATTGGTGGCAAACATAACTTGAATTTCACACATTGATTCTAAGAAAGATTAATAGTATCACTAATTACAAGTCTTTGTTTCTAAAAATAAAAATAATATCACCGTGATACGGGGATTTCTCTCTATTCAAACAATGTCTATGGTTTGTTTATACCTACATACGTGTCTATTGTTCAACGTTCTACCTACATAATATATTATTTACCAAAGTTTTTTTTCTGAATAGATAGGAAGGTGGTGGTATCTCTCTGTTCCGTATTAAAACGAACAAAAGAACACAATGAGCAGACCATATTATTAACAAAAAAATCACCACATAAATATTTTAGAGCGTTCGTTAATATCTACTACTACTACTACTGTTATACGATTACGGTGTCTCCCACAAGTGGGGTAGCCAGTAGACTAAGGCGCCTACTACACGCACAAGTATCACCACAGTTTTGCCTGCGCAAGCCGACTTGTACACGGAACACCGTGCGTGTAGTTGGTAAAACTGTACCCCGCGCAAACCCTGCAGCGCGGCTTGCGGACTTTTCTTGCGCAAGCCAGGCATGCGCGTACTTACCTGCACGTGTGGTTGGGTGTTCAGTGTTCATGCCGCGCTTTCTTTTATCGTTTCGACGAAACATCGTTTCGACACCAACAGTTTGAAGCAGAATTACCATAGGTCTCGCTTCACGTTTGGGGGTAGAATGAGGCTTACGCGTACTTAACTGTATCGTGTGGTAGCTACGTCCGTGTTCCGTGTTTTCGTGCGAGAAGCTTGCGCAAACAGAACTGTGGTGATACTTGTGCGTGTAGTAAGGCCTTATGTGCATGTTATAAACATGCAGGTTGTCCTCTCCATGCCAATCAAAGTAAAGATTCTCAATGTATTCATTCAATTAATACTTGTCGCGAGAAGTGCCTGACAGAGAAAAGCGTTCCCACTCTTTTATGTTAGATTTGGAGTGGTAAAGTAGCATTCACATTGCTTCACTTTGGATGATCATCCAGAGTGTCAGGATCAAACCTGTTCATCGAAAGTGAACACGTCTGTTCACATTTGTTCATCCTATGCTTTCACTGCCATATCTACTTTCTCACTCATATTGTATGTAGTTTGACGTATTTTCGTAAAAAAATATTAAAAAAAATCAAAAATGAAAAATAACACTTAAAATAAATTAATATAGCTCTCGACTACATAATAATTTTGTACATGATTCTGACATTCAATACAAATTCATAGAGAATAAAACAAATAATAAGATGAAACTTGTTTATGGTCGTTTCAGTGAAAGGACCTTTCATCAAAATTATGACGAGTGGTAATCTCTTTCCTCCGTCATCGCTAGTGATCACTAGCGATGAAACGTCCGTTCACACTTGTTCATCTTGGAGGATCATCCGGAGTGATCACTGAAAGTGAACGTATGTGAACGACCCTTAATGCAAAAGACAGCTAAGTCATTTTGAATTCACCAATTACGTAGGTATGCCACCCATCCTGAAATTTTTGACTTTAATTGTCAAGGTTAGGATGACTTACTTGTTGACTATTTATTTAGTTATTCCCTTTTGGACACCATCAGTTACGTAACAAAGTCAATAAAAATAGGTACGTACATAAATATTGTGTAAACCTACTTAGTTCTCTGTCTGCCCCAATTTTGGGAAAAGACAGAGGAAAGATCCATTTTATTATTGTAAAACGAGAAAATGAATTTTTCCTCTGCTTTGCCAAACTTAACTGCCCGTTGATCGTATATAAATATCATCATCATCATCATCATCATCGCCCTCAACGCTCCTCTCGGGAGCACAGGGCAGAAACCAGCCTCCTCCATTCAGAGCGTCTCTGTGCCAATTGCGTCACCTCTTCCCACGACATTCCTTGCGCTCTGATATCGTTGTCATAGGAGTATATGTGAGTATATTTATATTAATGAGAGACCAAAAGGAAAATTCTACAATTACTATTACTATACCATCACGCCATATCCCACAAGTGGAGTAGCCAGCAGATCAGCTGCATGTATTAAACATGTAAGCTGTCTTCTTCATGATAACAAGAAAATATGACATTAATGATGGGTAGCAAGCCTTATAGCTGAAATTGAGATGTTGAATATCTTTATTTTTTCGAACACCTGACATTTACAGAACACTCAAAAACTTACGAAAAAGAGATGGGAGACCAAGTGCTTTAGAGTATAAATAATATACCACATACAATAAAAACAAAAACTTATTCTTCAGGCATGTTTTAAGTTATTTTTATTTAAGTTATTTAAGAGGACAGTTTGCATGTTTCTTGCATGCAGTTGGTCTACTGGCTGCCCCACTTGTGGGATATGCCGTGATGGTATAGTATAGTTATTTTTATAACTGAATATAATTATATTTATTTTTCTATCTCGATTTTGTAGAAAATTGAAATTAGTGATGAATACTTATGTACTATGAATGTCATAAAATACCATAATATACTATATGATAAATGGCATTAAATATCTTACAGTCAAATATGTAACATATAACTTTGTATTCTGAACTACCTAGTTTTCCAACTACTTTTTCCTCTGTTTCGTCATTTTCAAAAAAGCAGGTACTTGTTTTGCCGCGAGTGTTTGCTCGTCAATTCGATGTTCATTTCCTGAGTGAAGCCAGATAAAAAACTAGTATAAAAATAAAGCTTCATGGTTTCAATATCCTGTGACATATTGACATTTTAAGCGACGAAGAGTCGGTGATACTTCGATCGCTTTCATCGCAAAGTGAAAAATTTCACTTTGACGTTCGGAGATAATCTGGTAATAATAAATGGACCATTTTTCCACCTTTTGTGACCGTTTCGTCAAAGCGTGAAATCTGCAGTGACATTATTATTTTATGTGTAGTGTACTTTTTTAATAATTTTTATGAGAAAGTATCGTGTTGGTAAATAAAATAGTAACGTTCCGAAACATTATGATAGAAAGCTTTGCTAGTGACTTTCTATTAGTGATTGATTTGATAATTTGAACTCCAAAATTTCATATAAAAATATTATTGACAAACGTAAAATAACCCAAAATTTAATTCGAGAAAATTTATTATGAATATTGAAAACAAATATAATATTTTTACATTAGGATAACCTTAAAACATTTGATAGGCAAATAAAATGTAGTAGAGTGATTTATTTATTTTCTATGATTTCCATGTTAATGTTTACGAAATCTTTCATAAGAACTTCAAATTTTATGGTTCTAAGATGATGATGATGATGATTATGGATGATTTTGTTTTGACGCCGTTTAACAGTCCCTAGACCGTCTCAAGGGCGCCTATTATTTTTATTTAACTATTATAAAATTTTGAAAACACTTGTGATTGTCACATATTTTTTATTCATACATTCAACGGCACAAAAGCCTTTTACAACAATGACTCATTTACAAGCAATACAAACAATTTCCTTACATTAACATAAAAAACAACAAGAAAGTCAGCAAAAAAACATTATCAGAAAGTGAAATACAATATTAGAAATATAATTATAATAATGAAGTCGATATAGCAAACCGTGTTTACGGGCAAATATAAAAAAAATTCAATAAAAAAAAAACATAATTATGCTTAGCAAATAAAATACTATGAAAGTGTAGAAATTTAAATCAATTAAAAATAATAAATATATGAGTAGATCAAAAACAATAGATCAATGAGAAACATCAAAATGAAATATATAAGTTGAAATAAAATTAATTAAAACAAAGTTAAAAACAGTATAATAAAGTCAATCAAATAAAATATGTATACATAAAAAATCTATAATCAATAGGCATTACTAAACACAACGAGAAAAAAATTTGGCATCTACCTATACATAATACAAACAGCAAGTATAAACAGCAAGTATATTTGACTAAGATGACTTTGTATTCAATAACTTTTTATCATTTAAAAATATTTATATTTCTTCTATGTCACTCGTCTATCACCTTTTTTACGTGCCTTAGAAGCTTAATTACATTCATTCTGATTATTATTACACGAGCTTTTAATTATTCATACTCTCTCCGTAAGTATGACTGACCGTAGCTGACATAGCGCTCAAAATTTGTTAGCCGTTGGTACGTTTTACAAATCCTATTGGCCGTACTACGGTATATAATAATTGTAGAACATTGCACGTTAAATGGAATCTCTTAAATTGATGCACTGTTAACCAGACGGTGTGCCTAGTAGTTCATGAATTACGAGTAATTAAATACGAAGCGTTGGTAAATATTAAATCAAGTTGAGAGTTGCATTATGTTGCGAATTTCCATAACATACTCGTACATTTAATAGTTCGTAGTTGGTTGGTATTTCCTATTTACAGACAAGTATCACTAACCCTCAAATTAACATTCTCAATGCGAACTAATAAGTAATGATAACTCGATGGCGTTGGGTATAACAAGCGAAATGTAGGTATGAGTGTGTTCTTCGGATATAGGAATACATTTATAAATGAAAATTTCCTTAACTATCGTACTGACATTTCACGTTAATTAATTTACGGTATGTGCCTATAATGAAACTATTAGACATTGCTTGTACGTTACGATTTTACTCGTTATAGGTGCTTCACATACTTGTATTGTTATTATGATTCCATTCCATTCGCAAATAGTGAATGAATAATAATGATTTGTTCAAGAAAAATTTATGGATTTATCATAAAACTAAAAATAATTGATTAAATTAAAGTTAAGTAGATCCAAAGTTTTATACATTTTTATTTCGTATTATTTTTTTGTATTATTCGTATTTTATAAACTTCTTCTTATTATTTTTTGTATTATACCTATATTTATTACATATATTTTGAGCGCCCTTGAGGTGGATTTTTTTTCACAAAACGGCGCTTTACAAATCATCCAAATAATAATAATAATAATAATAATTTAAAGTTTTTCCAAAGTCAATGACTTCTTTCACTAACACCAGTCAGAGGAATTCTTCCACACATCTCATTCCAGTCCAGATTTTTACGTTGCATAGTCATGAGTTTGTCTTCTGCCTTCGAATTGAAGAATACATCAGCATTCAATTGTTTCCTTTATTCACGCTGAAACTCTGAGTTGATATGTTTGCACTTACAATTTGTTTTAAGATACCAGGAAATAATTTTAAGTTTATCATATTTATTTATTTAGGGGTTTTCAAGGTACGGCCCGTGAGCCAGATCTGGCTCACGATAGCTTACGACTAGTGTCATCAATCCGGCTTATTGTTGCTGCCATAAATTTGATAAAAAGCACAGAATGATAGTTGCTCGGTTTTATTCACTTGGTATGTAAAACTCAACGACAAGTATGTATAATCCGCAGAAAATTTAGCTCTGGCATAACCTCTAACAAACAAATAATAATACTGCCGCTACCTACCTATTTCCGCTTTTAACCATCAGATTTCACCAAGTGTTAGGGTCATAACAATATGAGTACACAATTGTAATAATTGAACTAGCGAATTTAGTAAGCGTATGCTTGCTCTGGCAGCATACTTCGCGACTGGTCTAGAAATAATAGATAATAACAAGAAGATTTTAACGCTTTTGGCCCTAAGGCCGGAAAGTTTGGACGCCCCTACTATTAATGAATGATCTTTCTTAGAGTCAGCAACCAATAAAATTTGATAAAAAATCACGTATTTTTGACAAAAAGAAATAATTAATTCAATTATGTTTTCATATCTATTTTAAAATATATAGAAGTACCATCCGATGCACAAATGATTTGAAATTATTAAAAGAAAACCGTCCAATTATTTTTAAAATGATAGAAGTGGTTTTTGTAATATATTTTAACATTTGTCTGTAACCAAAAATGTGAAAGATTTTCTATATTAATTTCATTACGAATTTCCACTCATCTCATGGTGGTTATTTCGTTTTGTATTATAGCATTTTGTAAAATGTTTCTAAAAAAACGAACGATTTCAAATTATTGTGTTAATAAAAAAGTATTTTTTTTGGATACCTACAACTAAAAACATCAAACAACATCATCTTTAATATTAAATTTTCGTTTAGAATTTAGAAATTGTGTAACCGCTGAACAACAAAAAATAAAAATAAAGTTATAAAAAATTACACTGACTGGTTTTTCATCGAAACAAAACACAAGTCTTGTAATGATTGGAATATTGGAAATATTTTATTTTATATTGTATTTAAGTGGTGCTTTCGAAAATTTAATTATGATTTTTTGCGGTGTAATTAATCGTTTATTATCTTTTACAAGTCGGCCTGCGCAGGCAAAACTGTGGCGATACTTGTGCCTGTAGTAGGCGCCTTAGGCGTACTTACCTGCACGTGTGGTTGGGTGTTCAGTGTTCATGCCGCGCATTCTTTTATCTTTTCGACGAAACATCTTTCGACTATACTCGAACGTTAACGGAACGAAAACGTAACGTGAAAATGTGTTATTGACTCAGGCCTTTGCGGTGATACTTGTGCGTGTAGTAAGGCCTTAAGTCTCCCATTCTTTTGTACAAGTACACGAGTGTCTTCGAAAAGGCAGGTGTCCGTAAAAAAAAATGTTATAGGAAATCCACTGCATAAAATATATGTACCTACATAAAGAGAAATGTAATTTTTAAATATGTTACTATGGTTAAAGGAGCAATTCTTTAATACAAATAAGAATTAATAAGAATAAATAATAAACGGAGAGTACTTAATGCGCCATCTTTGTGCCATAGCACCTCGAGGACGCTGTACATGATAATGTTTTATCTTCGACAAAGTTGTCTGTGTCAAGAATTTATATTTAAATACAAAAACATAAGACATAACCTCAGATACATAATAATATGTATCCACGTCAGAAATAAAAATAAAATAATGCAATATACACAACAGTCACAGTTGATAAAAAAGTTTAAAGAAGTAGGTCTTGAGGTCTCTCTTAAAAGCCTGGAAGTCAGCAGCACATCTGAGCCCCAGAGGCAGTCTGTTCCACAGATTAGGGGCAGAAACAGAGAAAGCGCGGTCACCGTAACCAGTTAAGCATCCCCTCTGTGGAACCATCCAGTTCATGCGCCGCACTCTGCGCTGACCTCAGGGCACACCGCCTCTCTCCCAAACTTCTCAGAGTGCACATATCACTAATGTATGTGGGAGCCATGTCATTTAGAGCCTTATATACTGGTTAAGATTGTTTAGCAGATATGTGAGTATTCATGAAACATATTTGTAAAAGATTGTATAATGTGAAAAGTTTATTCGAATAAAACTGACTAGGTATAAAAAATCTTATGTATATTATTCTTATCTTTTAAAATAATCGAATTCTTAGTAATCTTGTATTTTGATTTTCAGCACTTTTTTTCATATCTAATATTTTATCAATCAAATAATATTATTACTTCAAACATGTCAGAAGCTTTCTTTTGGTGCTCAAACAGAACAAAAGAAATATTGTTATAAATCAGAGATGATCAAAGTGCTTATTTTGGATAAAGAGAATAACTGATAGAAAATTTAAAACACGCGAATCTCTAATAAAAAAAGAACTCCAAATTTAGTTCCGGTTAACAAGACATATCTAGTGTGAGAATAGAGGTATGATTACCTAAGACTTACAAAACTATGGTTCGCATTTGTATACTAAAACCAATGTTTACTAAAAAAACAATGTTTTTGCTCAGTAATGTCTATAGAGTATTGTTGTAACATGAAAATACATCAAACACATCCCTCTCCCTTTTCTTATGGTAACACTAAGGAATGCACTAAGACAATCTTTAGATGGCTTTGGTCAGGAATGATTTAGTCACACTTAAAGTGACATAAATTCTGAATAATGCTAAACTTTGGATCTTACGATCACTGTCCGATGGAATAATATTTATTCCGTGTTTATGAGTATAGGTGACTACAAAATATGTTTAAATTGAAATACTCTTGCATTGCTCTTCTTATATTACTGTACATTCTATTTTTCTGCTACGGTCTAAAGAATTTCAGAGTTATTATGGTTTCGAAATATTCGGAGCGCAAGAGAGAGATTGGTATTATAAATTACACGAGTTAACCTCTTTTACGTTAAAAACAGAAGTGCTTGATTCATAGGTACTTATCTATTTCAGTTACTCAATTTATATCGTCTTCATTACACTTTTTATAGTTTGTTTATAAAATGTGTTTTCAGAGTCTTTGCTTTGAGAATAGAAAGCTTTCTTTTCAATAAATCAAAACTAATATGTTAAACAAAAACAACCTTTACAACATTATAGATTAAAGTTTAAACGTTCTTTAAAACAATATAGTCAATTAAATAATAATTAGGTAGGTATATTATCAGTAGTCAACTTGGCTCAGAAAAAAAATCTATCGCAGTTTTTCAATACATTTTTGAATAATAATATTCTCATTCATTTATATGTAGGTATCTTTCTATCAACAAAATCAATTGTTTATTAATTACACATGTGGTATAAGAATGTGTACAAAACTTATTTAATTGCGATCTTATTGAAGATTTGAACGTTAATTATTGTGAAAAAGGAAACTTGAATTCTGCGGTATTGTTTACGCTAGTCTTGAAAGTATACCTAAGTAATAAGCTCCAGATGTATGTACATTAAATAGAGTGTGCTTTTTTACTAAATGAACAAGTAAATATTATCAACTAATAGAAATCTGAGTTCATTAGATAAGAGATAAGTATATACGTTCTGGGTGGTTACTTTAAGATAATATATGTTTCATGAAGTATATTATTTGTAGAATGCATAGTGTTTCAAGTCCACTTATACAACATTAGACTCTATCCTCAATGACAACAACAATGTTCTCTTTATCGAATAGGTAATAATGTTATTGTATCTAGAGTCTGTAGACTTCTATGTACAAAGCTTAAAGACCATCCTTACACGAAATACGAGATTTGTCGAGTATGCATGTGAAGTAAAGACATGGTCTGTTTGCAATTGCACTAGAGTACACACATTTGAACTAGTTAATAAATAATGTTTGTCAGTATGGCTACGCCCAGTTACTACTGCAAGTATGAAAAATATATAAAATATTCTCATTATTAAATTTGTTATATATGTATAATACTTTTTGTAATCGATTTTTATAATCAAAGTTAGTTTATATTCTACATAAATGCCGCATATAACAGAAGATTATAGTACCTACTTTTAATCTACGTACAACTAATGCATTATCCGCTCGGCAATTGCACATGAATAGTAAATCTGACAATGTAAACAAATTAATGGTATTTTTTCCTACACCCAATTATATAACTTCTTAAATCTTGTGAAAAGTTAACATAGTGTTACGTGAACAAATACATTTTTTTAATCAAAAAGATATGTCTGGGTTTTTGTTATAAACCCAAATACAAGCTTAAACACCTTTCATAGTAAGCAAAAAATGTGTCGTGAAAGGGGAGTTTGCCGGCACCTGGGATCGAATCACAGACACCTTGTTCATGAGGCCAACACTCTACCTCCAGACTACCGACGAACCATAGTTATTTATAATATTATTTTAAAATAAGGCGTTGTACCATATTGACCATTTAATTATTATGAACTATGTTGACAAAAATATATATTTAGTAGGCAAAAACAAACACATAAGCGAATATTTAATTAGCAAAATCCATCTCATTTTTGAAAACAAAACGTTCAACTTTTTACTAGACACGTAATGTGTCCAAAATTACTTAGCAGTATAGGTAGTGCTTGGGTACGTATGAAAAGTACTGATGAAAAGCACTAAGTTTGTTGAAACCATACATTAGATGTTGTAGGAAAATAAATCAACCTTGTTTATATACGTTCAATATTGAATTATTTGTTAGAATTAGGTACTCGCTACAGTATTTTTACATAATAATGGTTGTTGTACGAGAAGTATGTACTACTGCGACGGCACCGCGACGCTATGTCTGGTAAAGAGGTTTTCTCAACTGTAAGAACCTTTTACAAGTCTTTTCTATAAGAGCAACGAGTTGGTTAAAATTAATAGTACCTATACGTAACGTATACATTTTTGAAGTATCGATTTTTGAAAACGATCAATTAAAAAAAAATATCAATTTTATTCATTTATAATTATTTAAAGCAATTTCCTATAAAAATACATTCATATAAACTATTAATAATACAAGAAATAATAAAACAATGTTCCTCCACTAGATAAAGTCTGTATCAAGAAGACACTTAAAATCACATAAAATGTAGGTTAATAAATAATAAATAAATAAAACTTTATTGGTATCAATATATACTGTGTACAAGTTTTTGTTCCAATCTTCCAGCCAACCCGAAAAAATAAAATAATAAATAAATAAAAATAAAACAATGGAAAATGCATATAGATAAAAGTTTATAAAAACTTACCCCAAAGAATATGCTAAAAAAAAACTACAAATGTTATAAATAATATAAATAAGATAAAATATAAAAAGCACAGATACAAAAAGAATAGGAAGGGAAAGGGAAAGAGGAAAAGGAGAGGATCTGCTCGGCGTAATTATTACGCGAAAGTGTAAAAAAGTAAAAAAAGAAATCGAAAAATGTGGATGATGACTAGAGACAATTAATTTGTTTACGTAATGAATATAATGTTGAAGAAGTACGAACCTTATGTGGGAGTCTGTTCCAAAGCCTCGCACCATGAACAGTAAATGAATCCGTATAAAAACTAGAATGATGAGGTGGGATGGATAGAAGATTATTTGTAGCTGAACGAAGTGATAAACCATGTGATTGCAAGAAGACAAATCTTTCCTTTAGATAAGGGGGTGCGACTGGATCGAAGAGAATTTTAAAAAGAAGGTACTTATTTAAGTTATTATAAAAGAAATGCATACCGAGTAATCATTTGTTCATAAACGCAATAAATTCTATTTCGGTACTTTAACATATAGACGAAGGAGAGCATCTTTTTAACTTATCGACCGACGGTTCTTGGTAGAGGTTCATGTTAATAATTTATAATAAAACAAAATGTATAGTTATTCTACTGTTGACTAAATTAATAAGCTTTCAAGAGCTTCCACTCTCATCATGAGAGCGGAAGCTCTTAAAAGCCGACTCGCAAATTAACAAAGTCAGCAGTGGAATAATTATACATTTTGTTTCATCAAAAATTTCCTGTTATTAAGATATTATTTTTGTATCTCTTTTCATTAGGTAAGTAAAAAATGAGCTTACGGGTTTCCGAGATGCTATAAACTGAGGGTCCAATGTTAAAATCTTGTCGAACCTTAAAAAGCAAATACACCTTTTTGTGGAAAAGTATATCGATGGTTTAAAGAATAAAATAATCAAACAAAAAAAAAAGAAGTTGACCAATCATGTCTATTTCATATAAGTAATTCATTATTTTTGTTCATAGAACTGATTCAAAATGCAAAGTTTGGTTTTAAGCTTTTATTCTGTTTGTAGTAAGTTCATATTAAAAAATGAGATAAAAATTATTTGAATCCGGTGATATGATTTGAATCCTGTCTCTTTGATTTTTTTCTATAAACTTAAGCTTGGACGTTCCGCTTTCACGATGCACCCTTCTTTTGGTAATGACATCAGAATTTGAGTGGGAAGAAGGGATTTAATTTGTGCAAAGACGCTGTGATTGGAGGAGGTCGGTTTGTACCCTGTTTAATGACGATTAGTGGGTTACATACATTTATTCGTAGTAGTTTGATTTTGATTATTTTATAGATGGTTAAAATCACAGCAGCATTATTCAAATTGTGTGGAAATCAAAGTAACTTAGATGCTACAAATTTATTAATGTGAGAAAGAGAAGGTTTATTTACTGAAATCGAAGCTTATGAATGAAATTTTTTAATGATTAAATTTTACACGACGAATAGTTCTCCTATTAGGTAAAATAAGTATATTTGTACAGAAATATAAAAGAATAAGACTTTTTATAATTTCAGTTCAATAGTTTTTATTTTATGAAGGAGCATATTTTAGTACCTATAGAAATATAATGAAACAAACAATTTAAATACGATAGGGAATATCTAAAACGTTTCTACGATAAGGAAACAACTGACGGTAGATCGATTTCAAATAATTCTTGCCGTAAAAGTGTTCTTGAAAATTATGATTGTCAATTAACATATAATGTAGATGTTTTGAAATTGATATTGGTCAGTGGACTGTGAATTTTTAATAAATCATGATGATTTTAAAACAATGAATGGAAAAAAATTGCAACAATTTTATATTATTATTTAACTCATTGATTATAATTGATGATTATAATTATTATAATTATAATAATTAATGAGTATAATTGAAAAACAAAAAAAATATTTCCTATTTTGTGTAGGCAAAAATATCGACATTTCGGAACCTCATAATGCCTTGTGCCCTTATGGGGTAGAGGGAGATCGGAACAAAAAAGATGGAATTGAATGTCACATATGTATTTTGCTAGGTGATAAAACATAATATTCCAACAACAATCATTGTCATCATATGTGAAAGTATCTCATACATTTAGTAGTAACACAATTTAGTTCGTAGTTATAGGAACTAGGTAATTATCCAATTTGGAATTATTAAATAAATTGTCCTATTGAACTCGTCCCAAGTACAATAATATTAAATAAATGTACCTGATATAATATCGATTAATTTCATTGACATGAACGTGGTCTCGTTTCCATGTACATACCTAATATGTACATATATGTAGGTAAACTGTACTATATGTACATGTACATATATGTAGGTAAACTGTACTATATGTACATGTACATTGTACATATATGTAGGTAAACTGTATGCGGACTAATTAATAAATTCATCGCGTGCCCTATATATACAATTGAAACGAATTAATATATTTGAAGTGCAACTGCAGCAGGCGAAGCTAATGGAAAACTGTTGGATTTGTAAAAATATTCAAATTTGTATAACTATATATATATATATATATATATATATACCTAAATTGATGAGTAACTATCTTATATTTTATTTCCCGAGATTTCCTTTAGTAACAAGACAGAACTTTTGGACGTTAAATATTTATCTGTTGGCTAGTTTCAATTATTTATCTATCCATAACTATCAGCTAAATTTATTGTGTAACACATACAATGTATTTTCTTATATAGGAAACCAACTGAATTGATTGATTAAACTTTTTCTTTATTTATTTACATTTCAGACGGGAATAGAACATATAAATGGCCCAATAGAACACCACAAGGCAAAAATAATAAAAAATAATTTGTACTTTCTATTTGAATAACCTTCTCAAGTAAATTTGATTTGTGCCCTACGTACCTATAAATTTTTTAATTAAATATTCATTGTCTGTGAGTTCAAAAAATTAGAAAGGTTTCTTTTATACTTCATATAAATACTGAGAAGGCTCAGTTATACGGTTATCATGAAAATTGTTTTTATGGTTTCCGAAAAAAATCGAAATAATTACAACAATAGATTATAAAAATTACATGTTTGTATTTATTTTTGGAAATAAATACTAACATGTAATTTTCATTATCTAATACAGGGGTTCCCTAACTTATTTGGGTCGCGCCCCATTTCCTACCAAAACATATTTCCGCCCCCCCCCCTATTTTTTTAAGGTTTTTTACGAGACTAGAACAGTACCTCGTAGTTCGTAGGTACGAACGTTGTTTAGGTGTGTGAGTAGCCCACTTTATCTCTAAATAAGGTCCACTACAGGTGGCCCGCGCCCCCCTTTGAAGGTCTCTGCGTCCCTCCTGGGGGGCGCGCCCTCCACTTTGAAAACCACTGAATTCTAATATAAATACATATTATTTAAAAATATTAATCAATGTGAAAATGATAACTTTCAAAATAATTATAAACCATTCATTTTGAATTGTTTGAAAAAAGGTTTCGTAATTGAAAGAAGAAGTCTCGTAAAATTGCCTGACTATTATTTGACATTCAAATATATTTTGTGCCCCACTCTCTTGTTACTATGTACCTAATTATTTCACTTTGCCCGCGGCATGATCAAGTCTGTAGCCCAAACATCTTATTATTTGAGGGTTTCGACTATCAGCTTTTTGCAATAATGTTGAGCAACTCTTTTGCTAGCTTTATGGAATTAATTTCATCGATTAAATGTGTTTCCATTAAACGTTGCATTGATGAAAAAAAAAACGAATTAATCAGTAACGAAGTTAATCTCCTTGTTAACGGATTAATTTTATTTTCTTATTTATTTTTTATTTTCACAATATTAAAGAATCAAACAGTCATAACATTAGATGTTAACAATTAATACACTCAACATGTGGACCAGCGAAGATTCCACTCTTACCAGAAATGTCTTAGTCTTGAGAAAAAAAGCAAAAGTTAAAATTTTCTAAAAAGTCAAAGTAAATTTAAAAACAATAATAATACAATATTTAAAAATAGTACAAAAATACAAAAGTAACAAATCCCAAGATACTAGAAATCAGTCTTTCAGTCTCATTAGTCTTGAGAAAAAAAGTAAAAGTTAAAATTTTCTAAAAAATTCAAAGTAAATTTAAAAACAATAATAATACAATTTTTAAAAATCATACAAAAATATAAAATATAAAGTAAAGTAATCAACGAAGTAATTTTTTTAAATTGTAAATTATTCGAAAATAAAACACTTACATAATTAGTACTTCTCCACTGCGACTTTCTTAGTCGCAAAAAAGTCACAGTGGAGAAGTAAAATAAGACACTTAAGAAGAGTTTTATTTCCGAATAATTTGACATAAACTTTCACCAAGAACCGTCGGTCGAAAATATCGACTATATTCTTTATTGTTTGTTATTCTGATATCCTACTTTATAAAACTCATGATTTCGTTACCTACTCAAGTTTCGAAGTATCTAATTTTTGTTATAAGTGTTTATCTTACAATGTAAACATACGTGGTAAACTAAATCAAAACTTGGAATAGTATTTCATTCTCTTTATTATTCATGAGTGTTACAATAAGCAAATATCGTAAAAAAAAATTATTTTGTGACGTGGATTTAATTTCCTAAAATCAATAAAGTTTTAGAGTGTTTTTGAGGTGCTTAAACACATAAATGACACTTAATCGAAATAAATATTGATTATTTTAGTTGTGTATTTACATATCTTCAAAACGTCTGTTTATAATCAGAGAAAGTAAAAAATCAATTATGAGAAGATTTGTGCATAATTGTTCCGAATGAAGAAGGTTCAACTACATTCTGAGCTATCAGGAGTAGCGTTTTATGAAAAAAAAATACTTATAAGAGAATAAGATTATAATTATGAAACTAAACACTGACTTTTTTACTTTTTAAATTTATGTACATGATGAAGGGTACGAGTGATCTGACGTTTATTTTCCTATCCTCTAAGTGATGGATGGATATTTTGATGTATCTATCTGTTTTTTCATTAGTTTCCAAATTCATCAAAAGTCAAAAGCCTTCGAGATAATAAAGGCGTTAAATTATTAAAGTATTGTTTTTTCATTTCTTTAGAATAAAGTTTCTTCAAGAACTTTCGTGTAAAAATCTATTTTTATATAAACGAGCAGGTACTTATTTAAACTTTAAATTTAGATAAAGTTTAGTAGTTTTACAAGACAACACGAGGATGGTAGATGGTAAAATTTAGAAGGCTCATTAAGTTGCTAACGGTGAGTTAATAAAAGGTGGCACAAAGTAGTAAAGTACGAAAATATATTTAGTACTTACATAAAGTTAAATATAACCGAAAAAGTTATTTTAAGCAAGATCTAAGTTTCCACAGTCAACGACCCAAAAAATGTTGAAAACTTCGCTAAGTGATAAATTATTTGGATTTTTCAAAATGTTTCTACCATAATATCAATAAGGAAAAGAAGAAAAGTAGCCAAACGTGTTTTGTGTATAAGATCATTATATAGAAAACATTTTGGAATGAATAAATAACAGTGGTTTTGGCATGTGGAAAAATGAACAAGAACAGATTTGCTAAATAAATATACATATCTGAGAGGAAAGGTGCTCTGACACATTGGCCTCCAAGGATTTAATAACCAGATCATATAGATCAGGTTGTACAATATGATTGACATAATATGAGGAATACATTGAATAAGACAATTATTTATATAAAATTATGAGGAACTGTGTGAAGGTTTTGAAGCGAAAACTGTAAAATTATGAATAGGTGGCGATCAATTATTTGATACTTCTCCAAATATTTAAATTCGTGTTCATATTTCGTGACAGTTCTTGCTAATCATTTATAAAAAATATAGTGACAGTTCTTGGTAATGATCTATGTAGGTAAATATATAAAAAAGGGTTACTAATTAAACTAGGAAAGCATATTGTTTTACATGTCTAGTAAAATAATAACATAATACTTACATGTATGTATAGCAAAATATTCTTTGTTGATGACACGTGTAACTCACACCAAACATTCAGAACGAAAATAGTACTAGGTACTATGATAAAGTACTAGTCAGTTTTGTTTTGTTCTACTAGGGATACGCCTTATAATATATATTGTACACATGTGTGTGTAGGTGTGTAAGTATTAGTTTTCCTAATTGAGTTACCTCACCTTGATTTACATGGTAAATTTAAGCCCGGCATTGCTTGGACAATAAATACCAACTTGATATAAAAATACCATTAATAGCTAAAGCAATGCCTTATAAAAACAATTTATGGAAATTAATGTAAAATATTTGTGATTAAGTCCACTGATATGCTGTGATGGCAGAGCATTGAAGAATTTTTGAATGCAGTCTATTTTTTATTATTAGTAAGTGCTATATTTAGTCCGCCGATTACTGCAATTGTGGAATATGCTGTGATTGTATAGTAGTAGTAGTAATAGATTAAATACTTTGATGTAATCACAAATTTGAATTGTTTAAATTAAAGGTATTTTTTTTACCATTTCGGTAAAAAATCAATGCAATGAAATAAACATGACAGTATTTTCACAAATCATGGGAAAAATAAACATTTAATCACCATAAGAATTATTTGGTAATTTCACAGATCACATAAACTGTTACCAATACTGATGCTTTAGCATTATTTGAAGATGAGAATAATCTCATAGGTCTGGAGGATATTTTCCCCGTCCTCCTTGACACGTAATATGCAAATATATTCAAAGAAAATTAAAAAATTATGTACAAATTATTCTTATGCATGAACTGACTGAAATATTAGAAATAGCAAATGTTTCCTGTTTTATGACAAATTAGTCACATTCATTATATTGGACTTTCCCACTCTTTCCCATACTTTCCACAACACACCTGATTTTGATGAACAGCAAAAGTCACTGTGTGTAACAAATAATATAATAATTTTTGTCACAGGTAAATTATTTATGAAATATAATAATAAACAATATTGTGTAAGTAATTCTTAGAATCAAATTATTTAAGGTGTACTATGTCTAATTAAGGTGGTGTTAAAGACTAGCCCACATTTTTGTTATCATAATAAGTACCTATATTAATTATGTTTTAATTTGGTGAACATAAACATCAGCGGCTGCTAATTAAAAGGCAGTACCGGGATAGTTTCTGAATCCACCAATAAATGTCTCAGACATGGTAGCTTCTAGGACCTTCTAGAACTTTTATTCATCAACCACATTCAGGTAGATCCCAAGGATAAGTACATCTTCTATCATCAGAGCATCGACCTTAAAGGTATCTCAGCTACTGGACAGCTGGTACTAGGATAAGAGTGCAAAAGAAGGAACCGTCTTTTCCAAACAGAATTGCGACGACTCTTCCCATGCCCCAAAGTCTTCTAATCTACCCACTTCTGGTTGCTCATCTGAATGAACCTACATCTGTGCAACCAGTATACTCCTTCCTTATCAAATTGTTGCTCTGATGTAAATCCGAATGTGCCTACTGAGCAGCGTCCTTCCATGCACATTCCTTTTCTGACTACCCCATATCCTGTATTAGATAGTCCGGCCAAAAAGAAGCATACTCGCTGTATTACTTACAGTATAAATTGTGTATTTTTCTTATGATTGTCATATCACTTGTATTTTATGCAAAGGAGTCTCTCCTTTTCCCTTATAATTCAGAGTAGGTAGGTATTGTTTATGATATCAGGAAGTGGAGTGATTTTGTAAATACATTTTATGCAGTTTATTTGTAAAAAGCCTGTTGATATGCCAAATAAAATTAAAAGTTCGTAAAATATCACGTTAAGTGATAAGGTAATAATAAATATCAAAATTTTTCATTTGTTCGGAGATAAACTCATAATAAATATCCTAATTTTTCATTTGTACGGAGTGGGTAACCTGCATTTATATAACATGAAGTTAGTCAACTGACTACCTCAATGTTATTATTTCTTTGGAATGTTTTATATTCATTCATTTACAGTTTACTGTTTTTCGGTGATTTTGAGTCCATTTTTTGAAATAATCCTTCTCTTTAATTTTCCCCTTCTGGAAAACTACTTTCCCTGTAATCTTCCTGATATTATCCGACCATCTCATTAGGTGTAAGCAATCAAACTCAATATTACAAGTTCACGAGGAATATCATCATCTCTATCGCTTCCTCACTTCTGAGGACTGTGACAATCATGTCTAGTTCTATGGACTATCTGTCTCCATCTCGAGCGATCCTCCACCATGTACAGAGCCCCGTGCAGTGAGTTCTGTGTAGCCTCTTAATTTGGTAGTTCATATATATAATGAGTTACAATCCATTGGATTGGTCTGCAACGAGTTTGGTTTTTCTTCTCCATTCGTCTCTATTCTCAGCCAGTATTTTCAGCTCTACGTATGAGCCACAGTTCATGTCCCTCTTCAGTTGGTCCATATTATTATTATTATGAAACATCACCCTGTACTGAGACCATAACAGCTTTTGGCCAAGGCGGTCTCAGCAGGAAAAATTAAAAAACAAAAAAAAAGTCAAGAGAAAAAAGATATCATCAAAAAGAGACAATCAAAGGAGAATCTCTATCCTGGCGATAAAGTCATTGTATGTTATGTTGAAAATATCGACATGAACATTCAAATTATTAAACAATTTTATAGCCCTTCCGACAGGAGAGTTTGGTATTATGTTTGTTCTGCTACCAGGGGGGTAAAAAAGTAAATGCTGTCGAGAACGATTGAACGATACTGGGACGTAGATACAAAACTCACTCAAAATCATTGGATTACTTATAAAGCCACTCAAGAGTTTAAAAAAATGCCTCGCACAATATACATCTCGACGGTGTATCAGCGTATCATAGCCCAGACAACCCAGTATGAAAGCAGATGGAAACAAATAAGGATAATATCCAAATGTATAGAAGTAAATCATTCTTAAACACCTTTTCTGGACCTTCTCCAACATTAGACAATATCTAGCCTCGCAGGGGTTCCATATAACTGAAGCCGATTCTAAGATGCAGCGAACCAAGAATCATACAGCAATCCAATAGTATTAGGCTCACGAAAATGTCTTGAATGTCTTAGTACGAAACCAAGAACTTTAGTAGCCTTGTCGGTTATGTCACTGATATGAAGTCCAAAACGAAAGTCCTGAGTGAATGTGACCCCAAGATCTCTACACAGTCCTCGACTCGAGTAAGCAATAATCCATTCATATTATAATCGTACATCAAAGGCTGTCTGGATCTTGAGTACGTCATTATTGTGCACTTTTTGACGTACGTTTTTGATATACGCGTCTCTTGGTCGGCCTCTGCCATTTGTCCCCTCGTTCTTACCCTCCGCGATGGCGATGAGTAGTCCTGTTTGCATAAAAAGGGTATGGTGTTTATCACAAAAGTGCGAATTCTCCCTACAAACCATATATTTTTACTATAATGAAGACGTAAAACTAAAAAAGATATCCGATTTTCCATTTCTAATTCTATTTTAATACCTTGGAAGGTTTATAGAATTTATGTAAACGTATTTTACCGAAAGGTGTATTGGTACATTACGGTGGATTGAATTTTCACCAGCCAGCACACCGACCAGTGCGGCGTTTTCTCTTTGTGGATTTCCATAATATTAACGTTATTCGTTGCTACCAAGTAAGTACTTTCTTTACAAAGTGATGTTAATAACATGCAAACCTTCTGGTTGTACTATCGAGAATTTCATCAATACCCATTCATCGATTATGAAATGTCTCATCTACAGACGTGTTCAAATTATTAGACTAGAGTTTCAAATAACCAATTATTTGTATTTGTCTTCAAATATCTTAGAGAAATTTTTTGGTGCTTTATCACATTGTTTTCCCATTTTGAAAAAATATTAAGATAGGTACTTAAAAAAAACGATATCTTGAAAATAAAATTATTAATAAATAAACATCTTTTGATAAAAATCTACAAGAATACTTATTATTGAAGAGATTTCAACATAAAAATAAAAAAAAGATCCACGCAACTGCTGGAACGCTTTGTTACTAAATGACAAAATCATGAATTTCCATGTCTTCCAATGTTGCCAACGCTCTAGTAAAAAAAATACGGCATTGCTAATAACGAAAATGAGTTAAAATGTAACCCAATGTCAGTTCTTTACATTTCAGAAAACTTTGTTACGATTTTTATAAAAACATAGAAGATATTTGAAGACAAATACAAAAAATTGGTTATTTGAAACTCTAGTCTAATAATTTGAACACGTCTGTATCTTTTTCATCTAATTTATTTATGTATTGTGGTTGTGTAGGTGCGTATTTATGTACATATACTTAGAGCTATTTTTAATTAACCGAATGATGCCTGTAATATTTAATTGTATTTCTAACAGATTATTATTGGTTTGGTTCTGTTATGGTGTGATTTGTTTTATTTTTAATTGAAGTGTATACATTTTTGATGTTTGAAGACTGTATAATGTTGTAAATTTGTCATGTATTGTAAAAGGCAAAGGACGTTTATTGTCCAAATAAATAAAAAGATATATCTAACTCAAAAATAAAATAGAGTGGGCTCACAGTGTGTAATATTTTTATATAAAGTTAATTCTTTCCACGCTTTAGGGCATTTAGAACGAAAGACAAAGGTTATTGTTTATTGAATATAAGTTTATTTTCGATAACTTCTGCAAATAATGATGAAAGTTTAGTAAATCGGTTTCTCAAACACCAGCTTGAAGATTAAAATAAAAAAAAAGTTATTTATTAGACAGCACATCAAAAATTTAAATTTGATAGATATGCACACTAATTAATTTAGTATTTTATCTTCTGCATCTTACAGATACTTGATTGTTTGATATTCTGTTATTCATGGTTTCAAAATAAGTATCATAAATTGTTGATAAAAATGATGATATTGTGAATGTTTAATCATCACACCAGTCAAAGAAGGAGAAGTGAATAATGAAGTCTTCTGTTTGAGCTAATAAACCAATCGATGTGTAAAAAGATCGATGAAGTTATGTTACATCCCTCACCACCTGCATACATTTTGCAACGCGAATTTTGCAATATTGAATGTTGAAACGTATTGCGAACATTTATGTGCATATATTATTTACATCCGAGTTCATATCAAAGCGATTGAAAAAGGAATAATTTCATACATTCATTTTGTTACCTAATCATATTATTATTATTATATTTCCTTTTTAGTTGCCATCCAACTGTTTTCATAATAAATTACTTTTGATTATCTTTCAGTTATTCAAACGTTTTATCAACATATATGTTTGATGGGTCATTTTTGTTAACAAACACTGAAAGTATTTTTGAGCTTTGAATACTTACACGATGTTGGTAGGAAGAATGACTGTACCTATTAACTTATATAAACTTTTCAAAAAGCATCCATCATATAAAATACTTTATAAACGCAGCATGACTCAATATTACTACTATTTATTTACCACCATTTCATAGATTTCCCAATCGTTTTTGATAGTTTCAAGAGTGTCGTTCAAAAAACCAAGTAGAAATGGAAATCTCAATACTTACTTACTTTACTTTTCGTATGGCCCGGTGTAATCTCAATGATGGGGAATAAGACAAATAACGATAATCAAACACGATAAACAAATTTTAATGATAAGAACGTTGAGTTTGTAGGTAGTCTAGAGGTAGAGTCTCGGTCTCGTGCACATGAGGTCCGTGGTTTGATACCAGGTGCTGGCAGACTCCACTTTCACGACACAAGCTTTTAGCTTACTGTAAAAGAAGTAAGTATATAAGGTTGTATTTGGGTTTATAACAAAAACCCAGATATATCTATTAAAAAAACGTCTACAATTCAGCACTAAGGCATGGCACCCATCCTAGATGTCTTTTTTGTGGCATGGATAGGATAATCTGCATGTTTATTACATGCAGTTAGTCCGTTGACGTCCCTACCTGTGAGATATGCCATGATGATATAATTCTGTTGTGTAGTATAATAAGGCAAGAAGTGTGTTTGAAATTCATAATTAATTTTTAGTAATTGTGTACATATATGTATGATATCGTGCTGAAAAAATACTTGCATGTTATTTATTTATTCTTTTTGCACATCATAATTATATAACAGTGTTAACAAAACAATAAAAAAAAACTAGGACGATGTGCAGTGGCGAGATTGAACCTTATTAAGTTATTGAACCTTAAAGTTTTTTACATAGTGGACACGAATATTTGAAGAAGACTTGGCAATTTTATGTTTATTTACAAAGTAATCTAGGTACGTAATATGTTTTGAGTAAGTGCGTATCACATAAAAAGTCAACATAAAATTCGAACAGAGCGACTATGTACTTGGGTACATTTGTGTAGAAATATAGGTACAACTGCATATCTCTGTTTCGAATACAGGATTACTGAATTAGTGTTTTCAGTGAGTGGCAACACAATATGTGAAGACAGGTGGCTCGTTCTATCTAGACTCTAGATGTATTAGAAAAGCGAGATATCAGTATTTTCTCCAAATGACTAGAATTATCGTAAAATATTATTATCACTCTTGTTTCATATGTATCATCAAAATATCAACACCTCTAAGCAATAATTAGATTTTTGCAGAAAAATATTAATAACATTTCAGGAAACATTGTAGATACCCACACTTACAATCTTTTGTACAATAATTTTTCCTTACGACAAGAGTGTGTTTTTGAAATGTGTATTTCATTTATTATGAAGCTGTATTAGCTGCATAATATGTGAATTAAATAAGTACTAAAAATAATTACTTTACTTTTTGTATGGCTTCGGTTTGTATTAATAATCATTCCAAATCAGATCCTTGGTTCTCGTTCAGAAAGCCACTGCACTGCCTCTGGGGTTGATCTTTGGATATCCATTCAGTCTCTCTCGTCCCTTCTTCCTGGACACTCGTCCTCCAGATATTGAATTGTTTAGGACTGATCTCCATAGTCGCATTCCGGAAACTAATTACTAATGATGATCGAGGGTTTTGTATAATACCATTGTAGAATTTTTGTATAAGTACAGATTATCTCATCAATGCTACAACATAAAGTGAATATTGTGAGTGTGTATAGTATGTTTGAACTGTTTCCGTTCACTCTTGTGAAGGTGGTGTACGTATTACATTCAAAATAGTATATATAGTGTACCTATGCCATGTTATGCAGAACACTTCAGTGAGGGAATGTTTGAAGAATAGTGTGGTAAATGTATGGGATAGCACTCAGCAGAATGTAGAATTTTCATCATGCAAATTATCATACAAGTGTTTTCTTCGATACATTATATCAGTGGTCCTCAACCCTCGCGATAATGGGTACGGCAAGCGGTACCGGGCCGCAGAAGGAATATAATAACTGGTCCTTCTTTTTTGGATATCATGAAATATCTTGAATAAATTCCAAAAAAAGCATTCTGCTACATGGTTGCGAGACGTGGACCATCAGCAAGAATGAAAACGGACGATTGGCGGCCTTTGAGATGTGGTGCTACAGACGCATCCTGAAGATCCAGTGGTCGGAACACGTTAAAAACGAAGAGGTGTTAAACAGGGTAGGCGAAAGGAGGCAACTCCTTTAACTTAAAATAATCAGCCAATAATGAGTTGACTGGATTGGCCACAACATCAGCCGCCCAGGCCTGCTTATTACCATTACGGAGGGCAAGACAGAAGGCAGAAACGGCAGAGGCCGACCAAGAGACACTTATATGGATCAACTGAAGAAGGACATGAACTGTGGCACATACGTAGAACTAAAGAGACTAGCTGAAAATATGGAGGAATGGAGAAGAAAATCTAAATTCGTTGCAGACCAATCCAATGGATTGTAACTCACTATATATAAATTCCAAATACTTTCCAAAAATCAATTTGGTGACAGAGAGGGGGGATATGGAGTAGAAATTTAAAGAAGGAAAAACATTATAACCTTAAATGTGAGACATATAAAAATCTGGTAACGGAAGATGGGGTGGTAGAAATTTTTGAGTGAAAGGGTAATCATCAAACTCTGGAAATTTGTTGAGAGTTAAATAAAGGTCCTAAAAGGTAAGTCAACGTCTCTTTTTCAATGGACAGCAGTAAAGTTATCAAAGGTTAACTGTTCCGCAGTGATAAAAAGGTTGGAAGCTTCTGAATTATCATCCATACACAAAACAACACATTGCACATTTCTCTGTGGATGCAGCAGTTTCTAAAGAAGTACGTGTTCTTTGAATATAAGATTCAAAATAAACAATATCGGTGTGGCGCTGACAAAACGCTTTTTCATATGTTTCACAAGGTCCTGGGTTCAATTCCCGGCTAGGGAAAAATGAAAGTTGTCCTGAGTCTGAGATTTGTGTTACTGTTGTCCTACTATTGTTTTTTTTTTTTTAATTTTTTGAATAAATTAATTTATCTCCAAAAGATGATGCAGATAGCATTGCTGTTGACAGAAAGAGCAGAGGCCTGAGTCAACAACACACTATCGCGTCACGTTCCCGCTCCGCTAGCGTTCGGGTGCAGACGATGGTGCGCCAAAGTGTTAATTTTCGTAACTATTGTGTATCTTAGCAACGAAATTGACACTTGCTTGCAACATCGTCTGCACCCGAACGCTAACGGAGCGGGAACATGACACGAAAGTGTGTTGTTGACTCAGGCCTCTGGTCAGATTGGTTCAAGACCTACGGGGGGCACCCACTGTCGCATATAGGCTCCGTCCACATGCACAACCTTATGTAGCAAGGGTTCCATATGAAGAAGAAGATCTCCAAAAGGGAAAGGAGTAATAGTATAAAAGATTCAGCAATGGCCCGCCCGTGAAGAAAATTCGATTTCAAATGTGCGGATGAATAGAGGTTTACGACTTCTAAGATATCCTGGTGTGAGCTGGGTCTCTCTTCAATGTCCCGAGTCTGAGTCTTACAAGTACTTATTGACGTTAATTTTAAAATTTTAAATTTTTTAACTTTTACTCGCGTTCCTGCATTATGCGTAACATTATATAGGGCAAGAAGTAAGTGATTGCATTTTGACTTGATACCTCTGATTGCTAATAAGATTCCTTAATAGTAATGTATGATATTATGTAAAATTAATATGAAATCAATTTTAATGCTTATATATCGATGGTATAAAGCATAAAAGACACATGTTCACTATTTAGGTAAAATGAGTTATTATATTATGTTCAAGATCAGTTGCAACGTAATCTATGTCCTAAGTACATAATAACCAATAATACTTAAATATTTAATAAAAACCAAATGTCACATGTCCATAAATGATTTGTTTTTGCGCATAGACGTAACATGTAACATAAGATATTTGAGAATGCATTTACATCGACTTTCTTAATTCTGAAAAAGCGCATGTCCATCAAGGACATCTGAATTAATTTAAAAATAGATAATCAATTGAGAATCTCGAACATTGAAATCCTTTTTTCTCGAAACTGTGAAATATGGACATGTGTCATCTGCGCTTTAAATCATCGATATACAGTCATATTAGGTATATGAACAAAATCGACTGAGATAAAGATATTAGATACCTACTCACGGTACTGAGTATTACATAATATATATAGTTCGAGGTGATGTTGTTAGTGCTGAGGTCATCATTTCAAAACGCCCTCTCTTTTATTTTTATTCTTTTCCTTTATTTATATAGATATGCTTATTCAGTAGATAACTAGTACCTACTCATATCAGCTACCGCTGCTTATACAGCATATATTATATTGTTATGAATGTCAGTAGCCTCGTTTTAAAGATAATCGTTTATCTAGTGAAAAAAAAAGATCTAACATCAAAAGGGTGCAATTTACTTTTACGACTAATGAAATGACCATCGCATGGGTGAGATCTTTTCTTTTACCTTCCCATTAAGGCATCCCCAACAAAGTACATTGTGTGTCTGCTGTGGTGAAATTATAATAATAATAATATTGTAGGGTGACCATCTGACATATTATTTTTTTAGATCTCCGCTTTGTCAAAAAATATCATCATTGACATTTTCATTTATTTTTGAATAAATTAATTCAGATTTGTTTCGAAAGCGGTAACATGTTATTTTTCACATTATTTAAACTTGATGTTGATATCTTTGAATAGTTTTTGTATAACATCAAGCTAAAGTGCTGCATTTAGAGTTTTATTGCAAAAAAACATAACGATATGATCTATCTTCTTCTTCTTCATGTGTCTTGCCGGGTCCCCCCGACGTTGACGACCATTTGAGAGAAAGCTTCTCTGTCCTGGGCGGCGCGAAACAGCTCCTCCACGGTTCTGACACCGGTCCACTGTCGATTGTTCTATGACAAAACAAATTGAAGCTACGCTGGCAAATAACATGCAAACATGATAATTATTTAAGATTATACATTTATATAGTTAAACCTCTTCAAGACTGAATATATTATTATTTGATATATTTTATTTGGCACAAATCATCCTTGTAGGATGCTATGCCATAAATGAAGGAAAAAAAAATAAATTATTTAACATATTACTTTGTAGAAAACAGGACAGAACAACAATAATTGATGAATACGTACGTTTCATAAAATATCAATGAATAATATTGAAGTTTCATGACAGGTCCAAAACAAATGACAATCGGGATAGTTCCGTTACTATAGCAACACATACATTTAGTTTAGTTGTAGAGTTCACTCTTATTAAATCTATGATCGTGACGATGCTTTTCAATTTCAGACTAAGAATTTAGAATGGATAAGACGTGATTTGAAACAAGTTAACAAGTATCCTTTCCGTCGCGTCGTTACATGTTTACACGTTATTTCGAATGTTATTTGAATTCTCTCTTCTCCTCTATCGTCAAAATTCATAAAAACAAAGTAATTGTAAATTAGGCAAATTTCAACACCTTTTCCTGTCATTAAAAATTATTGGTACCCTTTTATAGAATGAAAAAAATGGTCACATTTAATAAATATAAGAGTAGAATGAAAAATAACCTCATAGAGTAAGTATAATTTACGTAAGGAAAATGCTAAGGAATATTAATTTTCTATGCTGAGAAAATTCCATAGAGGATGGAATTTATACCATCACGTCTTTATCGAATTTCTTCAGAAGAACTTTATTCAAATTTCAAAATGAAATCGAGCTTCTTGTCGTAATTTTTCGTTATATGCGTGTGCATAAGTTATAATAACTTTGCATTTAGTTCATCATTGCAAGTTATGACTAGCATTAATGTTTGAATATATTATTATATATAGGTACGCCTATGAAGAAAACTTTCATCGCAATATATTTTTATTATGAACTGATTTTTTTATTATAAAGTAAGTTATAAGAATATTCTCTTTTATAACTATTTAAAATCATTATTATGTTTCTTCTAAGAAGCCATCGTTTTACTCGTACTACTGGATAAAGGCTTTTTTTTACCAAGGTTTACAATCTGCACGATTCTTTGCCTTCTGTATCCATGATATGATTTTTTAGATTATTATGTAAGTAATTATTGTTATTTTTTGAGCTTTTTATTTGCTACCGCGGTTTCGGTGGAGCGTCCACCATTAACGAGCGTTAATCTAAAAAGTTTTAGATTAACGCTCGTTAATGGTGGACGCTCCACCGAAACCGCGGTAGCAAATAAAAAGCTCAAAAAATAACAATAATTACATAATAATCTAAAAATCATATCATGTCTAGAAATTGTTATATAGTTAATGCCGAAAACATAAACAAAGTTCTGTATCCATTTTGGCCTGTCGACTAGATAATGTGAGGCGTATAGTTCCAATCGGCGTTAAGTCCATTTTACTTGATTTTCTAGTAGGCCCATATATTTGATATCTACTGATATATGAGGAAAGTAGTTGTTGCAAGTATACTCAGTTCTAAAGATAATTATCCAGAGAATGTAGATGAAAAAATAATTAAAAATAGTGCAGATTCACCTCATAAATATCAAATAATTTTTGGACTTAACGGAGTTTGAAACTTTCATAAGTATTTAACGGATTTTGGAATACAAATATGTTTTCAGATTCTAGTTTTTACGTACAAAAGTCTAGGGCCAAAATTACCATTTTTCTCTCACCTTTTACGACGCTCTTGTTCCTTTTTATATCTACAATTATTTATTACTTTTTCGTTTCCTAGATGTATTATCTGCTAACATTTCACAGTTTTTAGTTAAAAGATTCATTTTAATATATTTTTTTTTATAAAAAATCACGCACAGATTACACCAAGGTCGCCATATTGAATTTGGATAAATCTAGAGCTGTGATTGGCTGTCTGCGAACTTATGGGTGTTTGAAACCAAATGTAAGACTAATTTTTTGACAGCGATTTTCTTGTATATTTAGCAAAGAATGGAATACAAATATTGGGTCAAGTAGTCGTAAAACAGATTGTCTAAACGAACTAATGATTAGTTGAAATTTGATATAAATTGGATTTAACGTCGATTGGAACTATACGCCTCATGTCATCAGCTCATCTTTTTGTGGCCTACATCGCTATTTTCATATTTCAGGGTCACTATTTTAGGATTCTGGGTCTATCCATCATCATCATGTCTAGTTACACGTTCCAATAATTACTGCGTAAGTTGTGCTGTGCACTCTGTGGCATCTGAGTACTATCAAACAATCAATACATTTTGGTATTTAAACTGGTTTGATTTGGTGTGAAACGCAATACTGCTTACTTTCAATACTGAAATATTAAAATAAATTTTATACAGTGTAAATACCTAAATCCAAGTTTTGGTTGAGTTGACATTTATTTTTAAAACTCCATATAAATTTATGAAAACAAACAAAGATGAAGTGAAATCATGAAGTTTGACAATGACTTAAATCAATACCAGGTGTCTCAGTTATTAAAAATTATTAGTAAAACGCAAACCATCTGTGTGTCTTTACATAAAATAAACAATTGATAGGTAAGAGTAGAATAGCGTAGCACTAGTAGATATTATTAGATTGTTTCATAGGTTGTACCTTCGGGGATAAGGAAAACAGAGGCAATGAGAGAAAATAAGGGTAAACAGATGGAAACCTTCTCGTTAGACCTTTCCTGCTGTCATTCAGTTCACTACTATCTTATATATATATACTAAAATCTCCATCTACCTCAGAAAAGGTTAGAGGACCCTAATATTATGTGTAAATAATATAAGGAAATCAAGATAAGATACCCAGAATTCCTAAGCACGAACTTTTATCTCTGAAAAAAGACATTAGTATTTTTTAAAAGATAAAATTACCTATCGAAGTGTTTTTTTTTACAAAGCTTTATCTTATTCTCTTTTGAATTATAATTTGGATATTATTACGTTTAGGTAATGAAATTTATCCAAAATATTTCTAGCGGCTTATATCTGGATTAAAGTATAGGTATGTAGGTACAAAATAGGATTAATAATATATGTTCTGCTAAAACACAATAAAAAAGGCTTTTAGGTTCTGATTCTGAATATTGAAAATATTGTCTCTATTTAGTAGGTCAATACTATTGTAATTCTAAACACGGAAAGGACGAATGGCATGTTTTATACATGTATGTAATTCGTCCGTAGGCTACCTCGCTTAAGGGGAATGCCGTGATGGTTTGGATGGAAGGGATGATTGACATTTCTTTTTAAAATCCAAGACTAATCCTATATTATTCTTATGAACACAGGGAGGACGCACTACGTTAATTTGTACTTAGATACTTATCTAATATGGTAGTTAATTTGTAAATTATTTCTGTTCAAATATTTATTCCAATAATAATGCAATTAGTTAAATAAAATAACTCACGGGCTGTTTCACCACCTCTGGATAAAGTTCTAGATAACAATCCTTAGGATAAATTAATCTACAAGATAAACTGAAGCGAGCGTTTCACCACCTACAGATTTCTTACGGATTGCTATCCGCCAGATAGCAGTGGCAACGTTGTAATTTCATGAGTTTTTTGCATGAATGTATGCACGTAGGTAGGAATATATCGTTCGTTGTCTAGGAATATATCTAGGCAACGCACATGTAAACAAATTTTGACAGTTTAACACTATCTAAGACTTATCGGCCGGATAACTTATCTGGAACTTAATCTATAGGATAGCGCTGTCAGGGAGTCGTGAAACGCATTTTTCGTTTTATCCGTTAGATTTGTGTTGGATTGGCTATCTAGCACTTTATCCAGAGGTGGTGAAACAGCCCGTTAATATTTTTTTTAATTCAAAGATATCGAAATAAGGTGATAAACTCCTTACACTAGAATAAAATAAACATGCATTCTCATTGTTATTACTAATCATTTTATCTTATTATTAACATCTCACTCTGGTTTCAATTCTCTATTATATACTATTTTTATAGGTCATCCACTCGTTTACGAGTGATCAAGGATATTTCTGTCCTCATGTGGATTGGTTTGCGTCAAAATATTGCATTTAGCCAATATAAAAAGAAGAATTAAATAAATAAATTCAATCTGGCAAACATCAACACATGGCAGATAACGTCTATTTCAGACTACATATTTGTATCTTCTGTTTTTTGAACTCCTCAATGTATTTTCTCGTTTCTCTATGGTATACCCTTTTAGTATTTATGAGCATAACACAAATAGCGCACGGAGATTCCGGCATTTGTCAACATCTTTATTGCCTCGAGTAATTAAGTTGATCGCTGTCTTTCATTATCTATATTCTTCCATAATTTAGTTTCCATCTATAAATAACTTGTTCACCCAATCCATTTAAAAATTATGCTTGTTGGTGTATATTTTGATTTACTTCCAATGTTTTTATAATATTCGGATTTTTTAATCAGTACTTTTGTGATATGTTAAAAATTAAACATGCGTAGGTATGTACAGGACAATTTATTTTACTTATTGTGTAATTAACTAAAATATTTATAAAATACGCATCTTATATAAGATGGGGTGATTTAACTTCGTTGGGGTGTTAATTTGAAAAACTAAGTGGTCTAAATGCGTTAATCCAATTCATAAACTTCACATTATTTTGTGTACGAATAGGCTTTGAACAAATCAGATAATTTATTAAAATTTTATAAAAGAATATAATTATGATCACACGCTATCTTGTTCAAAAGACACCAAGGGTTTATTTCTATATTTTATATTAAGATAAATATGAATTTTTGATCAATTTAAATATTTACATCGCAAAATAATCAAAAGCTTATGTTTTGATGATAGAGTATAAAGAGGTTCACCTAGATCTCGGCCATTGGGAGTAAGAAAGTAGGAGTTCTTTTGGCCAAATACATTTGATACACTCTCAAAAATAATCTGGCTTAGATCATCCTCTCTCTTTTATCTTTCAGATTCTTGCAGATAACACATTAAAAAAATAATTACTTGCTGATTCATATATTTCTACGGTAAAACAAGATAGTTAAAAGTGCGTGGTGTTGTTGGTAGGTACATGTGCCCTCGTTTAAAAATATCTCAATGAGGGTTAAAAAGCGCATTACTCTAGCACTTAACTCGATGCGTTACTATTAACCAGTGTAAACATATTTATTACACTTATTCACTTCATTTATTATTACCCGCAGTGTGTTAGGGTTGCTCTGCGATAAATCTCTTTAGGAATGTGTTAACGTGTTTTAACACCAATCTTTTTTAAGGTGATACCGATATGTATAGTATGTACGTTATTAATGTTAGTAAGTTCGAGTAAGTGCATATTGGTTAATGCTCGTTAAAAATCTATTTATACCAGTTACATATATTGTACAATAACAGTTGGTAATTATTGGAAGTGGTTATGATTATGAAAAATAAAAGTGCATCATTGTTATTGCAAAAAATAATATTTTAAGAGGCCGTGAATTTGTTAAATTGTTGGATATAAAATTAAAAAACAAAAATGATATTGGTTAAGAAATAAGCAAATTTAATAACACCGCCGTAAATACACTTTATTCAGTCAATAATAGTAATAAGCATACAAAAGCTGTGACATATGGCTACAATTAAGTTACAGCAGCTTTACTAGGTTGCTCTGTATCGAGACGTGCTGCGAATTAAAAAATAATACAAAATCAACAAAGGATTAATACATCCAACAAAAATCACAATGAAAAAATAAATAAATAAATTAAAAATTAGGTATATACTTATATTTAATTTATTATGAGATATAGTTATTGATAAATCAGAAGTTGCCAGTCAGTTTTTTTTTAAGATATGATATGATAGATAGCTTTTGTTTTATTTGCACCCAAATTGTGTCATGTGAGCACCAATGCAGTAAATATGCAATATCAAATTTTATGCATTTGACAATGTGAACTTCGCAACATTTCGTGTAGAAGCTACAAACACAATAATATAAACCTGTTAACATACCTTGCTTATTCCGTGTTTGTTCAAATAATATTAGGAAACAGTACAACAATTCACAGATAGCCTTACTAGAAATGTACAGTTAGTAGATATCTCTCATTGTCTACTATGTAGGCGCTACTTATTTATGACTAGTTTTATACCGGGTTAACTCAGAAAATAATAATCAAAATTGCTAAAACCTTAGAAATATTAACCCATTAAAAAAACTAGATACCACGAGAAAATCTATTTTAATTCAAAGGACGTCAAATAAAAAGACGTTTTATTGTGATATGGTTAAACTTATAAACAAGCATTTTTGAATCATAATCAATTTTTCGATTTAAAAATATTGTTATTCTATATTCATTCAACATTCATTAAAAAATGAAATATTTTTATATCTAAAATTTATGACATGTTATTAAACTGGTGTTGATAGAATTGTTTATTTGAAAAAAAGCTATGTTAGAAATAAGATAGAATACTTCCAAACATTCTAATATTTAACCACTATGCTTGTGCCGCGAAGTCAAAAAAAAATATTGTTATTAGAATCCTAAAGCTTGATCAAAGAATGAGACTTTGTGTAGCGGGCGTTATTTTACCATTTTCTTACCAGAGAAAGATATCAAAAGAGGATATATGTAATGATGAACTGACTGTATGTTTAGTTTGAAATACCTATGGAGATTGTATGGCTGTTTGTATGTAGAGTAGACAGAATATCCAGAGTATCTATAAATCATTATGTCTGTTGACTCATTATCAACTCCTCGCGGCATCTAGATAACCACCACCACCTCCTGGTCGAGTACTTCCATATTATAATACTCCATGTGTATTGTATTAATCTAACTATATTGTTCCAGTATACGAGTATAAAGTTATATTACTGTACAGTACACTAATATGTTGCATCTAAATGTTTGCCTCTATCTGCCCGCATTACCTACATATTAACTATATACATATGTATCCAGTGTATACTTGTTATATGAAGTAAGCAAATTTCTGTCATTTATTTGAATTGTTTTATTAAAAGCTTGAATTTTGGCGTTGGATTGTGTATGATTGGATCGATTAGAAGAATGAGCGGATGCAAGAGGAGTGCAGTCGATAGAATGCGTGTAAATAAATTATTTGAGATGTGGAACTAATGGAAAGGAAAAGGATGACAAAGAGGATATATTTGCCTGAAAGAAGGGGGATCTGAGGAAACACGGGCGTCCGAAATTACGTGGCTTGATCACGTGGATCAAGTTCTCAAGAACGGCCGAGTGTTACAATTTTATTTTTCAACATTACGCAATCTAAGTACATTTTATCATTATTACAAGTATATAATATAATAGATATAAGCTTAAGTACAAAATAAGCTTTAAGAATACCACCAATAAAAATACTTTGTATAGTATAATATTTATTCCTTAATCGTTTTTCTATTATTGAAGAATAATTTGTTTCGAACAATTAAAAAAATTGTTACGCCTTATTTATAAGAGTAATAAATAGAAGTTAATCAAATCATCTTAATAATACAATTAGTCATAAATCAAGTATAATAATTATGCATTGGTTCAAGATTGAATCCAAATAAAGGTGTTATCAGGAAAAAAGTCAGCTTCTTCATTTTTGAAATATTCGAAAATAAAATCAAAATTTGTAGCTTTACTACCTCTCCAAGAAAGAAGTTCAAAATAAAAACGAAGTGAGGAACATTAGAAAGAATAAACAGACTATGTCTTTGCATTAGCATGGATTAAATTCTAAATACTAAGACAGATGTATACCCCTTATATCTGCCGTGCCAACAAAAAATAAGACATTCAGGATGGGTTGCACACCATATCGCTGAAATAGAGATGTAAAATTTCCTTACTTTTTCGAACATCCGTATGCTAAGACACTTGAAAACCCATAGAAGGGAGTGAGAAATCTATCTAATTATAAATACATTTTTTTCGAAATTTTATTTTTATATGTATCATGTTTACTTGTTGTTTTATTTGTATACCTATATTATATTTTCAAGACTTACTTCTAGTGTGTTTACTATTAATTTTATTATTTTCCCTTTTACAACTCGTTGGATATTAGAAATTGCCTAAAGCCAACAAGTTCGGTATTTTTGCCAAAATATTTTGAAAAATAAAGTTTTATTTTATTCTTCTTCTTCTCGTTGGGCAATTAGTAGTCCCACATGGTGGTGGGGTCTGCCTTTCTTGTTTGGTTTCGCCACTTGGTTCTGTCGAACTCATCCTCATGGGAAACATCACAGCTCTGCATGTCTTGTCTCACTACTTCACGCCATCTGCGCTTTGGCCTTCCTGTTGGTCTCTTGCCGGTAACCTCAATACATTGAGCTTTATTATACTATTTTTTATTTTATTACCAAAACTAAACATTCCAAGGATAACTCACATTTTCCTCCTATCAATCAACAATAGGTAGTATGATTTAAACAGGATGTAGATTGTAGAATCAACTAAGACTAAGAGACCAAATTGAGCAATAGAATCCTCATTATTCTTCTGGCCTATACGGCATGTAATACACTGAGAAAAATACTAACGAAATTTCACAACGAATCATTGGTACGTACTATCAAATTAGGACCAGAGTTCGTACGAACGATTCACTAGTACAGATCTATTGACTTCGCAACCAATAATTCATTGGTACATTTACCAACAACTTCTTCACAGTGACGTCATCAACTTGAAGTTCGCTGCACAACGAATCGTTGGTACGAATCAATTGATTTACTTGTCATACTTACGTAGGTACCTATACATGACCTTAGCTGTCAAAAGTCCAATAATATTAATCGCGTTTAGTTGTAAAATGTGATCTATTTTCCTAATAACACTATAATTATTATTTGAAAAATCTAGCAAAAATAATAATATTATTAGAATAATTATTCACATTGTACAAATAAACATTGTGATCAATATATAAGTAAAAAAAGTAGCAAGGAAATTAAAATGATTTCTTTCTATTAAGTTCTTATGTAATATAATAATTTATTAAAAATTTCAATTGAAAAAATATAAAAATAAGGACAATTTATAAAGACATAATAAATATATCGTACGAGTATTATAGGATTCTTCCAAAGGTCGTGCAGAAATTACAACTCTTTCTTCAGGGATGTTGAATTTTACTCTTCATCATTGCCAAAATTCAAAGGTGCTATTTCTAGATCTCTTCAGTTTTTATTCAGAGAGGACTGATCCCCCCCCCTGAGCATCAGTCATTGCTTGTGTTTTTTTTTTGTAATAGCGTATTCATTTCACGACTGAATGTTTTTCTTTTTGTCTTCATTGTTATTGCCTCGATCGGTGCAATCGAGTGCATTTTGTTTTTATTTATTTTTGTTGTTGGAACATAGCTGGAACATAGTGTTGATAATATGGTGTAAAATAATTTAACAAACTTCACTGGCTTGCAAACCATACAATATTCAAGTTATACTATATAATCTGTAATAGCTGTTTGTTTGTAATAAGTGTATTAACAAAATAAATAAATTGATTGAGTCGACGTTGATTTTGTAAAACTCCATTATATTGATATACAACACAACCAACTGTTCTTTCTGAATTTCCCTCAATAATTTTTGCATTATATAAAACCTTAGCTCTAAGAATATATTGTTATACCTACCTAATAAGACATAGTATTTAAGTAACAACACGGCCTATAGTAAATTTAGTTTGACAATGACCTCATAGGTCGAAACCTGGTAACTTATTAAACAAATAAATCGTAGTAAAACCAAAAACAATTTTGTTTTCATTATATGAAAATAAATAAAAAAAATAAAAATTCTAATCATACCACGTTGTTGCTCTACGGGAGTTATTTTATTTTGGCATTCTTCTCTGCAACTTTTTTCTATGGGAACAAAAATTTTTCATGCTGACAGTTGACTTTTTCTGTTTGAGTATGAATGCCCCAATTCTACTAATTTGTTTTCTACTAGCCTTTTGATAATTACATTTGACCTTTTTTCTGTAAAATTAAAAATAATATATATAACTAAAAGTTATTTTTGTAAACAAAAGAATTGAAATTAAAAAAAACAGGATTTGAAGTATACAAACTTTTGATGTTGATGTAGGTGACACCAAATCCAAAGCAACATTTTCACCAATTTGTTGATGTTCTGCAACATTCTGTAAAGTACAAATTTTAGTTAATCGTCAATAAAAATTTGGCTTGTTGATAAAACAATTATTGCAAATTAAACATCTCATACCAACTCATCATGGACTGGACTTTATAAAGATTCATTATTTGTTGAGCTGTAAATGCTTTTGATCTTAACATATATTATGGCACCACTTGTGTGGACAAATTTGTTAGTGTAGAAATTTAGTCGGATAAATGTAAGCCCCCAGATTTCTGAACTATCCAGGTGGACGGTGGGTCTCCTTCAATGTATATGCTCAATCACAACCTCATTTGTTTCCTCCACAGTCTAAAAGTACAAAAATGATTTATTAAACCAAATGATAACTAATAAAGTTAGTTCATTCACAAACAAAATCAATGTTAGTCCAATATTACATACCAAATTGATGGTTGAAGTTTCACTTTCATTTCATCACATGGTTTTTAACATTAAATCCTGTAATCTGTAAAGCAAAAAATATTCATTAAATTAAAATAACCTAATTAGTCCATCCACAAGCACTCAAGGTTAGAACAATGTTACTCACCAAATGGTTACTTGATGGTGCACTTTCATTCTGTAATTCCACGTTATTTTCCACATTGCGTTTCATCTATAAAGTAAAAACATAATATCAAAATCATTAATGCTTTAAATCATACAAAAATAATAGTAAATAAGAAGAAATTACAACCTTGCATTTCCATGACAGGTGATTTTTTCATCCCATAATGCACTATTATGAGGGATCTTGTTTTAAATGTTTTGCACTGTCATATTTTAACAATTATCCTCAATCCACTTATAAAACAACACCGAAATACGAAAACGGTTTGACAGAAATTAACAAACAAAACACCGAACGGAAAATCGACGAATGTCATCGAATATTAGTGTTGCCATTAGAATAATTAATAATGACCAAAGTATTGTTTTTTTTTATCAAAATATAACACATTTTACAACCATTCTAGTGTATTCATTATATTAAAAAACAATAAATAAGTATTTAATTATTTGTATAATAACGAAAATACTACAAATAAATAAAACAATATTGTACTATTGAAATACGTTTCGTCAATCATAATGTATTTTTATGCGTGTGGCAATTTCACAAGCCATAATGTACTTACCTGACAATGATTTTAAACCAACTAGCGCCATACACGGATGTTTGGGTAACTAAAAGATTGGTAAGTGCCGAACATATCGTTGGGAAGTATAGTTATCGGTAAAGGCAAAATTATTTAATGTTACGTAATGTTGAATTTGATCTTTATGTCATATTATATCAATGGTAAGGCGAGCAAAACAATTTATTGTGAAATATCAATTGAATTTGGAGATGTACCTTTTCTCAGTGTAGAGTTAACCCTATGTCATATACGAAGCATATTAAATACAATGTATTTGAAAGGCTATATACATAATAAGCGATGACAATGAAACCAAACTATTCTATTAACTATCAATAATTTGGTCAATCTAGCATCTCAAGTGTGACGCTCTACTATCATTAATTCAATACATTAGTCAAGATAGATAGATAGAAACATATATAAATACTTTATTATTATCTATGTAATATTAGTATACTTATACCGAACTATTCCCACAGGAAACCAACGTCTAACTGTAGTTTAAGTAAATGTATTAAACAGTGGCGTATGTAACTGAACATTTCATATTATTGTATTGCACGTCGAGTGATTCGAAATTCAAATCATTCAAACAAAAGTTAGAATCTAACTCCAAAATGCTTAATAACAAATCAACCTGAAAAATGTGTCTACATCAAAGTGTCGTACTCTTTATTCATTCAAAGGTCTTCAGTTTATTTATTTAATTAAATTGGGTGAGATAAAATATTTTATAGTTTTAGAGTGTCCTGAAGAGGGCAGGTATTCGTAAAACATAACTTTTTAAGACATTCACCAGTTCAGAACTTCATTTCAGCTATTAGGGTATGCCACCCATCCCGATTGTCTTAAATTTAATTGCCACTGAGAGGATAACTTACATGTTCATCAATTGCAATTGGTACACTTACTACCCCGCTTATCTGCCAAAGATGGATGAATGTGTGTAATATTGTCTGTTGTACCGACTTTTTGTGGTCGAAAATTGTTATTGAATGGCAATCTTCATAAATGAAGTTTGGGGAGACTGCAAGCGAGATGATGATGATGATTCTGAATGTTTTTGTTTTGACGCCGTTTAACAGTCCCTAGACCGTCTCAAGGGCCCCGGTGAAGAGTGTAGTTTTCAAGATGATGGTGACAGTCTGATTTTCTCTCAAAGGCACCGGTAGGTTATTTTACGTAACCGGCCCAACCACACCAAAAGCCTAGGTTATCAGACAGTGGGTATCAAACGAACCCTATGAGGGACACTAATGTAGTGTGCTTAAAAAAGAAAGTTGTGCAAGAATAAATGAGATGCCTATGTCCAAGATTTAAAATGGCTGAAAGCATGAAATAGCTTTCAATACAATGATACATTTTTTTTATATTGATTACCTGTTTTTTTTAATAAAGGCGTGCCCGGCTTTTTTGCTTATATGGAAAGCACGTCAATGATATGCAGATAATACCGCTCATATATCTATATAATGCACTAGTTCAGTAGTAGTAGGTAGCTGATATCGGTACTGAATGAGCATTAGATAGGTATAATACATACAAATGTAATTGTATGTAGTTGTGCATCTATTAATACCTTATAGTGCTGCACCTATACATACGTTCAATTATTCTTCTACACTATTAGTACCTATACTCGTACTAACCACATTTAGTTCGAAATAAGATCAACCGGAAAGACAATGTATTCCTTGTATAGGTATTGGGTATGATTGTGTTAGAGAGATCGGATAAGTTCAAAGTGAATTAGTCCATAAATAAGCGCGTCAAACTATTTACATATTACGTAACTATGTATGAACCTCTCTTAGTATATCGTTGGTGTTACCATAACTATTATTTGCGTAATTCTACAATAAAATCATCTGTGAGGTAGCCAGTATGTTTACTGCATGAGTGTAGAAAGGGTGCTGAGGAGGTTTTAAAGAGTCATCAATGATTACAAAATGGGTATCGCCACAGAAATCATGAACTTCACTGGGCTATTTCCCTTACTTTTAGACACGACCGTTCTTGATAATTTGAACCACGAAATTAGCCGCCGCATGATTCTCGGACACAAACGCTTCCTCACACCAAATTCTTTAAACAATTCAAAAAATATTGCATCACATAACTGATAATCCACCTCAATAATTTATGAAAATAAAAATATGTAAAAAAAAATTGGTCGTTCAGAACATATAAACTTGTAGACACAACTAGAATAAATAATCATGTTATTAAAAAACACCCTGAGAAATATTATAAAAATAATTTAATATAACATGTATAGACAATGCACACAGATCGAGCTAGTCCCAAACTAAGATTTGAATCTTGTATTTTATTCTTGTATTCTTGTATTTATTTTGGGTACTAACGCGATAATACACATATTTACGATGCACTAAACACATATACATGTAACACCCAGACCCAGGACGATTTGAAAAAGGTTATTCTTCACATTGCCCTGGCCGAGAATCGAACCCGGGACCTCGTGACTCAAAGGCAAAAGCGTTACCTCCACGCCACACCGGCCGCCTTTTTTAAATACCTTCATAAAGCTTTTGTCTACATTAAAACTTAATATTTGAAATTAAATATTTTTGTTAGGATACATAGTTACGATTATCTAATTAAGTAATTATTTCAGACAGCTATCCGACTTCTCATTTTTAACCAAGTTTAAGTTATACACTTCACACAGAAATAGCCATAAATACCGAGTTGATTTTTTTCCCTTTTCGATGTTCACTAAATTGAGTAATATTACAGAATATCCAACAAAGATACATAAAATTTACTTACTTACTTTAACAAACATATTTTGAAACAATGAGATGAGAACTAAGAGACATTGACGAAGATGAATGGAATGGAAATATAAATAATAATGAAGTATTCTGAAAAATGGCGTGAATACTGAAAAAGGAATGACACTTTGAATTATTCCTGTAATTTTGTTTCTGTTCCTTCTGATATTCCGCGATATTGCTCCACGATTTTGTGAAAATATAATCCTATAGCTTACATCGAGTATAAACCAACATACTAAAAAAACGATGTATATTGACAAAGTTGGTAACTTAATGGAAGAATTTTGGAATTTAAATTGAGATATTCAGTACCTTTTTGAACTTTGCTATCAACATTGAGTTTGCGAGTTCGTCGGTAGCCTGGCGGTAGTCTCGGCCTCGTGAACAAGGGGTCCATGGTTCGATACCAGGTACCGGCAAACTACCCTTTCACGACACAAGCTTTTAGTAGCTTACTGTGAAAGGTGTATAAGGTTGTATTTGGGTTTATAACAAACAAAACTCAGATATACCTAGTTAAAAAAAAACATACTTTACTGCTAGTACAGGTTAATTTGGATTAATTATAAAAACTTAAATAAACCTATCCATTAGTGATATAGTGAGGATGACCTGAATGTTATATGCGAGAGTTAGCTGCCTATCCTATTTGTGAATGATGTCTTGATGACATTAAATGGAGAGAGATATTGAAAATAAAACCAGCCTCAAAACTTTTAACGATTAGAGAGGAAAATTTTACGTTAAATACAATCTGAAAGACGCTCACATTTTTTTATTTTTTTGATATGTTTATTTTGTTTATTTAAGATCTAGTCGGTACTTATTTTAAAAATACTCTTAAAAACAATTGTGTGAGTCGTAAACGCACAATAAAACTCAACTTTACGGTGTAACTAACTACACTCAAGTCATAATAACAAAAAGAAGGCAGATTTTATTTATCTTGAAATAGTATTGTTACTGCTAAGTACTATTAACTAGAGATGTAACGGATATATTCAATAACTATTTAGTATCCGACGTTAACAAGCAAGGTTTACTATCTTACTCATATCTTAAGTGGCATACAAATTTGTTCACTTTTAGTGATTACTCTGGATGATCCTCCAAAATGAAAAGGTGTGAACAGGGGTTTCATCAATAGTGATCACTAGCGATGACGGTTGAAGGCGATTACTACACGACATAATTTTGATGAAAGTATAGACAATTCACATAGACCGAGATAGTCCCAAACTAAGATATAAATCTTGTATTATGGGTACTAACACGACGATACACATATATACAATGCACTGAACACATATGTATACATGTAACACCCAGACCCAGGACAATTTGAAAAAGGTCATTCTTCATTTTGCCCTGGCCGGGAATCGAACCCGGGACCTCGTGACTCAAAGGCAACTGCGTTAGCCTCCGCGCCACACCGGTCGCCAGACCATAAACAAGTTTTATCATGTTATTTGTCTCATTCTCTATGAATTAGTGTTGAAAATCACATGCAAAATTATTATAATATGTTGTCGAGAATTATAAGTTTGTTTTAATTTTTAATATGTGCTATTTTTTATTTTTTTTATTTATTTCATTATTTTTTTTTATGAAAATACGTCAAACTACATAAACATGACCATGAGTGTTGAAATGACAGTTAAAGCATGGGATGAATAAGTGTGAATAGACGTGTTCACTTTCGATGAACTGATTTGACCCTGACACTCTGGATGATCATCCAAAGTGAAGCAATTAGAATGCTACTTTATTTGTCGGACACCAGATTAGTGCACGAAGAGAAAAATATTCATGAATTCGAATCATTTTCAACTAGTAGTATGGACTATGCCTCACCCCTCACGTAGTATCACGTTAGTGGGGTTGGCAGGGTGGACGAAACAATATATTGTTCCAGTCTTTTCAAACTAATTATTGTTTAACGTTTTAAGTATTTTTCTAAATTTTCTATAACACGCAAGATATATGTAGCCCATGAATCAATTAAAAAAGATGTTATCATATTTATTAATTTTGTGAAATCATATTTTCACAATTTGATAAATTAGTTCACACGTGCATAAATCTGATGATTAATAAAGCAAAAAGATTGAGCAACCTTTATTCATATTTTGCTCCCATAACATTCATACAATTCTTCATGCAAGTTCTCCTATTCAATATTCACAGCGTAAATAAAAAAAAAACACAATGAAAAAACTCTAAAATAAACAAGTGGAAACAATTATTTATATAACTCTCGATTCAGGATTTTGACAAATATCCGAACTGAATACTAACTGTTTCATCTCTACTAGGCACCATCTACAAACATAAGTATCTAGTATTTAGATACTTACTCAGTTTCTACAACTTGGATCACGAGTGTAAGTACCCCCTGTCATAAAACTCCATCGAACACCTGGACCCTTTAAGATCCATCTGTTATGTGCTACAATAATTATAAAATTTTGTATGAGAAACAAGGATGCCCAGATTCACTCAACTTTTGGATGTATACTTAATTTCAAGATTTCAGAATATGATAAAAATTTTTGCAGCATGTGAAAGTTGGAACAAAACTTTTTATGCTAAGAATTACTGAGTAGGTATTTCGTATTTCGTACTATACTATACTATCGTACTATAAATATTTCGTAAAAAAAAAATCAACTTTTTTTTTCGTTAGGTATTTTATTTCCGCCTATAACATTTAAACTAGAAATTCGAAGAAACAATTAATAATAAGTGTAAAGAAGTTATCTGAGAATCAGTAAGCTCAATATTTTCAATATTTATTTCTATGTCCAAAAAATATTTATCAATATTTCCTATCGTAAACCCTCTTTAACTGAAGTGTATCTACTATTAGTCAAGAGATCATTTCTTTTCAGTCTAGGTACCTCTCTCTATACCATCACATCATCTCCTACAAATAAGGTAGCCATTAAAATAATTGCATGTAATAAACATGCAGATTATCATCTCCGTGCGAATAAAAAGTGAACACATTCAAGAGGGGTAGCAAACTTAATCGCTAAATTGAAGATGTAAAATATCTTATTCGTGCTTTACAAACACCTGCCTTTTACAGGATTCTGAAAAACTTAACCGATTCATTGTCGAGGTGGTCGAGGTTTTAACAACCCTGTTTTGGGGAAACGAATATAGGTATCATAATACTTACTGTACAAGTTTATTTTAAGAAGCGACAAGCGTTTACATACAAAGGAAATCACATAACATCATAGTTATTATTATTGCTGAAATGATAAGGAGCAATCAAACGCGAGCTCCCATAACATTGCTAAATCAACAGGAATACGTACAACTATTGTTTATTTTTGTTAAATAAACGCTTATGACTTCAATCAGTGTATTCAACGTTATCAAAAATCTGTTTATATCACATATTATTGAAATCGAAATAAATTTCTGTTCAGTTATTTTAATAAAACAAAATTTAATATAAAAGGATATAAATATATAAACTCACTAACCTATTTTTTTATTGATGAAATTCTACTTTAATTATAACACAGTTAACTTTTCACTTAGATTTATTTAAAACCTCGAGCGCTTTCGTCAATGTTGTTAGATATTAACTTTTGTTTTTTAATATTAAGTTCTCTTGAATATGTCAATATATCAACATTGACGAAAGCGTCCGAGATTTTAAATAAATCTAAGTGAAAAGTTAAGTGTGTTGTAATTAAAGTAGAATATCATCAGTATGAAATTTCACTTTGTGAATGTACATACCTTAGAACTATGGTATATATTAAAAAAATTATATAATACTTCGAATTTTTTTCTTCAAAAATTGTTTACAAATTTAAAACATTTTGTAAAATTAAAATCTATGATAGATATTCTCGAATAAAGATAACTGAGTAAATGTTTTCTTTTCAATAGTTAATTTTTGTGTAAATTCGGTGTAATGATTTTTCAGAAATATAAGCTAAACGTGGTGAAACACGTTTTTGAGTTTTTCTTTGGAAAAATATTTTTTGGAAAAGAAAATAAATACTAAAAAAATAGGTACCAAAATATTTGTTGAAGTAACTCGTGCAAAATCTTTTGAAATTTTGAAACTTCTAGGAACTGCTGGGGGCAATTATTACTTAATAAGTTTTTGTATCATTTTTTTATTTCATCTTATCGCAAATTACAACATGCTGACATTATAGGACTTGGAAACTTAAACTTTATGTTATACCTACTAATCAATAAAAAAAAAATAAAAAAATATTATTTTTTATATAAAAAAAACACGTTTGTAGTATAAAGGTGAGACGTAGGTATCAGTAGCCTATCTTTCATTAAAATCCAAAACCAGGGTTATACCTGAGTATTTTTAAGTTCTAAAGTAATAAAAAGGCGACAAAAGTAAATGCAGTTATGATTCGAAAATTTTAAATATCGAACGCTTGCTTTAACTTGTGTTCGTCCGTTATGCGTAACAGTAATATTAAGCACCTAGTGGAACTGCATTAAAGATTTCACAAGGGAAGATAGAATGTCATAATAGTTCTGTTATGGTTGCTGTGATGCAATATTCCTTGATCTTTATCATATAAAAAAAAACTTAACTTCCTCATACATGTTGTCACTTTGTCTATGTTTTATCTACAAAAAAAAAACAAATCGTTTGTTAAGTAAACCGTGCATTATTAAATACAATGTAAGTAGTACGACAATAGATATTGAAACAAATTCACAAAATAAATATAAATTATAATTGAAAAACGCTCCATCATCAATGGGTTTGCTCCGAAAGGCCTCTGGGAAAAATTAAATTCACATTTAAGTGAATACGAACAGTGTTTTTCATAACTAATCTTATTTAATATAAATAATTAATTTAATTTAATATTGACGAAAGCGTTCGAGATTTTAAATAAATCTAAGTGAAAAGTTAAGTGTGTTGTAATTAAAGTAGAATATCATCAGTATGAAATTTCACTTTGTGAATGTACAAACCTTAGAACTATGGTATATATTAAAAAAATTATATAATACTTCGAATTTTTTTCTTCAAAAATTGTTTACAAATTTAAAACATTTTGTAAAATTAAAATCTATGATAGATATTCTCGAATAAAGATAACTGAGTAAATGTTTTCTTTTCAATAGTTAATTTTTGTGTAAATTCGGTGTAATGATTTTTCAGAAATATAAGCTAAACGTGGTGAAACACGTTTTTGAGTTTTTCTTTGGAAAAATATTTTTTGGAAAAGAAAATAAATACTAAAAAAATAGGTACCAAAATATTTGTTGAAGTAACTCGTGCAAAATCTTTTGAAATTTTGAAACTTCTAGGAACTGCTGGGGGCAATTATTACTTAATAAGTTTTTGTATCATTTTTTTATTTCATCTTATCGCAAATTACAACATGCTGACATTATAGGACTTGGAAACTTAAACTTTATGTTATACCTACTAATCAATAAAAAAAAAATAAAAAAATATTATTTTTTATATAAAAAAAACACGTTTGTAGTATAAAGGTGAGACGTAGGTATCAGTAGCCTATCTTTCATTAAAATCCAAAACCAGGGTTATACCTGAGTATTTTTAAGTTCTAAAGTAATAAAAAGGCGACAAAAGTAAATGCAGTTATGATTCGAAAATTTTAAATATCGAACGCTTGCTTTAACTTGTGTTCGTCCGTTATGCGTAACAGTAATATTAAGCACCTAGTGGAACTGCATTAAAGATTTCACAAGGGAAGATAGAATGTCATAATAGTTCTGTTATGGTTGCTGTGATGCAATATTCCTTGATCTTTATCATATAAAAAAAAACTTAACTTCCTCATACATGTTGTCACTTTGTCTATGTTTTATCTACAAAAAAAAAACAAATCGTTTGTTAAGTAAACCGTGCATTATTAAATACAATGTAAGTAGTACGACAATAGATATTGAAACAAATTCACAAAATAAATATAAATTATAATTGAAAAACGCTCCATCATCAATGGGTTTGCTCCGAAAGGCCTCTGGGAAAAATTAAATTCACATTTAAGTGAATACGAACAGTGTTTTTCATAACTAATCTTATTTAATATAAAATAAATTTTCACAATGTTACAATAATATACAATATTCAAAAATAGATTCACAAGCTGATATTTTTTAAAATAAAAAGGATATTTTAAGTGAAATTTAAAGCAAAGTAACAAATAAATAAAAAATCATTCATTTTGTTAAATCACCTCTCAGATTTGGTATTAAAACATCTTCCGTGAATTGATCATTTCCCTCAGGGATTTGATCTTATCTCGATTTTCATCATTTCCCAGTGACAGACAAAATAAAAATGTTGACCAACCAGACAGAAAAATTGTATTTATGTACAAAAGCTGTTATAAATGATCTCATTGATATATTAATATTAAGGTTTGGATATTAACATTAAGTGCTATGACTTACTGTTAGGCATGTTAGTAATGTCCATATATCTACAACTTAATGCATATACACTGTATGTAGTACGCATAGGCGTATTATTGAAATAGTTGCCCCTTTCTCAAGTTCTCTAAAATAGTAGGAAAGTAGTGAAGTATGGGAAAAGTATTTCAAATTATAATTGAAATGAGAAGCTATTGCCTTTAGATGTTAGACTAAATGTGAGATGATTCTCAAATTGTTGAACAAAAATGAGCCGGCAAAACTCCCCTTTCAAGACACAAGCTTTAATTTTACTGTGTTTATAACAAAAGCTCAAATATGTCTTTTATTTAAAAAAATTGTCACTATAACTAAATGAAAATTTGCCGATGAGAGGCAGAAATAATGTTTGTAAATCAAATTACCAAACCGTAAAAATTGTTACCAGAGACAAGGTCCATACAGTTTTTTTTAATGATCTTCACCAATGAGTCCTCACAGTTGAGACGGTTGTTATTTTGCGGTATCCAGGTGGACGGTGGATCTCTTTCAGTTGTAACAATAAAAAATCTCAGTTGTTGCCCCCTCCTTTTAGAAAAAAACACTAGATACATCCTTGGTAATACACATACGAGTGTATTAGTAGGACATTACAAAAACTAAGTAAGTATTCATATAATTACATAGACATTATGCTTACGAGTATAACAAGTCAAGCGTGAAACTGTGAGTGAATCGTCGTTAGATCGGTTTAATAGATAAGTAAATTAAACAACAATTACTTATTGAGTATTATTGTTATTATTTGATCGCTTATCCATAAAAGTCGTCTGTCCATTAACAACAGAACATTATAATTTTGTCTGGAGACATAAATAATGCTTTAAACTGTCTGTGTTCACAATGTGTTATTGTGTAGTTATTTGGTATGTTCTTTAATATAGATGTTTGTACTTACGTATTTATGAATATGGATTAGTTGTCATATAATATCATTAAAACACTGGCAAGGTCGAGTAGCAAACATTTATATTGAGAGACCTGATTTCTAGTGATCAAAGCCGTAATGGACAGGGATCTTTACAGGAATTACCTGAGAGCAATGGGCCGCCAGGAATAATCAACCTGTTGTATTATGGCAAAAGTTGATATGTCTAGGGAAGCGAGCTTTACAAGTGCACATTTGAAAAAGCATATATGATCGTTGTCAACATATAACAACAATCGGCTCTTAATATTAATAATTATATATTTTTGCTAATAAGAATATTATTCTAAAGGTAAAGGCAAGGTTAAAAACCCTATTGTTCAGGAGGTGTTATAGTTCTTGAATGGGCCCTTGCGGCGGTTTTTCCACTAACGGCCCGGCGGTCTAGTGATTATTATTATAATTATTATTTGAGTGCAATAAAAAAAGTTTCAAAAGAAATGTGGCGATAAAACTGATTTTCATAAAAATCTGATATTTACAAAGCAATTAGAATAATGTCGAAACATTTATCGGAATTACTATCTCATGTAGTTTTATCATAATAATTATTTACCCTGACAGACATTGTCTAGATTCCAATAGGAAATATTAAGACTCATAAGATAACACTCGAATACCTACACCACACAATATTATCACCAGAATAATAACATACCCACCATATAGACTCTAGTAAATGTTAATACAATCAAGATAATTGAGTAAATTCCTCCAGTCACACACATATCATACATAATTTTAATTTAGAAATAGAACTTTCATCTTAAAGTTTTTTAAAAAAAAAATTTCATTTCTTATTTATATTATTTTATCGGATTAGTTGGAAGATATCGCACCTCTGCGATAAACTCGCCCATTGTCCAAAATTATTCGTTTATTCCATGTAGCAATCTTAATGTTTGTATCCAAATATTTTGTACAATAAAGTTTATCATTATTATTATTATTATTTTTTTGTTAAAAAAAAAGATATATCTGGGTTTTGTTATAAACCCAAATACAACCTTATACACCTTTCACAGTAAGCTTAAAGCTTGTGTCGTGAAAGGGGAGTTTGCCGGCACCTGGGATCGAACCCCGGACCTCATGTTCATAAGGCCGAGACTCTACCTCCAGGCTACCGACGAACTATTATTATTAACTATTTGTTTGGTAACGTAAAATATAAGATATATTTTTTTTTAAATAAACAAAAGAGACCAATTCTTTACCGAGGATATAGAAATTATTGGATCATTGTATAATTTTCTACGAAGAAAAAATATATAAGATATCTACTAACTGAAAAAAAGTTAGTCCTTTATTAGCGATGCAGATAAGCTTTGACTGGATGGATAAAGTTGTAGATAAATTAATGTACTCTGTGAGCTTTGTATGCAAGTCCATTTTATTCTTGTATTTACATATTTAATCGCTTCTCGTCTACTTTCCAGATTGCGTCTGCTATAAAAAGAGAAAACATAAAGCTGCACCTTGCGATGAAGTATAGTTTGATGTTGATCTATAATAGATATATCTATTTCCACTCCTATCTTTACTATCACGGCGTATTTCATAAGTGGAGTAATCAGCGAACTGACTGCACGTAATAAAATGTAAATTTTACTTAATACGTGGATAATACTCATTTTCAATTAGTTACATTGTTCATAGTAGCTCACATAATATAATAGTTGTAAACAATTCAGATTGATAATGACCTGACAAGTCAAAAGACTAGTGATCAATAATTTACCTAATTTTGGTGTTCTTGGTCAATCCCAAGAGTATAATGATTTCCATGAAAATGATGATGTATCTTTGACAGACACACTGCGAACTGATACTACGAATCACTTTTGAGCATATGCAGAAAGTACAAAGTGTTCCAATACTTACACATTGGTTTTCGGCTGGGTAAAGAGCGCTTTATTCCTAGAAAACACACACAACACACACAATATGTAATATATCACAATTTCTTCACCAAGTTGATGGGATTTTAAGAGGGCTCTACACCCCTTCTTTGTGATTTCATGCAAACGAATTAGCAAAATTACAACCATTTTATTTTTTAAATATTATAAATTCTGGATCACATGTATGTTATTTTTTATATTAATAAAATATTTTGAACATTTATAAATGCGATTTTATCATTTTAGTTTTATTTTGCTGCAAGGAATATAGTGAAAATAATTTTTGAAGATTACCGTCGCAATGATGATACGTCGAGTGGTGCTATTTTAAATAAATTATCCTTAATAATACAAGAGTGTTAATAAAATTTTAAAACCAAGATTAATCTTAAAATATCATGAATTTTATAATACATCTTGAGTTATTTATTTACAACCCTTGGATTTTCTTAATTATTATGACAAACTGCATACACATCAAAAATAAATTTCATTATAAAAAAAATCATAGAAAATGTTTATAATTCAACCATTTGTTTTATTTATATGATAATATGGTATGTTGTTTACCGTGCATACTACATATATAACGTTATTATGTGCAATAATCAAGAATATAGCGAGTTTCACAAATTTTAAGATTCAGAAGGCCCACGGCGTGCCTAGTAGCCGGATGTGAGACCCTACTCGCTCTGTTTTTGAATTAGGAAATAAATAAATTCAGTTTATAGAATAAATACAACTTAAATTTTATTTATATGTGATAACATACTATTTTTTTATACCCATGAATATTTTTGCATATAAAGTTTTGGCTTATATTTATTAATAAAGCTATTTCATTAATTATTTGAATAATTTTCTCTGCGCCTACTAAAAATTGTTGCCTGAAACCACTAGAGCTAAATCTAATTTGTACCTTAGGTAAGAACGGCTGTTAAATTAGTAAGTTCTTTTTTAGCCACCCATTCTGAATCAGACCCATAGATAGATGCAGAACTTGAAAATAATGGATGAATGTAACATGTATAAATTTAGTATAAATTTATATATGAACCTTGTATTATGGGTACTAATGCGACGGTGTTTGTATTTTATATACAGTGTATACTAATCACATATACATACATGTAGGTACCACCCAGATCCAGGACAACTTGAAAAATATCATTACTCACATTGCCCTCGCAGGAAATTGAACCCGGAACCTCGTGACTTAAAGGCAGGATCGTTATATCCGCATCAAACCGGCCGTCCAAAATATTGAAAAGTGGTTCGTGCTGCTAGAGATGAAAATAATGGAAAATTTTGAATATATTTATTTCCAGCAGCGGAGAGATGATGCCTTAGTAAGTGAGATATTAAATATTCTTGTTATGTAGAAATATTCCATGCGTCTTTCTACATATTAATTTATGAAGTAAAAAGGCAATAAACGCCTATGCAATAACGAAATCTTCGTACGTGCTTTTGGGGGTGAATAACACAACAAGAGTAGGTATCACAAAAGCTTGTGAATCTAATAAATATTTATGTATGTTCGTTTGTATACTCGTATGTTTATTTGTTTATGCACATCCCCTTGAGACATAATCACCAGACAATTTTGAATGAATTAAAAAGCTTCTTCTTTTTCGGTAGTTCAGTAACTTATGTAAAGAATACAAAATAGGGTATATTAAAAGTTATGTAATTTAACGTAAATTAAGTTGTATTAAATTTAAGTTTCGCTAAACTGTTAAAATATTACTCGTATTTTTTAAGACAATTGTGGTGAATGGTGCTGCTTGATAGCTGATTTAAAAAAAATCTCCTTGTAGTCTCTGGGCAAAGAATGAGTCTCTCCCTGTTTTCTGTTAGTTTTGAGTGTCCCGTAAAAAGCAAGTGTTCGTAAAACCTCTAGCAAAATACAATTAACATTGAGAATTTCGCAATCAGGCATGTCACCCTTCCCGAGTGTCCTGTGGGCCCAGTCAAAACACATTTAAGCGTTACGTTTTCGTTCAAACAAGACGAGGTTGCGAGAACGCGTCAATTTTCGTAGCTAAAATACACAAGTAGCTACGAAAATTGACACGTTCTCGCAACGTCGTCAACGTTTGAACGAAAACGTAACACTTAAATGTGTTTTGACTAGGCCTGCTGTTTTTTAATGGCATGGAACACAATCTGCATGTTTATTAACTACACGCAATTTTTTTTTTACTACCCCATTGTGGGATATGACGTGACGTTTAAGTATTTAATTAGTAGTAAAAGAATTATATCAACTTAATTCTTTCATACTATCACGGCATTTTCCACGAGTGGGTAACCAGCGAACTCATTGTAGTTTAATGTGTTATGATTTTCTGTTTTGTTCGTGACGGTTTTGTATTGTTCAAGATATTGCCACCATACTCCATATGGGTAAAAGTACGAGAGTAGAGAGAATATGTAACTTTTTCAGTATATGTTTTCACGCAACTCTACGATTATAAAAAGCTAATAGGTAATACTGAATATAATCTATATGTATAAAAGAATGTCTCGTTAGCTACACCATTTATAACTCAAGAATGTCTGTACCGTTTTGAATGATCTCTGATTTGTTGGATTCTTCTCCGCCCCGAATAGCCGATTAGCTATTAAAATATCTAACAAATTCATGGGAAGAAAAATTACGAAGAAAATTATTTTCGCCATACATTTTTAATTTCAACAAAAAAAACAATATGGAGAAATATACAAAATCTACGATGAAGTTTTTTTTTATAGATTGGCCTATTTATAGAATATTTTTTGTATGTGTATAAAAAATCATGGAAATAATTTTTATAAATTTTTAATGAAAAGGTATCTATCTACATAAAAAAATTAAATTAGTACGTACATAATTATATTACTTACAGCAGATAATTTATAAACAAATCTGAGTTAAGTATAATAAATTGTTCAACATAAATGAATTTTATTTTTTTTACACTATACGATGACACACTTGGACAATTATGGAAGTTTGTAATGAGATTAAAAATAATGATTATTCATTGATTATTAGGCGGTACGAAGTTAGCTGGGACAGCTAGTATAGTATTAGTACTTCAAGCGTGAGGGGAGAGCTTCCCTCTTTCTCCTTACTATTGGCAAGTGGTCAAGTTGTAAGTAGCAAACATTAAAATTCATTGCAATCGGGTTTTGCGTATTGTTTGTTGTAATAATAATAATAACATGTAAGACATCGGTACCTACGTAGAATAGTAAGTACCTAGGTACCTACTAATGCATACATACATGATAGTGTTGTTTTTAAAACAAAGTCAAGATTCGCCGCTCTCAGTCGACGGTTGGCAACGAACAGACAACAATAGATTCAATCATCCATACTCAGATAATATATTGCAACTGAATAAAAACACTCTGATCTTTACACTCTAATCAACAAACAGTGCTCAACGCATTTCTTATATAATATGTATGCATCTACCAAAACATAATATTAAGCTATCTCTGCAGCCATGAGATTTATGTGTTCTTTCTAGTTTGACGCCTTAATTTAATTGAAATTTAAAACTCGCTATGAAAATATTTATAAATGTCATACAATTGAAATTTAAACGGTCTAATTCATTAACGAAGATCTGTTAAGTTTGTCATCTGGTTGGTAATTGATCGCTTACCTTGTTTGTTTCAATTTGAAAAAAAAGCCAGTAAGTTTTGGTCTTATTTTTATATTAATATGGGCGTATATTCAGAGCAACTGCCAGATTTTGCCCCCAACCCCTTTCCTAGGATCTCTAAAATACTAGTAAAGCAGGCAAAATTAGAATTGGAAGTATGGAAAAAGTATATAAAATTGTTATCTCAGAAAGAAGCTTCCTCCCTAAAAATTAATTATTATATGGTTGAGGCTCTAAAATTATTGAACAAAACTAGGAGAATGTAAATCACTTTTTTAAATTCCTATACCTTCGCCTTTAAGGTCGCCTACCCTTGAAAAATTCATGGGTATGCCCATATTTATTTATTTAATAATAGCTGCATGAAGTAAAAAAACATTATAAAAGTAGTGCGAAAATAGATTCAATATAAAGCTGTCTTAATAGCTTCAATATAAAAAAAATAAAGCATTCAGGATGGGTGGCAAACCTCATCAGCTTTTGACAGGACACTTGAAAACTTACGGAAAAGAGTGGGAGACCAAGTCATTCTCAGCTTCGATTTCGAACAATTTACAACTTTTGACTGGGACCAGTAACAAACTTAGGTCAAAAGATATTGTTATTCTAAGAAAAAATCTTCTAAATGAACGTTTAATTGAATTAAAAAATTATTGACATTTGGTAAAATCCATAAATTAACAATTAGAACCAGTGTCTTGTGTTTGGTAAACCATTATAGTTTTTCAATTAAAATCAATTACTGGAAGATCATAAATAAAAATAATCCATTAATCAACTTGGTAATTACTTTTACTTAATTGAATTTATTTTTATATATTTCCATCTCTAGATTGGTTAATTATTTTCAAAATAAAGATTAAATTTGATTTTGTTTAATTTAATCATAATACAGACATGTTCTCAAATTTATTTGATGTTATTTGAATGTAAAGAAAAACGGCAAATACTTTTTATTATTTAAGTATTTAATGTAATGAATTTTTAAAAAGTAATGTTAAATACTCAATTTGGAAAAAAAATACTGTTACAATTTGGCAATATATCGCGCAAGCGTAGCGGGTGTAAAAAATGAATATGTACAATTCAGTCAACGATTTGACGTCGTTGGAATGGTAGCGTTTAGCGTCGCATTGAGTAAAGTCGCCGCTTCAACTTTTACTAACACCGTTATCGAATACATTCGTGAAAAACTTTTTGGTGCGTGTTTGATAAATATTAACATTGTATTTAAAATACGATAAACTTTTTACCTGACGGTTAAGTTTTTTTTTGTTCCCGTGTTTGAGTCGAAAGCTGTAAAATATTATTAAATATTCGAATAAATATTTAACCTTTGCTGTTATTATTATTATAATTATGTTTTTTGAGAAAATAAACATATAGGTTGTTATAGGTAATAAATATTAAAATAGAGTGTTTAAACCAAATAATATTAGTAATAAATAGGATATATTATATTAACATAATTATTGTACGATTGTGTGATTGGTGTAAAATATAAAATAAAATCAAATAAATCTTCTTATTGTACCTATGTATTGCTAATTTAAATTTAGTAAATTGTTTAGTGTTTTGTGAATTTCTCAATATTGTGTAAGAGGATTCCCTGCGATGATATAACAATTAATGTTTTAGATTATTTTATTCCAAATTTCACACCTTAAATCTTAAGGAGCTGAAACCGGCCATTGGCAATGTAAGTTACTTTTTATGTACTTTTTCTGTTTGATCTACAATTCACCACGGTATAAACATTTTTTTTTCTTTTTGATTATTTTTTTCTGGTCAATGGATCACGCCTTTCTGGTCAAGGGCCACATAGGACAATGTGATGTATCTTTAAGGACCACAAACTTATGTATCGAATATTTGTAGGTAGGTACAGTGATTCAATAGGCAATATGTCTTAACGTAGGTACATTAGTAATGTAGACCTAACTTTATGCGAATGGGTGTGAATAAAAAAAAATGTGTTCATAAATTAAAAGAATAAAGACATTCGAAATTTTTATTGAAACTACAATTTTTTTATGAAATTTTATCCTATTTTATCTTTTTTGTAATGTAATGTAAGAAGATCTTATGATTTTTTTCTACATTAACGTCATTGTGACTTAATTGAGAGGAAAATCAATTGCGATATTTGTTTTTCAAAACCAAATAAATTTTCAGAATCGCACAAAATGAGACCGATGCCCCTGTTTGGCGACCGCTGATATAAACATTTTTTTAACCAACGATTCTACTTTATTGAAAGCAATAAAACGATTACTATAATAACATTTTTTTATTACCGCTTGTTTTAGTGATGTTTTCAAACAAACGTGTGTTATTTATTTTACTTATATATACCTACATTGGTCACAAGTTTACATATAACTTATTTGAGATTGGTACATAGCAATAAAATCATCGTTGCAATTGAATCCAAGGAAGGTATATTTAATGTGAGAAATTATTAGATTATTAAATAGATTACGTTTCATGGTATGATTTTTTAAAGGCACGTACTAAATCTCTCTCTCAGATAGTATTATAAATAAAAATGTGCCAATGTTGTGAATACGTAGTAATTGTGCAATTGTATAAAAACATCTATATGTAATTGGCATGCAGGATTGCATTCCTTGATTTTATATACCGGGTTAGTTGGAAAACATAGCATTCTAGAGATAAATTCGCCCTCTGTACATTGAATTGTATAACTAATATTTTTATTTATTTATTATTTATTTTATTCTTTACTGTACATTGTTTACAATAATACAAATTAACATAGGAAATATCATTTGTACAATTCAATGTACAGAGGGCGAGTTTATCGCTAAAATGCGATGTCTTCCAACTAACCCGGTTTTATGATACTTTATATTGATTTGAAATAGTGTAACTAATGTTAAGTGAAAAATAAAATAATAAAATAAAAGAATTGATGAATATACTTAAAATAACACACAGTTTACTTTTCACTTCGATTTATTCAAATCTCGAGCGCTTTCGTCAATGTTAATAAATTGACATTTTCAAGAGAACTCTGTTGTGAAAAGTAAACTGTGTGTTATTTTAAGTATAATATCATCATAATGAATTTTCACTCTGTGAATGTACAAAGTTGAAAGTACATGAACAAAGTTTGGAAGGCGTCTGGACTCAGCATCAGGACAAAATGTCGCTTGTTCAATGCGTGCATCATCCCAATCCTTCTATATGGCTGCGAGTCTTGGCACTTAACCAAGGCTCAAGAGCGGAAGATACTAAGCTTTGAAAACAAGTGTCTTAGAAGGATTTTGGATGTCAGATGGTATGAACATGTTACAAATGATGCTGTGCGCCGGCGCACCCAGCAGAGACCTGTAATCTCCGTAATACAAGAGAGACGATGGTCCTGGCTGGGACATGTTTTGAGAATGCCCAATGATAGTTGGCCAAAAAGAGCACTGTTTTTCCGTCCGCAGGGGTTCCGTCGGCCCGGGCGTCCCTCTTTCACAATACACCGTTCCTATGACAACGATATCAGAGCGCAAGGAATGTCGTGGGAAGAGGTGACGCAATTGGCACAGAGACGCTCTGAATGGAGGAGGCTGGTTTCTGCCCTGTGCTCCCGAGAGGAGCGTTGAGGGCGATGATGATGATGATGATGAATGTACAAACCTTAGAGTTACTAAAAGAATTGAACTTAAACATAAAATAAATTTATACCCACACTCATGTATGAGTTTATAATAATGATTTAGGAATCCACTCCTAGCATTTAAAAAAGCTGATGATTCATTTTTTTTAAAAAAGCCTTCGCATCATACCAAAGCCACCATTTGTGCATTTAGAAAAAACAATACGATGAAAAATACAAATTCATATATTCTTATTTATAAACCTACATTTAGACAATATTATTTCATTCAAATTTACCGAATTATCAAAAATTGAGTAATATTCATGTTCTTAAAGATAAGGTGAAAAAAACGATGCTATGAAAAAAGCTATCGATTTTGAATGTGATGAAATAATAATATTGTTGAAAATGTTATAGTCCCATAAGTAATATCGTTCCCAATTTCGTTTTAGTTTTTACACGAGATGAGAAGACAATAACGTGACCACGAGGTGCTCATATGCTTTCTTGTTTCATTGGCATTCTACGCTGATAAACTATTAGTACCTACTTAAAGTTTGTAAGTATGAAGAATGAAAAAGGCTAACAAGGGGTTTACGCGACGCCAAAGGCACACGTTTTCCCTTACAGCGTCATCGTGAGAATGTGTGTAGTAATGGATGGTTTTGACAATACTTTGATCGATTGATTCGACGACAATCTGTCAAATAAATAATTGACATATTGGATGTTTGTTTGACGTTGACATTTACTATGTGAATATTTTTATTATATTTATTATTATTAGATTTTTCTTTTGAATAAGAATGAGAAAACACTTTTATACGTAAAGCGGTTAAATGTAGGCTAACATAAACGATTTTATTAAAAAGAAAATCTTTTCGTTTTCAGAATTTTATAACGTTGTTTTTTTTGTAATCTACTAATATTGTTTGTTTCCATGAAAAAGGGGAAATTTGAAAATGAGTTCAAATCCATTTTGATTTAAATAAAGCTTTTGAATGCTCAACATGAGATATTAACAAATCTTTTAATAAATTTGTAGTTTTTTTTTGTTAAAGCCACTATAGCTAAAAGAGGCGCATGATGGTTATTGCTATGTAAGCTCTAGGTTTTATTTTTCAAAGGTTTTACATTATATATTTACACATTTATTTAGTTAAGCTGGAATTCAATATGAATACAAAACTATCATTTCTAAAAACCGGATAAATGTTTATCATGGAGGTTTATATAGGTCGCTAGCCAAGTTGATATCTAGGATCGCTTGTTTGTGAGACTAAGGCTTTATATTAGGATATTAACTTGTTTTTCTTTTTTTAATTGATAGTTTTTTTTTGAATTTAAGATCCAATTTTTTTCATTTTTAGTTTGACTTTTAGGAAGGGGACGTCAATCCACCTGGAGGACTTATTAAATAGTGGCAATTTATTATTTTGTACTTATCATTCTAAAACGATCGATTTATTGCATTAAGCATAATTATTATAGGTAGATACATATATTATGAAATAATCGACATTGTTGTTTGAGAGAATGGATTTTTACAAAATCTTATTTGTTCTGTTTTATATTTTCTCAACATGCAACCATTTATACTGTTTACAGCTAAAATAATTGACCTCGAATCATACCAATTTAAAAGGTAGTGGCTAACAATTTTATTTTATTTTTATGGAAGAGGAACTACTTCAAAGTTTAAGTTTGACAACAAGAGAAGTCCACACAAGATTTATGTCATTATAAATAATCAGATTTTCAGTGTCGGCAGATAAACCTTGATTCTGTGTGAAAAATATTAATTCGCTATTTTTACCTGCTGCTTATCGTTTTATTATCGGTAGACAGCAAATCATCGGTGGTTTCATAAAACTTCCTATCTGCATTTATCAAGATTATTAACTGTTTTGATAACATTTTCTATGTGGAAGATGTCATAAGAATTCTGTAGTAGGTATATTATATTTATGTATATTATATAGAAAATCTCAGCTAATTCTTAGATGCTGGTAGACGATTACGTCTAATATCTCATTTTAAAAATACTTGGAATGAACAAAAAATTAAAATTCTCTTTGCGGACTAGCGAAAATAGAAATAAAAGAACAGTTCCATTCTTGAAACTCAATTCATAAATTTTTGTTTTTTTCTGTAAACCCAACAGGTACCTATATTAAATTATAATTTATTGCATTGAATGAAATTATTCTAACAAAAAAATGCTACTCATGTTGAATGTCTGGAAATCCTACATATATGTTCCTTATTTACAGTTAATCCACTGGTCATCCTATTTACAAGAAGTGCCGTGATGGTGCAAATTAGTACCTAGTCTTTCTGTGTTCCTTACTTAAAGGATATAATTCTAAAGATGTTTGATTTCAAAGCTTTGAGGTTTCGAGTACCTACATACATGTATGTATACGTGTAAGGTGAAATGCTCCTAAGTGGGGACTGTGTCGTCGTTTATGTACTTAATATTGATAACGTATGTACATTTATATGTCTCTTTGACGTGTATGATATTTCGTGAAAGGGTTGTTATTATTTACTAAGTACTAATGATTGAGTAGAATTATGTGTCATATTAAAATTTAATACGAGTACTTCAACGTTGTACTATTTACCTTTATAGCGGACGCAAGAGGAGTATTTTGAAAAGAATGCGTGTAAATACGTTACTAAGGTTTGGACACGTGGAACAATAATGCTTGATGAAAGGAGGACAAAGTGGATGTACTTACCTGAAAGAGGTGTCAGATAGCGCGGGCGTCTCATAACCACGCGGCTTGAGCACATAGATCAAATTCTCAGGGACATTCGTGTGTTGTGTAAAAGAAATCGATACCTATGCATGGTTGAGAAATTGTATGAATGTAGAAGAAGCGAAAGAAGTATGTAAGATAGATCAACATATGTACATATATGGCGTTTCGTTCTCTTCACCTACACTGCTTGAGATACGGTGTGAGTGTGGATATAGTATAGTGGTATGTATAGTAATCATGATTCCGTTATTGTTGTTTTGTATCTATGTTTAAGCTCAATGGTATTAATTGACATAACGCACGGAGATTGATCCTATTGTAGATAAGTAATGATATCAAATAGTGGTAGTAACATGTTTATCTACGATGTACAATGCGATTATGTCAAATACAATACAGCTTCAGAATATTAACTCAGTCAGTTCACAGCTATATACCACAGCCACTCAGTACACAAGGTTTGTTCAGTAAATAAGGCGACACTTTTATATATTTTGTAAAATATTGATTTAAATTTTAATACATATATATACAAAATGGCTGATAATGTGAACAGATGTTGGAGACATCTTAACAAAAAAATCAAATATTCAAATACTAATTTTACCATACCATCACGGCATATCCCACAAGTGGAGTAGCCAGCAGCCAGTTGCATTTAATGAACATTCGAGCAAAACATGCCAACAAAAAATTAAGATATTCAGAATGGTCGTCAAACTTTATCGCTGAATCTAATATGTTACATGTTTTCATTTTTTTAACACCTGCCTGATACAAGATATTCTTACGGAAAGGAGTGGAATACCAATTCTTTGCTAGATGCTCCACAGAACTATGTCGAATATTTGTTGTCCACGAAATTTGAAAAGTCACCTTATTGATTGAATAAACTCACGGTAAAGCATTATATTTGATGCTTACAGAATTACTTCTCCCCAAAGCACGAGCTACGCTCAATTTTGGGGAGTAATTGTATTAGGAAAATAAATGTATTGTGTTATTGTTCGATTATTGTAAAATGATATTGTGTTTAATAAACTGTTATTATTATTGTTATTATTATTATTACTATTTGTTGCTTCTTCGTGATTTTTTGACCAAAAACAACACCATTATCATGTCTCGGCCATCTCATTTAACGGACTTGGCTCCTTGAGACTTTTTTCTATACCCAAAATTGAAGAGATTAAGACTGTACAGCTGGTAGAGCTCAACACAATACTAAAAAGCGTATTTCAGAATTGTTTCAGGATTGTAGAAAGCGCTGGCACAACTGCATTATTACATATATCCGAGGTGGAATATTTGAATGTGGAAAAAAAGATTTAATTAGGTATTAAATATATATGTTTCGAGAAAAATAAGTAGTCGCCTTATTTATTGCACATACGTCGTATATTTTATTATTATTCTGGTAAAAAAAAAATTAATTGACTTTTTGATATGGATATTATCGTGAATCATATTGTGCAACCTATTATTTAGCTTCTTGGTGAAAATCTTCACATGTATATTAGAAATTATTTCGTATTCATATATTATTAACATAGCTAGGTTGGGGGTCAAACGTTTCATAGTATGATCCTGAACCTTTTGTCATTTTCAAGGAGCTTATTCTTTCCAATGGGTCAACAATGAATACAATAATATTATTAAAAGGGAATTCTTTCATACTGCCTTGAGGCAATGTCTTTAAGTAAATCGAACAATCTACAATAAGAAGAAAATATACTCAATTATTATTAAACTGCTTCACTCATAAATCATTCAAAGTAACTTTCTATCTTCATAATTTAAGCAGATTTTTTGTCGTAAATTTAATCACACCAAAGACTGGATAAAATATTTTTAATTTTAACTGAATGATTTGAAGTGAAAATTAAACCGGCAAATAATTATATTGGTACAATCGTAAATAATTTAGGCACGTTTAAGAATATTGTCTATGTGGCTTTGTATAAAAACATTCGATGATTTATCAAGAATTTTCAAAATCATTACGATATGATATTTTTTTTTTTAAAAGATATATCTGGGTTTTCTTTCTTATAAACCCAAATACAACCTTATACACCTTTCACAGTAAGCTACTAAAAGCTTGTGTCGTGAAAGGGGAGTTTGACGGCACCTGGTATCGAACCACGGACCCCTTGTTCACGAGGCCGAGACTCTACCTCCAGGCTACCGACGAACTCATATGATTCGAATGTTGAAAGATGTAAATGCCACCTTAAGATTTAGCTCTAGTATTGACTTTGTTGTCTGTGGTCACATTTTTGTGACATAAATGTGACATCGATACGAATATTATACCCTTGCAATCTATAAAATTGCTCTCTGTCACTTAATATTCTTTGTGAATAAACGAAATTCTTTCTCCGATTCCAACGCGTTTTTAGTCAAAATTCCGATCACATTTACCAGGAACCAGAGTCGCAAGACAACACTATCGATCTTGAAATTTAAATGAGTGGAGCAGAACATAACAAAAATAAAAATGACTATGACACATGAAGTAACCTCCGATATTATTCAAAAGCCAGTCCATATGGAATAATATAAAAACATAGAGATACTAAAATACTTAATTAAAGATTACAGATACAAAATAAGTAGAATTATTCAACAGTGATCGACGATTCCGAGAATTTCCCAATATCTGACTTTGAGAGATGTGATTATACTATGTATACACTTATAACCATGTTATATTTATTATAATAGACACACACCAACATAATAATATATAGTATGTACTGAAAGAGTATCTCAGAGTATAAGTAGATAACTATGTACTTGGTTCGTTCTATCATCTATCTTTGATGTGATACACACGCCATAGAAAAATGTCATTAAGGAAAATTATTCTCATCCTCAAACAACTCTTATGGTATAACGCGACGCGTTCTCGCTGCGGTGACTAATGACTGTACATAACATTATCTATACCTCACTCTCAAGTTCGATGCTATTATACAGAATGAAAGTCATTGTATTGAAATACATTATGGTATTGTAGAACATAAATCAGAAAACTATGTTTGTTAAATATGAAGAGATTAATATACAGTAATACAAAAGAAAGTATTGTCTGAATTATGTGAGAGATTGTATAGTGTGGAGTGTATTTTTGGTGTTTGTGTAGTTTTGATAAAATGTATCATTTGAACAAAAGCTATCTAGTTAATAGAAACGGAACATATAAATTTTGAAGATATTATCGCTTTCAAATATCATCATTTTATAAAAAAAAAAATTGCAGCGGAGAAGAGAACATACATTTATAATTATTTAAGTTTACTGGATAACTTTCAACACTAAATGCAGTTTTTTTTTATTTATTCAGGATTTTTGTCTACAAAATGTTCCTTGTTATGCAACATTTAAGAAATTGATATTATGCAAATGAGCAACATAGAAATTGGTTTGTAACTAATATTTTTGATTTTTGGCAAATTAAAAATTATATACCTTTTTATGATTTAATTGTGTGAAATAAAGGCATGACCATAGAACTAATCAAAATTGTCTTATATCACGATTAGTTCGTCTTCTGCCCACTGGCCGTTATGGTATCAACATAAATAGATTTAAAAATAAGATATACCTATCTGGGTTTCTGTTATAAACCCAAATACAACCTTAGTAACCTTTCACAGTAAGCTAAAAGTTTGTGTCGTAAAAGGGAAGTTTGTCGGCATCTGGGATCGAACCACGCATCTCATGTGTACGAGGCCGAGACTTTACCTGCAGTCTACCGAGGAACTCATTATAAATGTTTGGTTCTATAAAAAATATAACATAATAATTATAATTCATTAAATTTTATTATGATTGTCATGAAATCTCAAAAGGAAAATAACCAAAAAAGAAAATAATATGTAATGTAACAATGTACATCTGGCTTATTTTAACATTTTTAATAATAGAAATTTAAGCAGCGATGAAAAATAAAAATTAATTTTGTGAAACAAATTTATTCTTTTAGCTGTAAACGTTGGAAAAAAAAAATAATAATTTAAACGTTTCAAATTCGCCGAACAAAATGATTTGCTAGCTGTTAATATTTTATATTGATTATTATTATTATTGTTCAAAGGACTTTTTTCAATGAGCATAAAAGTTTCAGGAAAATATTACGATAAACAATAAAGCAAAGTACCACGCAAAATAAAACTTAATTTGTGAGGTTTTGATTAATTTGATGTTTTTTCTGCTTTATGATAGGTTTATTTCTTTGTGATTAAATTTCTCTACCAAATGAATGAATATTATTGTAAGGTATATTATTTACTGGTAATTTTATTTATTTATTCTTTTCTCTACATTGAACTTTATAGGAAAATGAATTAAAATAAGATATTATCAACATACAGAGGGCGAGTTTATTGCAGAGGCGCGATCTTATCTCCATGTATGTATATTGATTGTATGAATATATATCATTTGAATGTATTTTAGTGTAAATTTGCTCTTAATCAATGTACAATAAAGAATAAATAAATAAAAAAATAAAAAATCTTTTTTCTCGTATGAAGGAAATACTGGGATATTTTTATTTATTTAATAGAACTACTCACAGAAATCTGACAATACAACGCAAATTACATACGCACAAGATCTGGCCTGTTCCCCAATATTGATGCTGATTAAGTTTAAAATTATCGATGTTCAAAGTATTTTCTTAATATAATGTATGTTAATATACATTTTTTTATTTATGCCTAATAAACTTTAGGAATATGTTAGATATCGACTGGCAGAAATCTTTCTAAAATGATAATTGTTGCTTACTCTTGATCAGATTTTAGATAAAAGCTTAATGATGTAAGTAATCAAAGAGTATTAATCTATTATTTAAAGATTAAATATATAGCAGTACCTATCCATAAACATGCATTTTAAATCCTTGGTTGTTATGTAATCGTGTACGAGTAATTAGGTTATTCCCTAGCTTAAATAATGTTTTTTGTTATAAAATCATGTTTTTCTTCATTTTTTTACTGATCCATTAAGTCGAGATAAAAAATATAATAATCTCCTGAGAATTGTCAAATTCAGTATTTAATAAATTTTAATTCTGAATATTCTTTGGAAGTTCACCTTTTACAATTCTAACTTGTTTTTTTTCTACGCGTTTCAATGTCACATAGGCGAAGAGTGTTTTTGTGATAGACAGGTAATTATATTTATTTTTAGATAAAACGAAACTAAGCAATCAAAATCACATATAATAAATAAATTTGTTTGACAGTTTTTGTGTTTATATGTAGACATGTAAGAAAATCACTCATTCATTATTCCGATAATGGTTATGTTATGTAATGTTACATGATAGAGTGAGGAATGAGAATATTAGGAGAATGAGCGGATGCTCGAGAAGCTGTGGATGGAATGAAAAATATGCAGGATGCGATTGTTTGAGTATGTTGTGCGAATGGATGAAAAAAGGACGAGAAAGATAGTGTACACATTTGTAAAAGCGGGTGTGAGGAAACGCGGACGTCTGAGAACTAGGTGACTGGAACACATTACTTTTTAACTTGAGGAAGTTTGACCACATTTCAGAATACAGATCTCAATTAAAGTGGAGAACCATCAGAGAGAGAAGAGATATTCACACACTTTGTCTTCTGTTCAAGGTGTTATCAAATCAAGATGCACCAGTATATCTCAGAGAACGCTTTCAATTTGCCTCCTCACATTGTCTGCCACTCAGGTCAGTAAATAATGGTCTTCTTACAATCCCCTCTCACCATACGGTTTTTTTCACTTCTTTATTTACGGTCCATGGAGCTAGGCTATGGAACCATGGCATTCTCAAAACATGTCCCAGCCAGGACCATCGTCTCTCCTGTATTACGGAGATTACAGGTCTCTGCTGGGTGCGCCGGCGCACAACATCATTAACTGTAACATTTTCATACCATTTGACATCCAAAATCCTTCTAAGACACTTGTTTTCAAAGCTTAGTATCTTCCGCTCCTGAGCCTTGGTTAAGTGCCAAGACTCACAGCCATATAGAAGGATTGGGATGATGCACGCATTGAACAAGCGACATTTTGTCCTGATGCTGAGTCCAGACGCCTTCCAAATTTTGTTCATCTTATTGAAAGCCCCGCTAGCAGCTCCTATGCGGATTGGGAATTCCGACCGGAGATCACCCTCTGGCGTTATGGTTGCTCCCAGTTACCTGAATTTACTAACCTGAGATATTTGGGAATTACCAACCATTAGTGGGGTGCGAGTACTCGTGCGTGTACTATTACATATGTACTCCGTTTTACTCCGTGTTAATAATTACCTATAATTAAATAAATGCACTGTGGAAGATCTAACACATGTAATGTTATAAAAATATGCATTACAGACACATTTATAAATGAAAATTAATTATTTAAGTCAGAACCAGGTATTATTACTAAGATGCATTCACTCACTTCAGTTACATTACCTTGTATTTGTACTTATTATTTTACATTGAGGAGTTTCTGGAACGGATTATCTTACAACTCAGTCTTCTTGTATAACTATTCCTTTCATTGTTTGCTAGGAATTCTTTGTTCTCAACCTTTTACACACTTCTTATTAGAATAATGTGACACATATTACATCTCTACGAATTTCACTCTATAAATAATATAATATGACTTGTTTTATTTTACAATTAGTTCAACATGTTAGTGCAGATGATCATAAAGAGATTGTATTTATACTATCACGAGTGGAGTAGCCAGCGAAATAATTGCATGTAAATAACAAGCAAGTCGTCTTCTCCTCGCCAGTTAACATTAAGGCTTTTAAAGCGGTTAGCATACCTCATATCTGAATTGAAGATTTTAAATGGCTTTTTCGGCATTTTTCAAGAATAGGTTCCTGCCATTTACAGGACACTCAAAACTTAGATAATACAATGGGAGGCCTTTTCTCTGCCGATGAATCCACTAGAGCTGAATATCACTCTATGTATAATATAATGATAGGATAATTAGTTTAATATACTCGTATTTCTGTGAATAATCGTAATGAGATTATAATAATAATTATATATTCCAAGGTTAAATATTATACAATATTTTCTTCGTTTACATATTCAATGTGTTTTCATTTTGGTAAAATAAGGCACGTGTATGAACGAAGAATATTTAATGTTCCAAATCCCGCGGGTTTATAACCTATTAGGAAAGAATAATTGTTTATACTTCAACTTGTTTTCGTCCTGTTGATTTTATTAATATTTCCTTATTGTTTATCAACCAACTTTAATAAAACGTCAATCTAATTTGGTTGATCAACAGCCATAGATCAAACATGGATTCATTGCATTGGCGGATTGTATTTCTAGACTGCATACACAGTAGGTGATCAAAAAGTAAGTTTATTGTGTACACATGAACAGACGGCATACATACCTATCTAATAATGTTTGGGTCTAGTGCATAGTAAACTTCTTTACTAGATCATATGTATATTATATATGTAGTACGTGAGTAAAATGAAACTAGGAAGCTTAAAATAGTACAATATCATAGACAAAACAAGAAAGAAATGACCGATGACTGTACAAGTGTACACATATATTATAAAAGATAGTTAACTCACGACTGTCTTTGGGAAATGACACGAGTTTGTATGTACCGGCTGTTTATTTTCAGGCACATATCTGCTACAATTTTTAATCCCATATTTTAGCTTCTTCTATAACATCACGCCATATTCCACAAGGTAGCCGGCAGACAAGCTGCATGTCATTTGTTATAAATATGAACACTATCGCTCTTCAAAATATTTCTTGGGTGGCAAACTCATCGCTGAGCTTGAAAAGTAACATGATTTCTTTTTTCAAACACACACCTTTTACAGGACACTCTTATCAGCACACTAAAATTTTATGAAAAAGAGAGGGATAACAGTTTTTTGCCAGGAGCGACACAGCCCAAGTCCCTACATTTTAGCCTTTCGTTTATAACGTATATATATATATATATATATATATATATATATATATATATTTATGTTTACATTAATTAGGCATATTATAATTAAAAAAATACTGTTAAAAGTCTTGAAAAGATAATAATATATGGTGTTAAATATAAATCCTTCATTTAAAATAAATAAGTGATTCTCAGGTACTTATGATTGTATTATTCGACTTATGTTGAATAAGGTTGTGCGTAATTAGTTTAGCTTATAAACAAAGTTCAGAGAAAAACAAAACATGACATAATTACACTTATCTTCTGAAATTAAGTTTAAATATAGATTAACTTTTCCATGAAAGCATCATTGCTTAGACAGGTGACATTTTAGTATTTTGACACATAATACTATGAAGGTTATCATACATAATAATATGTCAGTGTAAGTAGATCGATAAATTGTGTAAACTTCCGTTTTAAATGTCAAATGAGTTTCATTGTATATGCTATGAATAGAAAAAACAATAACTTATTTTTATCTCCAAACTCTGCAAAGCTTTTTAATGAACCTACAGTACTTTTCAGACTGAAAGAGAATTATAAGACTTGTGTTAATTGCTTATTATATTAAAGCTATACAATTCCAACAGACTCTTAGCACTATATGTATTATGTTCTTTCTTACGCAATACTATCTATATCAGCTACAATAATATCACCTTACTATACTGATATTAAGTTATAAATGGTGAAATGTTGTATTGTGGTACAATAAAACTGTATTAAAGACTTGTGTTTATTTATATTATTTTGACTATGAATATATTGCGTCCTCAACATGGAGTTTTCAACAATATTCATTATCGAATGGAATTTTATTCTCATTTTTACGTACAAAAACAATATCCTATGATTCAACTTTCTGTACATTTCTGTAAATCCAAATTATTGTATGCTGCATTACCAGAAAATGTACAATATAATATTTAGAATACCAACTTTCTAAAAGATTCATATATTCACTTGGAATTTTGATGTACATATATTTAACAAATATGCACTATTTCTGTCGACCTTCTTAAGAAGACATTTTTATAATAAATTTTAATAAAGTGTACCATCTCTCTTTCTCCTAGATTTTCTCCTGACAAGTATATCGTTCTGTGGCATCTTTTAATGTCCTCAACACTGTGCATTTACTTCTAGATAAAGAGACTCACCTACATGCTATTATTATTTATAAAAATACAAGCATCTACCTACATATATAACTAATTATATATATGTTTATAATATATAACAAAAATATTTGTCTTTAATCAATATTCTAAAAAAAACCGATAGTGAAAATAAAGTAGATTATATTTCAATTTGTTATTGTTTATTGGTTTGTTTGTTACAAAAAAAAAACACAAAGAGTATAACTTAATAAATAGATGGATTTGGTAACTGTAGCCATTAAAGTTATTTTTTATATTACTTCACGACCTTAATGCCTGAAATAATCTCTCCCAATCGAGAACTAAAGTCGCACCGTAGACAGTTTTTAGGCCATGAAAATAATATTACGGACACGCAATAAAACATTTCATACCATTCAGATATAGGAGTAATTTCAAATGTTCCAACGATAACGTGGCTGTCAAAACGCTACGGTTCTAATATTACTCATTTATTTTCTGTTAATATTTTTATACTTGCACGATTAAACAGTCAATTTTGAAATAGTATTTTTGGCTTAAAATTAAATCGTCGCATTACATAATTCTCTCAATTAATCATGTATACCAATAATATTACTTGTTTTTTGGTTTATAAATGTACAAATAATAAAACATCATAAATAAGTAAGTACGGTTATCAAATTGAATAAATTTGCGTTACAAATCATGCTGAAAATATTATGATGTATCACTGTTCTTCTTATCGTTGCTTTGATTTCACGAATGAACGATGTTAGTGAAAGGTGAAATCTTCATTTTACCATTGAAATCGATGATGGATTAATCACATTAAGACACTGGTTACAGGATTCATTAACGTCCAAATTTGCCAGCTCTAAATAACTGACGGCAATTTTGGTTTGAATGCGCGGATAAATAAATACCTACTCTTGAGATATCTAGGTGTGAGGTTGGTCTATCTTTAAAATTCTATGTAACTTTCTTATTATTAGGTTAATCAGCTCTGTAAAACAATTTTTTATAAAGACTGAATGCATAAAAACATCAAAACTTATTTTAATCACACCTTCGATAACTGCAGAAACTTCCAAGCTCTTTTTTTACAAGCTAGCGACCTTTTAAATTTCGTCAGACTACCACGAAGGAGGACTCCCTTTTTTCTGCTACTCTCTCTAGATCTTCACTCCATTACTCTAATTGTCCATTATTGCTCTTGTCAGCTGAATTCTATCTATAATAAGCCAATATTTTTATATGAACTCTTCTGTTTAACTTTTAATTAATTTTATTATTTTCTGAAAAAAAATATCATGATAGTACAATATAGTGCACACTTGCACAATGGGCGAGTCTATCGTATATTGTGATCTCTAACAGTTAGTTTATTCTTTAGCATGTCTTATTTGCTTTATAATACATATTAATATTTCCAATGTAATATTGTATCATTAATCCTAAAATATTAATTTGAATAATTCCGATTTATCTCGACCATTATAAAAGCTTAATATTGATTTGGCAAATAAGTATTTTATATAAAACACTAGTAAAGCAATACGAGTAACACGGAAACCAAACTGTAATAAAATATAATCCTTTTGGGAACAGTTATTATATTATTAATATCGTAGGTAATTAATATTTATGTTCGTTAGTATAGTTATATATACTTTATAGATACCGTAATTAGACAAGAAAGATGAAAAAAAATACACTCTACACCAGATATCATTCCTTGAGCATAATTTGGGCCATAATATTATAAAACAACTTTTGTTCTTGATATGACAAATTTATTGTGTAGTTTTTTGTTTTTAATATGATTGTTAACATGGATGGATAGGGTGAGAAATGTCCATATCCGTGGTAGTTTCAAAGTCGCTCCCATCGGTGAAAAAATAACCAAAAACCGATTAAGATGGTACGGGCACATCTTGAGACTACCACAGGATAATATGATTAAAAAGACGATGGACGTGGAAGTAGGACCCAGAAGACCAGGCAGACCAGTGACCACCTGGATGTCCACAATTGCCAGGGATATGAAGGAGGCAAAGTTGCGCGCGGAGGATGCAGGGGACCGCAAAACTTGGAAGATGAGGACTAGGAGAGCCGACCCCAAGTAAATGGGATAAAGGCGAGGGCGAAGAAGAAGAAGAAGAATATGATTGTTAACATGCCAAAGGCTAACGTCGTAAATATATGAAATAAATTAATAAATAAAAATCTCCTCACATAATTATAGTTTATATGGCCCATGCTTTGTGTAGCTATAGCACATATTGTTGTGTACATTTTATTTAAAAATATTTTTATTTCAATTATTTTGTTGATGTAGTTGACATTTATTTCGTGAAATTTGATGTTAGTTTGTGCAAAAAAAACACAAATGGTTAAAATGTTACTACTTTGTAATAATACTGGGTGATTACCAATTTGATGTAAACTACTTGAAAAAAGCAAGGTAAAACTAGGTACTACTAAAATAAATATAATAACAAGTGACAAATTTAAAATCGACATCATTCTATAGTTACTTTGTATTTTTATTTCGAAATAAATATCTGAATATTCATCAACGTACCGGTAAAATTTTGTATAAATCTGAATTTCCATATATTTTTTCATTGTTCAATGTAGGTACTTACTTTCCAATTATATTTTATATCTGTATTGTAAAAAAAATAAGTTTTTTTCCGAAACGTGAAAAGGGTTTTGTCGGTAATTGCTTCTCTTCTATTTTTAAAATCTTTTTTGAACTTCTGTGCCAATTTGTTACTTAAAAATACACAAGATGTAGACAATTAAATTTGTAAATAGCCGTTTATTCGTAGCATGACCCCAGGAGTATATTGTGTGTCTTTTGTCCGAAGCACCCAGCAGCTTCCTTATGAAGCCGTTTTGATTTGTCTCCTCTCAAAGACCCAGGGTAAACTTTATCCAGCATTTTGTTAATAAAGATTTTAAATATTCAGAAACCTAGCAAACGAATTGATTCTTATTGGCTTAAAACAAAACAAAAAAAAATGGAAAAAATTTAAATTGTTAAAAGTTGGTCTTTACCTACATATTTTAATTGTTTATCATTAATTATAGTACTAAAATAAGAAGGTGCTTATAAAGAGAGGAAATGTATAAGTAAGATCTGTCATAAATTTTTGAAAAATATTATCGCTAAACGACTGCATTTGTACCTTTATCAAAGTTACTATTTATAAAAAAATACTATATCCCACAGTTGGAGTAGCCACGGAAAAATACGGCGTATCCCACAATTGGAGTAGCCACAGACCATCTGCATGTAACAAACATACACACTGTCTTCTCCATGCCAACAAAAATAAATTTACTCAATATGGCAACTCATCGCTGAATTTCAGATGTAAAATGTCTATATTTTTTCGAACACTCACCTTTTACGTGACACTCGATATTTTACTAAAGGAAGTGGGAGACTAATTGTGTCGCTGAGTTACGAAATCCGCTATAACACATTTTTGTAATACAGAGAAAATCGATAAAAACTATTATTTAAGTATTAAGCAAACTTTTTTGAAATATAATAACTTTATTGATTGTAAGATTGGTGTAACTATTTATTTTTAAAATAAATTTTGTGATTAAATAAAAAAAGACGGTTCATTTTGTATAAATAAAATTGCACGTGTCGGCTTTTGATAGGCACATGATGTTAAAGCGGGTTTCGTAAGACACACAGGATGATATAGTGGATTTCGTTAGAACTACATACAAGTGCAACATGATAATTTATTCCAGTGGCATCCACAAATTAAAATGCTGATATTTTATTTTAACTATTATTTATTTATAGCATGAGTATTTATATTTCAATAAAAAGGTAAATTTATATGAATTAACAAAATACGTTTTATTACTTGCTTTTTTCCATAGATAAAGTAATATTTTCGAAACTTGAGGAATTTATTGCCGTATGTAGAATTATTTTTTGGTCACCAAATTTGTGAAAAACTTTTTTTTTAGGAAAAAAATTGCAACTATGAAACTTAAGCGGCCCCACCCGTTGTCGAGTAATATGTACGGAACTTTAGGAAATTTATATTCGAAGTAAATTTTATTTTTGGCGGCAAAAAAAAAATAAAACCGTCAAAAATAAAATCTAATTCAAATGTAGGTAAATTGGCCCCACCCGTTGTCAAATATTTTTTCCCTTAGAAAAAGTTTTATATTCGAATTAGATTTTATTTTTGCCGGTTTTATTTTATTTTTGTCGGCAAAATAAATACGTTTTATTAAGTACCGAAAGGCATGCAATTTTAGTTTTATTTATACAACTTACAAAAAAGTGATTTTAAACATCAAGTAAGAATTCGCATTACGTGAAAGAAATGATAATCAATATTGTACATATAAAAATTGATGACTTTGGCTGAAGCACAAAAATGTTTCGAAGACATTTTATTAATTATGCATATATTTTTGTTTGCAGATTTATTTTCAGTAGATGATAATATACCTGAATTCTTTCATCATAATAATATTAATTTTTATTTCATAAATAGCATGATAAAAAAAGTGTTCTCCTATGTCACATCAGAACTGCGCGCCACTGTATAAAGACAGCAAAACGCGCGAAATTCACTCAAAATATGGCAATATTTACTTACCGTTTTTGGCGTTGTAAGTGAACTATTCAACTTTCTGGATGATTTATCTTTTTCCTTTCTTTATTTTCTTTACACTTTTTAACATTAAAATCTTGATCACTCATTATGAATCAGTTTAAATTGCAATTATTTAAGAGAACCCAGAACGCCAAACTCACCAGATAAGAACAATTTTGTACTGGCGGCCATATTGATTTTTTGAAAATACTGGACTCTTATTGGTTGGTTGAGTTATAGGGGATATTGAAAGGGACATTAAGTGATATAGTGGGATTCGTTTCTCAACCTCGTTTTATTTTATTTTTTCTGAAAAAATGGTGAATGTTTTCAAGTAAACAATTTTCTAAAGTTATAGAATATTTGATTACGAATCCAACGACATAATATATAACTCAATTTTTGTTAAAATGTGTTATAGCGGATTTCGTAACTCAGCGACACAATTCATTGCCGGGTGCTCCACAGGCATTTTTACATAATGTCATCAAACTTATACAAAAAATAGTTCTCATTCTTTCTTCAGGTATAATATGGAATTATAAAGATTTGAGCCGTTTTATGTTATACTCTGGAGAATAAACAGTTTAAAAATCATAAAATGTTTCCCTAATAATACTAATTTCATATGTCTGCATAGAAAAATTAATGAAAACTTCCCTCCTTTTGTTCATTATCCTTAGTGCACAATACAACGTCATAAAAAGCCGTCTTGAGGCGAGCATCACAACTATAAGATATCATCAATTTTGATGAGAAGTTGTAAAAAGCGCCAGTTGTATGTATATAAAAATAATTTTTATAACCCCCATGGAAATATTTTATTATGAATGAGCTCAGAAGATTTCCTTTCACACAATTTATAGGCTATAATAAAATTCTTTACTTTGTTGCGAGAAAAACGAAACTTACGCATTATTATTGTCTTGTTAAAAGCTGCTTCAACAGCTTTACTCTCGACATATTTATAAATTAATCATACTTATTATTTCTTGTTGTTAAAGAAAAATCAAAAAATTTACTATTTTTATTCATGCTTGCAATGATAATTTTATTACTCCGATAACAAAAAACCTCTTCAAGCTAGTAATGAAGCATGTCACCTATCCTGAATGATTTAAATTAATTATGATACGGACATTGCGAATTAATTATGATACGGACATTGCGAATTAATTTTGATACGGACATTGCGAATTAATTATGATACGGACATTGCGAATTAATTATGATACGGACACTGCGAATTAATTATGATACGGACATTGCGAATTGTATAATGAGTTCCATTCATCTAACCACTCACAATTGAATGATCTTTTTTCATCACCAGCAGCACGATAGGAAAATGTCCGCCTAAAAAAAGTGAGAGTAAAAAAATAATAACACATGTTTGAAAGCCTAACATATCATAGCAGGCAATTAGCAGACAAAGTATGAAAAAAAACATGGTCTGTTTGTCTTGAAATTGATTAAGTCGTTAATATTTTTACACCAGAAAAAACATTTTCTTTTTTTTTCTGGCGTGCTTTTCTTATTGGCGTGCTGGTATCAAACTTCATGATTTTTCAATAGGAAGATATTGATATTTAGCACATTTTTTTTGCGCAGGTACCTTCACATTTTATCTAGACATTTGACATCCATAAGCATATTGGATGTCAAATTTCATTTTTTTACAATAGGAATGCAAATATAAATAAGGTATGGACTATTAATTAATGATCATTAATATTCAATAATTTAATTAATTACAAAATAAAATAATCGAGCCCGCAATAGGATTTAAAATATTTATTACTTATGAATTGGAAATTTGTAATGGATGAATATTATTTATTTTTGTGTAATTATTCCTATGGTCGTATAATTATTATACGATTATGTTTATCCACCTACCTACTTTTTATTTAAATTTTAGTATTATAGCAATTATTAATTTTTACTGTACGCACGTACTGTAAAGTTGTAGAATATAATAATATTTAATTGGGCTATTGTATGCGCTATCGACTATCGATATTAACAAAAAATATTTTGATGTAGGGTTTGCAAACTGAAACATATTTTATTAGGCATTTATTTTGACATGATCATTTATGAATTTGAAGGGCTTTACGGGATGGTCAGGTAATAGAGATTTCTGGTTTCACTTATTTTAGAGGCATTAACTATGTACCTAACAATTTCCACACATTTTAAAATTTTCGAATTTTGGAATTCATTTAACAAAAAAACATGGAGATTAATGGGTTTGTTATATTCCACTGCTTACCTACTCCACCTTCACGGCACAAGTGTATTGCTTTTTGTGAGTATTTAGGGGTGTGTTTGGGTACAACTGTGATAGAAATAATTTCAATATGAAAGATCATAATTATTATGTGGGCTTTTCTGGCTGCAAGTTAGAATGATTTAAAATCAATTGATAGAAAAAGACCACCATTAGAGGCATTATCGGTGTTCAATGGATATAAATTCTCTTAAATAAAAACTGGGATATTCTATGTTTAGAATATTTACTAATTTTTTTATTATTTAACCGGATTTGGGTGCAGATGACAAAACCAATCAGAAACCTCGATCGGAGAACCATGTCTACACAATGTAACATTGTTTAGAATCCAATCGGAAGAAGTGAGAAAGGTGTCCCAACGCTTACAAATTGGCTCAAGGCTGGCTTAAGTGATCTTGGTCTATTTAAAATTTGATCTACGTGCTAAAGCCACGTGGTTCTCAGACGCCCGCGCTTTTACATAGAATATTCAACTTCAGCAATATTTGTTATTTAACTTGTACTTAAATTGATTTATTTAAATGAGGGCCAAGAGACAATAAAAAGTAATAAACAATAATAGGAATTGAATGTTGTGTTAGCGGTCTTTTAAATACGCAAACAAAAAGAACTATTATTTTTACCAAAAATAATTCATTTGACAAAAAGCAATTTATAAAATTGTTATAAATTTAGTTCAATTAGTGAAGCAATATAATTGTCGATTGAGATTACAATGACATTTTCAATTCACATGTAGTAGTCTTCATCACTACAATAATTCAGTAAATTGTTTCAACGGAATTGATTTTTGAAAAATGTTTGTAATTTGTAAAATGAATATTTCACATGTTGCATGTAAATAAAGTTAATTAAAAAAACGAAATGGACGATATAATAAAAATAATATTCTGTGCGATGTTCCTTTTATTCGGACAATATCTACCTTTGATAGAAGCAATATATATATTTTTTAGACTGCTCATTTGCATATATGTCCGTTAGATACTCCATGTAACAATAAAGTTACGGTGATTGTATTTTATTCTAAACCGTCCATCCCTTTATTTGCATTTACCCCTTTTTCAACGTCTTTTTGTTTAAAGTTGATCAAAACATTTTAATAAAATAAAATGTTCAGATGTTCTACACGATTCCTAATTGATTTATCGTCAGACAAGTGGAAAAACTAAAAAGTGTCTATTGAGAGCCAACAGTTAATTGATGAATATTTGTATAAAATACATAAAATTTGCTTCGTGGGTTTAATATTCTAGAATTTATAAATTCTACAACGTCTTTAAGGTTCTTTGGCACGTAAACGACATTTTAACCCTCTGCAACTGAGGTGGCTTTTTAGTTATTATTCTGCTGAGGAGTGGTCTGACAGAAACTCATTTTAAGTTCCATTATTGCCATTATTTAAAAAGTTTTGATTATTTTTTTTAGTTTTTTGTGAGTATTTGACATATATGCTGACATCTCTCTCTCTCTCTCCCTGGGCAATTATTAATCCCACATGATGGTGGGGTCTGCCATTTTTGTCTTTCGCCGCCACTCGGCTCTATATGCTGACATCATTTGAAAAAATATGGTTTAAAAAAACAGATATTAGAAATTACAAGAAATTTATTAATGCTAATAAAATCACCATTTTTTAAGAACAATTTATAAAAATTAATAAAATGAAAAAAACACATGAAATAAAAAAAAATAAGTAGAAATTTGTTTTCTGTTAACTTTTGTTAAAATGCAAAAAAAATAATAAAAAATCGTTACAGCGGTTTCTCTAAAAATCGGCTTCAATGTGCGTCCTCTTAGTCCTGGCAAATTTGTGCCAAGCATTGTAGGCAGACAATGTTTTTTGCATGCATAACGAGTAAATTTTGTCGTCCTTTCAATTAAATCGCACTCATTTGTCTTGTTTTTTGTCTTGTTGTCCGTCAACTTAGAAACTTGTCAAGTTTCTAAGTTGACGGCACTGACGATGGACTAAGTTCGAAAGGCCTCTGCCAAAATAAAAATTTATACAAGTGAAAGTAACAGTGTTTAACTCTATCATTTTAATATTAATAAAAATGAACTTTCATAAGGTTACCACCGAAAAAATAGAATACAAAATATACTATACTTTTGAAAATGACTCAGTCAGTAGAGTCGAAACGTAAAGAAGGAGGAAGAAGACCGACAAGACGCGGTAAACCTGGAAGAGCACATACATCTATAAATGAAGACCGCGAAAGCCTGCAACAACTTATTAAAACAACTTAACCATTCTCTGGATTTTTGACACCCAAACTGCATGTCTTATTTTATTTGTTGAGATGAAGAAGATGTTTATTCCATGCAGTTGGTCTGCTGGCTGCCCCACTTGTGGGATATGCCGAGATAGTATAGTATAACAGTAGTAGATGTAAATTATTGGCCTCCTTTTCATATTTTATCTGCTTTCTGCTTTACATTTAAGGTTCCTTTTAAAATTTTATATATTCATGGTGAATAATGCTAGTAATTGTGTAGGTATTTAATAACATAGATATTGTAATGAAAATTTATTTTCTCTCTGCTCGATGAATTTTATTTCATGTAATAATAATCATTATTTGGAATTCAATCAATACGATTTCTACGCACGGCTGCTCAACTGTCCATATTGTTGGTATTGTATAGGGAATAACATTGTTTATAATACTATAATACACTTATGTAGTACCTACCTACACATATTATGTAGGTGGATATATTTTTCTGAACGATTTTCTGCCAACAGTTGTTTATTTTATTTTATTGTCATATAGGTAACTACCTATTCGAACATTTTTATTAGTAACAAGAGTATAAATGTATTTTATTACGTACAATATTTTTCTGATTAGTTTTTGTTTATTTATTATTTTCATAGATAAAACACAAGATTATTTTAATTATCCGCATATACGATAAAGTTATTGTTAAGTTTTGTTTTATTTTTATGAAATAAAGCGCGTATCTTTTTTTTACAACGGCGATGTTATCGTTGTAATGGGAACAATATATTGATAAAGAAAGTTTTGTCATTCTGAATTTTGTAGATAAAAACACAATTCCCTTTACGATCAATTTTTACTGAATACGTTTATAACAGCACTATCACTTCTTCTATATCATAGAGACTAACAGGTATTTGCAGTGTTCTGTGGTAAAAAGCTTTATTTGTGATTTCTTTATACGCCTTCACTTCAAATATTTCAGTATGTTTTCGCATAAATGAATATAATCTTAATATATTAACAATATCTTTAAATACTTTTAGTTCTATTTTTAAAACATAATACACTACTCTCTTCTGTATAAAGCATCATGTAATATTAATTACACTCATCTTTTCTTCCTTTAAAACATTTCTAGAACTATTATTATTTTGTTGTACCTACTTATAGTATTTTCACTTCTTTACCTTTGTGCAAGGCCTTAAGTGAAAACTTTCCTTTATATCGCTACATATTTAATGAGCACTTAAGTGAGTAAAAAGGAATTATTTGTACATGAAAAAAGTAAGGAAAGCTTTGATAATTATTAATGTTCTTTTATAACTGTGACGTCATTCTATGAAGTATAGAGACGAAATAGCCAAATAGGAGAAAGTTGCGAATTATTTCACATTTACAACAATTTTATATGTAAAAATATTAAATAACATTTAAGTATTCCTCTTCTCGTTCGTTTTTTTTTTAAGATTTCAGGCACTCTCTTTACAGCGACTATTTCTCGCGACGTGGATATATAATAAATTATTGATTGCTCTCGACCCTTTTCAATAACCTTCAGATGATATTTAATGCTGCAGTCAGGACCATTTGGAGAGACAACAAGTGCTGCCAAATACTCCACTATTAAGGTAACTACACTGGCTGAGAGTTCCAAAAGAATGCAAGGATTTAAATGGCATGGCACCCACATATCTCACTGAGCCCTGTTCTACTGACGAAACTCAGAAGTGACCATTGCGCTCAGTTTCTACTGCTGTCAACAAACGTGTTGTACCAAATAGAGCAAATTCATCCAAATTTTGAAAAAGGAGTTTCAGAGATGCCGCGCCAACTGCCTGAAACAGATTTCCCGCAGACCTGAAGGACAATCAGTTTACCACCACATTTAGGAGCAAGTTGAAACCGCTACTGTTTAAAAGTCGCGGCACAATTGAGATTTATTCTTTATTCTTTATTCTTTATTCTTATCCATCATGCGTAGGCTCGAATTTGAGCACTTGCACTCGTCAGTTAAGCATTACAGTAATATTACATTAAAAGAGAATAAAAACAGACAAATAATAATACAATACCGGGCACCTAACACCCAGAGAAATATCAATGGCAAAAATCAGAGTGTAAAGAGCTCTGATTTGCATCTCGCCAGAAACTGTAAGTAGTCAATTTTAAGCAGACAAGTTGTGAGAATAAAATCGAATGCTGAAATGAGTGTATAAAGCTCAGATCAGCACTCACGTACATTGATTATCAACCACTCATACTGGCAGTAACACCCGTTATGATCAACCAGAGGAAGCTTACATTCTGTAAAGACAATCAGAAAAACCGCAAAATCAAAGCACATGTAAACAATTTAATCAAATAATCAATGCTATCTGGGATCCCTGGTCCCAGAGAGCATCTCGTCGACTGAATAAAATTCCTTATCAACAAGATACTTTTTCACCTCTCCTCGAAATGCATCAGGTTCTAAATGCTTCAATCCTTCTGGTAGCACGTTAAACAAACGACGCTCATACATAAAAAAACTTTTCGACATCTTTGACAGTCTGTGAGATATGGGTCGGATAAGATTTCCCATGCGTGTATTATAGCTATGACTATCCGAGTTTAGTGGGGTATTTATCAAATTTTCATGTGCGTACCTCAGGCACTCATGTATAAACGTGCTCGGAAGAGTAAGTATGCCCAGATCCTTGAAAATATTGCGGCATGTGTCTCTCGTCCTCATCCCAAGCAGGGTTCTTATTGCCCGTTTTTGTAGAGTAAATACTCCTTTGGCGTCCGCGCCCATACCCCAAAATAGTATCCCGTAGGTCATGATACTGTGGAAGTAATCAAAATATATAGATTTCGCCGCCTCGAGGCCACATGTTTCTTTTATCTTTTTTATTGCGTATATAGCAGAATTGAGTCTCTTACAAAGGCCTTCAATATGCGGCGTCCACTGCAATTTCCTATCAACAGTCACGCCTAAAAATTTACATTGGTTTGCTACTTCTAAGCCTCTTTCAGAGAGTGCGCAATTTACCGGGTCAGGCTGGTCAGTTTGCCTCAAGGAGAAGTGAATTGTATTTGTTTTTGTCACGTTTAAAACTAGATTATTGCCGCCGAACCATCTCTCCACATTATTCAGAGCATTCAACGTTCTACTCATTGTTATCTCTTTGCTTTGATCATCTTTAATTAACAGGGAAGTGTCATCGGCAAACATGACAATTTGATCATTTTCACCATCATTAAAGCCATTAGATAGTTCACCAATACAGTTTGGTAGGTCATTGGTGTATATGAGGAATAATAAAGGGCCCAAAATGGATCCCTGCGGGACTCCACAGTTCACCGGGGACATCCGTGATCTAGCATCACCTATCTCCACCATCTGTTGCCTGTTTTCCAGATATGATCTGAAAAAAGCACCCTCTGCGCCACGCAATCCATAATGTTCAAGTTTTTTCAATAGTATTGCATGATCAACACAGTCAAACGCCTTAGACAAGTCACAAAATATACCATATGTATCCCATTTACGGTCCAAGGATTCCAGAATGGTTTTGACAAGCGATGCAATACCACTCGCGGTGCTTTTCCCCTTCTGAAAGCCAAACTGCTGTGGGTGAAGTATATTATTACTGACTAAGAAATGGGTGAGCTGTTCAGCGACAATTTTCTCAAACAACTTACTAATAGCTGGCAATATAGAAATCGGCCTGTAGTTATTTAAATAATTTTTATCGCCTTTCTTAAATATTGGAATGACCCTGGCCATTTTCAGTTTATCGGGGAAAACTCCCCTCTGAAGACAGTTATTAAAGATATCTGCCAAGCAGGGAGCCAACTTCTCAACAACTAACTTAAGCAACCTGGGGGACACATACCATAGATCATTCGAATTTTTATTTTTTAATTGATTAGAGATCTTCCTAATTTCGGCTATAGTTACATTTCTAAATTTAAATGGTGAAGGCTGTTTTTTGGGATATCTCAGGTGCTTCATAGAATTTTTAACCGAAGAAGGAAGATTACGTGTCAGCAAAGAAGCTATGCTAGTGAAATTATTGTTGAAATGATTGGCGAGCTCAGTGCCTGCCAGTCTTTGATTGTGGTCAATGATAAAATCAATGTTTTCGCGTTTTTCATTTTGAGATCGACCAGTTGATCAGCAGATGATCATGGATCATGAATCGTGGACGACAGTCTTCGATTCATGGAGAAAGAATAGACAAATCCACAGTTAGGTTTAGTTTTGTTTTGTTTAAGTGAACGGGCCAATCACCTATTATAATTTGATTGCCATAGTCCTCGAAAACGAAAGAAAAACTTATAAGATATCGATTTACATCTTGTTTAAATATTCAAAATGTGTTGTTGATTTACTGTTTCCCTTTCCTTAGAATTTATATAGAGTTTACTGCTTCCTTTTTATTTGTATAGATCCTGCAAATATATACTTATCTTTTACTCAACCTGAAAACAGATTCTCCCCGAAGGAAATTAGATATTTCTACTCTCACTAACCACTATCAAATATAACAATATCATCACGGTACTAAATCATAAAATAGTAATAAGGCAGTCAGTCTTAAGGGAAAATGTTGGACTCTGAATAATATTTACTATTATCAATTGTTATATTTTGGAAGCCTTGTTGCGGTCATATCCATCATCATAATTGTGTGATACAAATAAATGTTTTCTAGTCAGACCACATTCCTAGAACATAATGATTAAATCCAACACTGTTTTCTCTCTTATAAGTAAAAGTTTACGAGGTTAATTCAAATTCAACACATAGATCATTAACATTAAAATATTTTTGTTTGCAATGTCTAGTAAAGAAAAGTTATTTATTAAATCAAAGTAAGTTCTTCTGAAGAGACTTTTATCATTCCTACGTTTTGTTGCAATTAGGAAAATTAAAGCATTTTAAAGCAAATTAAAGAAGAAAAGAAAATTTGTGTTATATTGGCAAAGGTATGAAACAAAAATTCTTGTTTGTAAGTAAAGACAAATCGAGCTAGTCCTAAACTTAAATATACATACATCTTGTATTATGATTTTGTAATTTTTTTTTTTGTAAGCTCAATTTGACCAACGATATAATGTTATCATTTTTCTATCTTGGAAAATTTACTGAAATGATTATATTTCCCTATTTACCGAGTACCTACTCATGAATATTACTAGAAAACTATGTATATTATTAAAAACTAAGGTTTTTCATACATAAATAAAACGTCTTTATATTTTTACTTAATTGAATTCTTCAAGTGAATTTCAGAAAGCTTTTTATAACATAGATCCATCAAAATATTTGGAATTTAAAAAACTTCCAAAACAATAAAATCTATTATTATTTCTATATTATTTCAAAATCAAAGAGCGATGGAAGATATCTGTTATAAAATGACTGTCGGAATTGTATCATTTGTGATAATGTTAAATACCCACCTTCTCATACAATTATAATTAATTTCCCGTAACGAGTATTTGAGTATCGGTAGTCAATATTGCAATTTATAGTTATTGTAGTATATCTTTCAATAATAATATAATATGATATACATTTTCAACTGCAACAGCTACAGTTTCAGTAAAATTAAAAATAAATAATAATTTTATACCAATTATTTATTGGAAACATTGCAAGTACGATAAGAATTACTGTTGATATGAAATTTAATACATCTAGAAATTTTACAGCTATCACAGTATTCGTTTTTCTTTTTCGAACCGTGGCTGAAAATATAATTATTACTTTGTTCTAAGAGCTAATACTCCAGTGTCATTTTTCCCTATGGTTTGAAAGAATATTCAACATATTTATACTTCTAATAAACTTACGCGTCAAATTTTGATCTCAAATTAACAGTAAAGAAATGAAGATAAAAAAGATGCAATGATTCGTCCAGTAAATAATAAAGCTGCAGAGAATATTTACCAAGCTATGGTTGGTTTTACCAGGTTTTGACATAATGCGCAGATGACAAAAAACACCAGACACCTCGATTGGAGATACAATATTTATACAATTTTATATCGTAAAAATAAAAGCTAATCGTAAAAATGAGAAAGGCGTCCTCACGTCTACGAATCGGCACAAGGCTGGCTAAAGTGATCATGGAGAACATTCTTCTGCGCGTTGTGCTCAAATACAGTTAAATCGCCTATCAAAAAAAAATTCGGGCATTCTCCGTTTAAGTATGAACATTTGTAGATTTCAGAACTTTGTAAAAAAATAATACTTTATGATTTGAATCAATAACTATTTTTTAAAGTAAATCATTTTTAAAGATAATATTTATAGATCTGTTTAAACATTTGCACACGTAAAAATATTAATTATTATTTAATCGATTGATGAGTAAAAACAAATCCAATTTGTTTTCAATTAATTGTGTAATAATTAATTATTCTCCAACATTTAATCACGTACGGAAGTACTCAACACTGGGTCAATATTGTTTTGTGAAATTTTTGTTTACATAAAAGTTTCTTCTCATCACGGATTACTGAAATAATACAATGTATAATACCCACCTTTCCACGAAACCTGATTGTTGCTGTTTTACAAATTTCAACACAATAATAATTCTGAAAATATCCTTCAGCATAATAAAGTTTGGTGTAACTTTCGACACTGATTTTTCATGAGCAGTCAGAAAAGTTTCATTACTCAGGTAGTAGGTACACACAGAATAATTATTATTCCAATATTTATTATAAGAGTATATATTGTTGGATACATAAACTTTTAGTAGGTATTAGAATATTATTATTAGAACTGAAATATTTTACGATTTAAACCACTTTAGTCTAAGCCATAATTTAGTGATAACTAATCCTGTATTTATTAGTAGGTATATAGTAACTATAACTTTTAAAACTTTTAACAAGGAACATAATATAACATATTTTATTACTTGTTATGAATACGGTAAGATTTACACCCATTCAAAACATGACTTGTGGGTTTTAAACAAAAAATATTTTGTTTATTGTATTATGATATACAATATCTTAAACATCTTTTTTTTAGGTAAACGCCTACATAACTAATATTCCTTTTGTATTTCGACTGAAGAAAATATCATAATAAATAATAAGCATTTATACAGCAGAGCAAAATGGTTAATCATTTGATGAGATGATACTAATCATAATATAAATCGTGTGGGTGTTTACTTAGAATAATAAACCCTTCTTACTATCGTGATACTTATATATTTCAAACCATTATTGATATCGAATAAAGCATATTAGTTTGATTATCATCAAAGTAACGTTGTTTGAAACTTTTCTTACCTTATAGTTATGAAAACACCTTTACGTTCTTTGAAACTTTTCTTACCTTATAGTTATGAAAACACCTTTACGTTGTTTGAAACTTTTCTTACCTTATAGTTATGAAAACACCTTTACGTTGTTTGAAACTTTTCTTACCCAATAGGTATGAACACACCTTTATAAATAAATAAATATTTTTACTTATAATTTCAATTAGAGAAATCGTTCGCAAAAAAGGAAGAATGAGCGATGTAAGAAGAGTATTGTGGACAGAATGCTCGTGAATAAGCTACGGTGGTTTGGACATGTTGAACGAATGAATGAGGATATACTTGTCTGAAAGAAAGGGTGTGTGGAAGCGCGGGCGTCCGAGAACCTCGTGGTTTGATCCCGTGGATCAAATTCCCAAAATTATTGATAGATGGTTACTTAAAATAATTTTATTTATTTGTCAAACATAACAATATACCTATAACAAAACATGTAGGTACTTATAGCAATTAAGTAATCGAGAGGAATACTTTATTACGAATGGGTTCAAAGTTTCACAGAAGGGTTCTCGCTAACAATCGTTTATCCTCTAAAATTATGACCCCATATTTTATCCTTACTTATCCAGACAAGATATTAGTATTTACTTCTACAGTCCGACTGTTTATGAATGTGACATTGAATTTATTTAATGTCTACCTGATTGAAGCTCTATCTAGGAATATCTAAGAGAAGTGTATTTTATGATAATAGCAATACTTTTTAAGAGTTATGGCTTAGAAATAATAGTTTGAGGCTATTAATTCGATAAGTTGAAGACACTTTGATGTCAAAGCTTACGTTGTATCAAAAGCGTTTCAGTGAAATATTATTAAATTGAATACAGGCAGATATACAAGAAACAATAAGGTATTATGGGAAACACAGACATTTATTTTATAGGTATGTTATAGAATAATATAATATTCAGTAACAATTGTGAGAAATTGATGAATTCATTGTAAAATTCGTATTTAGGAATTATTCTTAGTTATACAATACCGTAATAGCGGGTTAAGCTGTTTAAATATTTGAACTCTCTTTTTGGAGTTGAAAAAATAAATTATATGGTAAGTAGAAAATACATTATGAACGTAAAAGGGAGTATGTTAATTTCAAAGAAAATTTAAACTATAGCCCACTTAACAAGGAACAATAAGACTTTTAATTTGGGCCTTGATTGGACATTGCAGACTACGGAAATATGTACATGTTCAAAACAGGTTATCTAACAGTCCAGTCTAACAGGCCTGAGTCAATAACACAGTTTCGCGTCACGTTCCCGCTCCGTTAACGTTCGAGTATAGACGAAGTTGCAAGCAAGTGTCAATTTCGTTGCTAAGATACACAATAGTTACGAAAATTAACACTTTGGCGCACCATCGTCTGCACCCGAACGCTAGCGGAGCGGGAACGTGACGCGATAGTGTGTTGTTGACTCAGGCCTCTGGACTCTTAGATAACCCAGTCTACATAGTTTGTACAAAGGATAGCGAAACACCTATTTACATTCTCTATGATTGTGACGCACTCGCTCGCAATCGAAATCACATCCTAGAAGCGCCACTATTGGACTCCGAGAAGGTGAGGCGAAGCAGAAGACAAATCGTGAGTTACATGACAAACATACAGAAGGGTGTCAAAATAGATTTTATTATGGTCGCAATGACACAATGGGATGTCCCTTGACCTTCTTAAAAAAAATAATAGCTCCAAGGTAATAAAAAAGAGTTTTAATATTAAGTAAAACTATGTAGACAGTAAACTCGTTTCAAGAATATTATGTTTTCTTGATGATATCGGCATTCACAAATCAAATTATTATACTTCGATTCTGAAGAACGACTAACTACTTGCTGCTTTATTTTTAGCTTTTTTATAATATTAGTATTCACGATATGCCAACCTGAAAAGATTCGTGACGTGGCTTTAAGTTTCAAGACAGAAACATACTTTCAATAACATAACGCAGAGAAAAGAGGCAAAAGTCTCAACGGGATTCATTCAATTTGTGATCCTAAAAGCACTATTGAAAAATCCTCGCACAACGTGAATAATATAATATTACTTATATGTTCTCTTTTACCTCTATGTTATCCATTTGGAAAGGTAATAATAAAACATAGCGTGAATGTCAAGTGTTTTAAGTAATGCTGTGTTGTGCAAGAAAGTTTCATCACCTAACAATCATAAGAATTATTGCTCTTGAGTTGATAAAAATATTTTACAGATATTGAACAGCGTCGGGATATCTATCCAGTTTGCTTCTAATGAAATTTTGCATATTTTGCTGGTGGTTCAATAAGCTTCGTGGAGTGCCCAGCAAAGAATAGGTCTGCCGACTTTTTCTGTAAGTTTCTTCAATTTGACGACGAGGTATTTATTTATTCACGAATAAACTATTTCACGTCTTCAATTTGACGACGAGATATTTATTTATTCACGAATAAACTATTTCACGTCTTCAATTTGACGACGAGGTATTTATTTATTCACGAATAAACTACTTCACGTCTTCAATTTGACGACGAGGTATTTATTTATTCACGAATAAACTACTTCACGTCTTCAATTTGACGACGAGGTATTTATTTATTCATTCTTTACTGTACATTGATAAAAATGCAAACAATTTTAAGTAGCACAGTTATTTGACCCATCCTAAATGTTTTAATTTTTAATGGAAACAGAAAAGACATTTTTAATGACTGACATAATAATATGCAGTTAGTGTTTTTTATGAGGGGAAATCCTTCGTGGGCACCTAAATAGCTAGTGCCAGACTCCTGCCGGCTAAAACCACTCAGTCTTTTTTGCAGCCGCGTTCAACACCTTGCGGTCCTGGGAGTGCAACTTGTCTTAGGGTTGCTCCCTCTCCTTGAGAGAAATTATGATTTTTTCAGCCGCCTTCCACACCACTGGCGTCTCAATCATGCAATCCACGAAATTTTTCACGTCGAGGCCGGAAACAAAGTGAGCAGTTAACTCCATCCTCTCCCGGAAAAAAAGTTAGTCTATTGGCTTGCTCACATGTTTGAGATGTCGTGATAGTTTAAATAGAGTGGAAATACTAGCATTATTCATTCAAATGTTTTCATTAATAATCCCATTGAAAATATTTGGAAAACATATCTACGTAAATCTTTTAAAGATTAGTGACATGAATATTATTTAAATACACTGAAAAGTGTATTTAATATTGTGGCATGTTAAATTAAAGTGCCAAAACGAGGAATAGTAAAGTGATTACTTATTATACATATCTAGTAATAATGTGTGGTCTTGTCTAGTACTACATAATTATGTAGTGTGTGGTTTAAGCCTTTCACATAACTTTGTATGTTGGAAGTAATATTATGTAAAATAATATTTAGACTGAATTGAATAAATCTTAAAATGTATGGGCTACTTACTTGCTAGTTTTAGAAGTAAATTAAACATTTTAAATTGAATTTGTATTGAAATGCATATACGGTTTAGAAAATCATGACCCTTTTGATTTAAGATTTGAATAGAAGTATATTCAGGTAAAAAATGTAAAGATTAAATTTTACAAGTTCATTAATTTTACAAAAGATTAAATTTTACAAGTTCCAAAATTGAACGTTGTAAGAAAACTTTCTACACCTTACTTGTATACTACAAGTCTTTATTTCTCTACTGCTGGATATAGACCTCTTCAAAATCTTTCTATTCGTTTCTGTCTTGAGCAACACAAACTCATTTCTTTATCATCACCTGGACAATTTCATCAGCCCATCTTTTTTGAGCAAGTATTCTATTTTTAGACTTCTTTAGACCAATTTATTTTACTTGTAATTTTATGTAAAACTTGAGCACCTTCGTCTACTTAACTAGATTTTGTAGTCTCAAAAATACTAATATAACTGAGGAACTTCTTTTAAAATTTCATTTTCCTTTTACGTTATTCTTGGGAATCATTATTTTCCTTTTACGTTGTTCTAGGGAACATATGATGTAAATAAGTATCTTCATCTCACGTCACTGCGTTCCAAAGTCCTAAGAAATCGGAATACGTTATTGTTCTTAAAATTTGTTCAAGTAGTTTTAGCATCTCCATCGATTCTTTTATATTTCTAAAATTACAATCTTAAATAAATCTTTACAGTTAATATCTTTATTAGATAGATTTATTAGATAGATAGTGCCAAACTTTATAAGATAGATTTATTAGATAGATAGTGCCAAATTTTGCACAATTGTTTCGTTTGTATTTTGTTTGTAGGTCTCCTTATTTTATTTATATGTATTTTATGTAAATTTAATGTCAAGGTGGATTTTTTGAACACATAAATGCTTGACTAATTATTGGTAAATGATAGATTTTAAATTTTGCGTCTAGATTATAGAGTATTTGTACTGCGTCCTGTATTATTATATAATAATTATTTTGAATGTTGTTCCTCGCTAATGCTTAGCGCACTAGTGCCTAGTGAATACAAGTTCAGCATGTATCGATTGTAGTATATATTTTGATGTTTTTTTTTATAATATTATTGTCACAAGTTAGGTATAATTTGTTTTTTTTTTCTTTCATCGATTTCGGTGGATTTGCTATAGTTGCAATGTAACCTATAGATGCATAATGTTGTTTTTGTATGTATGATGCACTTAATTATGTTGTACAGTTGAATGTAAGATGTATATCTTTTTATACTTTGTAATTTTTACAACAGATGTGAAATGTGATTTTTTATTTTGTTTTGTAATATATTTTTTTGTAAAAGGCAATTGCCGTATATTGAATAAATAAATAAATAAATAGATCATACAGCAAAAAAACATAAAATTAAAGGAGTGAGGTAGATAATACCTAATTTTATTTTTACTTGAAGATAAGATTGGATTTAATTCTCCATGAAGGATTTCCCCCTGTAACATATGACGAAACCATATTAATAACATGATTTAGTTACCTACTAAAGTATCAACATATCATTATATTATATTACGAACATTTTCATATCATAATCCTGAAATCTTAAAATGCTATAATATTATGTTATCACACGCTTTGATTCAATGTACGTATTCGAGATTTTAATAATATCCAGCTTAACACTCTACGTTGTGAACTTGTGTCTGTAGAAGACAAATTAATCTGTAGCTACCTATGATCTTTGAAATTCACAAAATAATATGATGCTTTCAATTGATTATTGATGGAAAGTTATGATTCCTTAATAATCCCTATGGTGCTTTTCGACATAACAACGTATTTCAAAATGAATAAATTAATGGGAATTAATAATATTGATAAAATGTTTATTTACTTACTTGCACAAATTAGTTTACTTATTATTATTTATTTATATTATTCTTTTTGCCCATCATCATTATATTATAGCAGTGTTAACAAAATAATATGAAAAATTCAAAATACTTACTTACTGCTAGCTTTCTTCTCTCCACTGCTGAATATAGGCCTCTTCAAAACTTTTCCACACTTTTCGATCTCGGGCAACTCGACACCACTATTTTGCCATCACCTGGACAATATCATTGACCCATCTTTTTTGGGGTCTTCCAACACTTTTTTTGTCCTCCCACGGCCTCCATTCAAGAATTCTGGAAGTCCACCTGCCATCCTCTCGCCTTGCTACATGACCAGCCCATTGCCATTTCAGCTTGGAGACTTTATCTACAATGTTGACAACTTTTGTCTTTTGTCGGATGGTTTCGTTTCTTATTTTGTCTCTCAAGCTAATGCCTAGCATTTGTCTCTCCATGGCACGCTGTACACACATCAGTTTCCGTTTGTTCGCAAGTGTTAGCGTCATAGTCTCCAGCCCATATGTAATCAACGGCAGGACACACGAATCATACAGCTTTCTCTTAAGACTTATGGAGACTTCATTATAAAATTCAAAATACTAACTACGTACTAGTATAAATTTACCATATCTTCTGAACCGTTATTTTCGAACAGAATTTCATTGTTTTATCGACCCTATGAATTACGTATTTTTGAGACGAGTTTCAAAATCATCATTGATCACAAGATGCATTGAATCTTAAAATACTTCCTTGCCAACTCAAAACAAATTGTCTAAGATGCTATGATTATAAATACACAACTACACCTCAAACTATTCGTGAAGGAAATATTTGAGTCCATTCTAGGTTTTAAAAAAGTTATGTAAGAGAATCCTCATGGATACCACTGAGTGTCACTCTACATATCGTGTGTAATAACATGATCTTAATATTCATAATAACATACGAGTCAGTGTACATACATAGAATGTATGGTATAATATTATATAGACTAGCAGAGGACTTGCCTCAGATAAATTGCATCTTTTACACTAATTTGTTGCCGAGTTAACGGAGCGAATAAAATTATTATTATTGCATATATAGTTTTACTATTATTAGTGTGAGACGGTTTGTATGCGTATTATTAAATTTTGCACAAGGGTGACTGCACAATAATAATTACATTATTATTACATACATATCATACATTAATATTATTATGGTTGTACTTATATTCAAACATTGCAATTATTTGTGTTATATAAGGAAAATAATATTGTACGTTCAACATTAGATTAATTTATTTCAGTAGTATAAGAACAATAATATCGTATTATTTGTAGAAAAAAAACACAATTGGTTATTAATTAAAATAAAACACTTATTTGTAGTATATCCACGGTGACTTTTTATTGGATGCGAGCCGGCTTTCAAGAGCTTCCGCTCTCATCATCAGGCTTGAAAGCCGGCTCGCGTCCAATAAAAAGTCACCGTGGATATACTACAAATAAGTGTTTTATTTTAATTAATTCAACATGAATTTCCACCAAGTACCGTCGGTTGAAAATATCAACTTTAACAATTGGTTATCGTTTTACTCAAAAAAAATATCGAGTAGTGGCTTGGTTTCGACTTATCAAGTGATTTTCAAACTAATCTAAACAACTCAATAAAAAAAAGTTAAACTTAAACCAATTGTGTTTTTTTTTATAATTATATGAACATGTATGTGCCGAACCAGACACTCCTTTCTAGATAGTTTTAAGTAAAATCAAATATATGTATACCTAATATCAAATGTAAAAGAGAAATGTGAATGTAAGACACGACCCCGCGCGATGCAGGTACAAATAAAGTTCTCATACAATATGCCTGCACGCGCGGTGTGCGTTGTCATGTAACATGTGTTGTTATTATTAGTAAGAGCTCCATCTCGTGTGACCTTCGTGATATGAATAACGAGGTCACGAAGGGAGGGGAGTTACTTACGTCGACCGATAACCGCGCGCAACTTACTCCCAAGCCACTGTCGGCTGGGTCAAGGTCGGCGTGTATCGGACGCTTTATAAGTAATACATTTTACTGAATAAAATTACTCTCTTCGGAACAATCAACCTGGCTTTCACTACTGACTACCTCAACTGCTCTCTTGGACTGGACTGGATTGGACTACCACTGCTGACCACTACACTCCCTTGAACTGGATTGGACCTTTGGCTTCAGCTGTCCTACACCTTCCCTGCACAGACGAGCTTCCAAGTGAATTGGCACTGAGGTGGTTACCGTGAGCCGAGTACTTCTTCGTCAATACGCCGCCGTGTAGCTTCTTGTGTTCTCTATACAGTCAGTGCTATCGGGATTATTGCCCGGTAGTGAGTACTTGCGAGTACACAGGCTAGCTGTGCTTAGGTGTTACGGCGGAGTCGTGCCCGGTGGAAGTAAACATCCCCAGGTCGACGAACGAAGGGAGTCTCCGACGTGTTGTCGAGGGTAACGGCGGCTGAGCCACCCTACTACTACGACGCACCCGGATATACCCGTCCAAGGCATAACAAGACATCGAGGCGGCGGCTGTGGTGCCCAGCTACCCCCCACTCACCTCCGACTCCTAACATCTGGAGTACAGTTCACTTGTGGACAGTGGCGAGCTGAGTCGGCTCCCGTCCCGCACAAGTTGGTCCTTCGATCGCCGGATCTCCCACCGCCTACCCAAGATGTCGATGTCACTACGTTCTGGCAAGAACCACCCGGAGTCAGACCATGAGGACGATGACGCTGCATCTGAATCATCGACTGACACTGCTACCGATGAAACCTACAAGCAGATGCGCCGCCAGCTCGCACAACGAGACCATGCCGCCGATGAAGCAGCAAGGATCATCGCAGAGCTACGCCAGCAGTTGGCAGCGGCAACCAGCAGCACGACGGCCGCCGGGGCGGCCTCTGTGCAGACGGTCGATGACCAGCACCCAGTGGCGCAGCCTGCAGACCCAGCTGGATGGACGCAGCCTCCATCGCAGCACCCAGTGGCGCAGCCTGCAGACCCAGCTGGATGGACGCAGCCCCCATCGCAGCACCCAGTGGCGCAGCCTGAAGCCCCAGCTGGATGGACGCAGCCTCCATCGCAGCACCCAGTGGCGCAGCCTGCAGACCCAGCTGGATGGACGCAGCCTCCATCGCAGCACCCAGTGGCGCAGCCTGCAGACCCAACTGGATGGACGCAGTTGCCATCGCAGCATCCACAGACGCAGTATCCGTCGCAGCCTCAACAGAAAGTGCAGCCTGCAGCCCCCGCTGGATGGTCAGCCCTGCAGCTGCCATCGCAGCACCCAGTGGTGCAGCCTGCAGCCCCCGCTGGATGGTCAGCCCCGCAGCAGCCACCGCAGCATCCAGTGGTGCAGCCTGCAGCCCCCGCTGGATGGTCAGCCCTGCAGCCGCCACCACAGCACTCAGTGGCGCAGCCTGCAGCCCCCGCTGGATGGTCAGCCCCGCAGCCGCCGTCGCAGCACCCAGTGGCGCAGCCTGCAGCCCCCGCTGGATGGTCAGCCCCGCAGCCGCCACCGCAGCACCCAGTGGCGCAGCCTGTAGCCCCCGCTGGATGGTCAGCCCCGCAGCCGCCGTCGCAGCACCCAGTGGCGCAGCCTGCAGCCCCCGCTGGATGGTCAGCCCCGCAGCCGCCACCGCAGCACCCAGTGGCGCAGCCTGTAGCCCCCGCTGGATGGTTAGCCCCGCAGCCGCCGTTGCAGCACCCAGTGGCGCAGCCTGCAGCCCCCGCTGGATGGTCAGCCCGGCAGCCGCCGTCGCAGCACCCAGTGGCGCAGCCTGCAGCCCCCGTCTGGCACTCAGCAGCGCAACGAGCACCGCCGGTTGGCAATTGGATTCACCAACCATCGACAACACACAGTGAATGCGCCAATGCTTCACCGCCGTGGTCAGCCGCTCCTGTACACTGTCCGCCGCCCATCACACAGGACATGTACACAGACGATTGGGTACGCCGCCACCGAGACATTGGCCCTGCGCCATCAAGCCGTGACTTAGAGCTCCCGTCCTTCAACGGCGACCCATTGAAGTGGCCATCATTCAGAAATGTGTTTGACTTCACCACAAGGCGCAGTCAGATCGGTGAATCGGAAAACATAGTCCGATTGCAGACAAAATTGACTGGAGAAGCTTGGAAGGCCGTGGGCCCCAAGCTGAACTACGACATGCCCGGCCTAGTAGCGCGCGTCATGAAAGAATTGGAGGCGAGATTTGCCCGACCTGGTGAGGTGGAGGCCATCATGTGTGGCAACCTCAGCCGAGTGAAGCAGCTAAGGGAAGATTCGTCCACCGCTGAGATACTGGAGGCGCACGATGAGATCGCGGCCGCTGTAGAGACACTCACCGGTTTCGACCCGAGCTATATCGCATCAAGAAAGGATCTATTGCGGGAAGCAGTAGCAAAGTTCCCATTCTACATAAGAAATCATTGGACGTTAACCCTCGCCATCAGCGGAAGGAAAATTGGAGACCCAGTCACCCTTCACGACTTCCTCGCGTGGCTCACGAGATATGTGAGCTCGGCCCGAGATGGTGGTAGCGAGGATTGGTTGCAGGATAGCAAACGCCGCGCAAAACTGAAGACAACGAAGATGAATAAAGTGTTTTGTGTGAATGAACCATTGGAAAGCAGTGCTAATAATACAAACCGTGCAAGCAGTGTGAACAATGCATACAGTGGTTCTCGGCAAAGTGATGGCCGTGGTAATGGGAACAACCACCGCCAAAGTGACAGTAGCGGCCGTGTTAGTGGCCGCATCGAAAACCGTTGCGCGGTATGTGTCGGACCGCATGAAACAGGAACATGTGCGTCTTACACGTCAATGGACATAGCCGGTAGATGGCGTATAGTGCGTGAACGAAAACTGTGTCGTGTGTGCCTGGCCGCAGGGCACGGCAAGCCCGCAAAGTGTAGAGCTCAACGCTGCGGCATCGGTGAGTGCCGCAGGCTCCATCATGCCACCCTTCACGATGAGGCCAACTATCGCCGAGAAGAAGTGGTAGCACACGCGACGCAAGTGAACAATGCAGGAGTACTGCTGAAGGTGCTACCCGTCAAAGTGACAGGGCCGGCTGGAAGTGTAAATATCCACGCCCTGCTTGACGAGGGCGCAACAGTAACCCTGATTGATGCGTCCGTAGCTGACGCAATCGGTGCACCCGGGAAGGTTACTGGCCTCCACGTCCGCGGCGTGGGAGGTAGCACCATCAGTGAGATGGATTCGCGAAGAATCGAGGTCAGAGTAAGCGGAGAGGATGGCCAACCGCACAAAATAAGGGCACAGACAACGACCAAGATAGTTCTGTCCAGGCAGCGCATGGCACGCCACAAGGACGATCTTCTGTGCCCTGAGCAACTCCCCGCTGTCCGGCCCCGAATGCTGATAGGGCAGGACAACGTCCAAATCATCGTCGGCCGAGAGATAGTGGAAAACGGCGACGACTCGGTCGTAATGTCCAGGACGGCGCTGGGATGGACCACTCATGGGGGAAAGAATGAGGAGGAGGCGGTCGCATATGTGATTGAGGAAGACCCGCTTGCCGATCTCGTCAAGAGCCATTTTTCAGTGGACTCCCTTGGAGTCACTGCAGCAAGAAGAGTGCCAGCTGAGGAGGTCAAGGCCCACTACATAATGACACGTACAACGTCACAAGCCACCGATGGGACGTGGTGCACTGGTCTGCTTTGGCGGAGTGACACCGTCACGCTTCCAGACAACCGTGCCAGTGCAGTGACGCGACTACGGTCGCTGGTGCGCAAGCTAGAGAGGAACCCAGAACTGAAGAAAAGTTATACAGAGAAGATAGAAGATCTTTTGACAAAGGGTTACGCAAGTAAAGTAACCAAAGAGCTGCCACCACACCCCCGGCGATGGTACTTGCCACACTTTGGGGTACAAAACCCGAACAAGCCGGGGAAGCTACGTGTGGTGTTTGACGCAGCAGCAACGCACCGGGGAGCTTCATTGAATGAAAACCTCTTAACCGGTCCTGACCTATTAACCTCCCTGTTCGGAAACATCCTCCGATTCAGGGAGGGACAAATAGCCCTTGTGGCGGACATCAAAGAAATGTTCCTCCGTGTCAGGATCATTGAAGAGGATCGACAATCCCAACTCTTCCTCTGGGAGGATGCTCCCGGGTCGACCAGCACATACGTTTTGAATTCAATGATGTTCGGCGCACGATGTTCGCCAGCAAGCGCGCAGTTTGTAAGGAACAATATTGCGATTCAGAACGAGAGCAGATTTCCGGAGGCAGCAGCAGCCGTCCAGTCCAATTTCTATATGGACGACTACTTAGATTCCGTGGATGAGGAGGAAGAGGCTAGAAAGTTGGTGCGAGAAGTCACCGCGGTCCTGGCCACGGGACAGATGAATCTTACTAACTGGGCGTCCAACAAAAAAGAAATAATCAACGACAACGGACCCCAGGAGAAGCAGAGAAACAGGGACATCGCAGCAAGCTCCGTGGCTGAAAGGATATTGGGAGTCCAGTGGAATCCGCACGGGGACCACTTTACTTATGGACTCAACTCAGCCACAGTTTCCGAGTGGCCGACCAAGCGGCAGCTCCTAAGCGCCGCCATGAAAACCTTTGACCCCCTAGGCCTCATCGTGAGGACAAAAGTCATCCTCCAAGAGGTAGTAAGAAGCGGTGTGGCCTGGGACGAGAGGGTCAATCCAGCACACGCAGCCCGATGGAAAGAATGGTTGCAACTCCTAAACAGTGAAATAAAGATCAAGCGATGTTGCCGTACCCAGAAGAATTCTGCAGCACAGTTGCATGTGTTCTGTGACGCCTCTGAAGAGGCCTGCTGCACTGTCGTCTACATTAAGGAGGGCGACCAGGTTAACTTCGTAGCGAGCAAGACGAAGGTGGCGCCGCTAAAGCCACTGACCGTGCCACGTCTGGAGTTGCAAGCGGCCCTGTTGGGAGCACGACTCCATGCGAGTATAAGGAGAGAGATGACCGGTCGGGTGGACTCGACGGTCTTCTGGACCGACTCCACCACGGTGCTGTCCTGGATCCAGGGGGACCCACGAGCGTATTCTACGTTCGTAAGCAACCGCTTGGGTGAGATTGATGAGCTCACCCAAGGAAGCCAGTGGAGATGGGTCCCCACCAAAAGCAATCCAGCGGACGTTGGCACAAGAGAGGTAAAAAGAGAAGATTTAAATGCAGAAGGATTATGGTTCTCCGGTCCAGCGTTCCTGAGCAAACCCGAGGAGGAGTGGCCGGAGAACAAGATCGTCAAGTCACCAGGGCCGGAACTGCGAGCATCCTTTGTGGGAACCACTGAAAAAGAGATATTCAACGCCCTACCAGATCCAGTGCGCTTCTCATCCTGGGAGCGGCTGATCCGCACCACGGCCTGGGTGAGGCGTTTCGTCCAGAGATGCCGCCGCCAAGGTGAAACCGGTGGGCTACAAGTACCGGAACTAAGGGCAGCAGAGGTGGCATGGCTGCGGAGAACGCAGAAGACAGCCTTCGCCGACGAGATGTCGGAACTAAGACGAGGGAGGCCGATCCCGTCTGGCAGCCGCCTGAGAACCTTTACTCCAGAACTGCGGGAGGATGGCGTGCTGGTTTCAGCCGGACGGCTGAAAAACATGGAAGGTGTAGATGGAGAATTCCAGCGCCCACCCATCTTGGACGGGGATCACAAATATGTGCGTTTGATGATCCACAACATCCACGCCAAAATGGGGCACCAGAGTGCCGAGAAAACTATTGCTGAGGTGAGGCAGAACTTTGAAGTGGTGAAACTGCGAACAACAGTAAGGGCAGTTATCGGCAGGTGTCAGATGTGCCGAGTAAGGAAGGCCCGTGCTCTGCCTCCAATAATGGCACCACTTCCTCCAGAAAGGCTAGCCCACCACCAGCCCCCGTTCTCCAGATGTGGAGTGGACTTCTTTGGGCCAATGGAGGTAGTGGTGGGCCGACGACGAGAGAAAAGATACGGCGCACTATTCACTTGCCTAACGACGCGCGCAGTGCATTTGGAGTTGGCACACAGCTTAAGTGCCGACTCGTTTATAATGACACTCCAAAGGATGAGCGCCAGAAGAGGACATCCGAGAATACTATACTCGGACAATGCCACAAACTTTAGAGGCGCCGAGCGGGAACTCAACGCGGCCCTCAAAGAGCTGGCGAAAAATGAAAAGGTAGTGGAAGAAATGACTACCCAGCGTATGGAATGGCGTTTCATACCCCCAAATACACCACACATGGGGGGGGGCTTGGGAGCGGCTAGTCCGCTCAGTTAAGGAGGCGCTCCACGCCATTCTCAAGGGGCGGGCACTGAAAGAGGAGACCTTACAGACAGCCCTAGCAGAAGCCGAGCACCTCGTCAACAGCCGGCCTCTAACACATATTGGGGTTGACCCGGCCGAAGATGAACCGCTGACCCCAAACCACTTCCTAATGGGGCGAAAAAGCGGGAGGCCGAACCTCGGCTGCTATCCTGAGGAGATGAATGAGGTCTGCGTCAGGAAGCAGTGGAAACTGTCGCAGCAACTGACAGACTTGTTTTGGAAGCGTTGGGTGCGGGAGTACGCACCAACGCTCTCCCGGCGAAGTAAGTGGAACAAAGAGACACGTCCACTGCAAATAGGCGACCTGGTCGTCGTGGCCGACCCGACATCACCACGCGGTACATGGCCACGAGGAAGGATTGTGGACGTGAACCAGAGCCGCGACGGGCAGATAAGATCCGCCACCGTGAAGACATCTCACGGGGAGTACACAAGATCGGCGGCAAGATTATGCAGGATAAATACATCCTAGGACCCGGTTCGGGATGATGCTCTAGTGAGGGGAACCCTCACGGGGGGGGGGTGTGCCGAACCAGACACTCCTTTCTAGATAGTTTTAAGTAAAATCAAATATATGTATACCTAATATCAAATGTAAAAGAGAAATGTGAATGTAAGACACGACCCCGCGCGATGCAGGTACAAATAAAGTTCTCATACAATATGCCTGCACGCGCGGTGTGCGTTGTCATGTAACATGTGTTGTTATTATTAGTAAGAGCTCCATCTCGTGTGACCTTCGTGATATGAATAACGAGGTCACGAAGGGAGGGGAGTTACTTACGTCGACCGATAACCGCGCGCAACTTACTCCCAAGCCACTGTCGGCTGGGTCAAGGTCGGCGTGTATCGGACGCTTTATAAGTAATACATTTTACTGAATAAAATTACTCTCTTCGGAACAATCAACCTGGCTTTCACTACTGACTACCTCAACTGCTCTCTTGGACTGGACTGGATTGGACTACCACTGCTGACCACTACACTCCCTTGAACTGGATTGGACCTTTGGCTTCAGCTGTCCTACACCTTCCCTGCACAGACGAGCTTCCAAGTGAATTGGCACTGAGGTGGTTACCGTGAGCCGAGTACTTCTTCGTCAATACGCCGCCGTGTAGCTTCTTGTGTTCTCTATACAGTCAGTGCTATCGGGATTATTGCCCGGTAGTGAGTACTTGCGAGTACACAGGCTAGCTGTGCTTAGGTGTTACGGCGGAGTCGTGCCCGGTGGAAGTAAACATCCCCAGGTCGACGAACGAAGGGAGTCTCCGACGTGTTGTCGAGGGTAACGGCGGCTGAGCCACCCTACTACTACGACGCACCCGGATATACCCGTCCAAGGCATAACAAGACATCGAGGCGGCGGCTGTGGTGCCCAGCTACCCCCCACTCACCTCCGACTCCTAACATCTGGAGTACAGTTCACTTGTGGACAGTGGCGAGCTGAGTCGGCTCCCGTCCCGCACAATGTAGTTTTACAAAATTGACGTCGACTCAATAAATAAATATCGGATTATTTTATTTATGCAATCATGCAATTTCTGACCACCCACTCCTTTTTGTTTGTTTTCGAGTGTTCTGTGAAAAGCAGATATTCGTAAAACTTCATACTCAAGAAATTCAACACCTTCAGTTCAGTGGTAAGGTATACCACCCATCTTGAATATCTTTACATTTATTGGCACGAAGAAAAGTACTTTCACATTTACTCAATTCAATTAGTTTTATTTTATTTTTATTTATTTTATTTTAGTCTGCTGACTACCCTACTTGTGGAAAACGTTGTGGTCAAAATTTATCTATCTATACTATCACTAAATCTCCCGTAAATGAGATAGCCAGATAATTAACTTCATGAGAAATGAGACATTTATTAACATACTTACGTACCTCTTTGCCTGAACTGAATTTAGTAATTATTATAATTATGTTTGATACGTGATGTTTTGGAAATATCCGCTTTTTACAGGAAACTCTAAGGTTTACCGTTTTTTTTTTTAAAAAAATGTGTCTGATTTTTGGTTATAAACCCAAATATAACCTAATACACATTTCGCAGAAAGCCTAAAGCTTGTGATGTGAAAGTGGGGTTAGCCGGCACCTGGGATAAAATTACGCACCTCTTGTGCACGAGGCCAAGACTTTACTTCCAGGTTACCGACGAACTGTGTTAGTTTCATAACTAAAATGATAAACTCGCCCTCTTTATATTGATTGTATGATCGTATTTGATTTAAATATGTTTTTGTGGAAATTTTCTTGTCATCAATGTAGGTACTGTTGTAGAAATTAGGGTAGTAGAGTGATATGAGGGTGTGAAGATCCCTGGTAGGGATGGCAAGTATGAAAGATTGTAAAGAATTTATAGATTTACTCCAGATCAGAAGGTTAGAAAGTGACTTACCAAATGTGTGTAATGAAACTCGCGATTATTACTAAAGATGATTTATTATTAAAAACAGTTTTACAATTACGAATAATGTTACATTAGATTTTATAGAGAGAATGTAAACGTATGTGTGGTCAGCCAGGCAGAGAGAACTAGAATGATCTTGGATTGTGATAATTCTGATCACAATCAAATAAATGACGTCATCCCAGCTGACCACAATACTCTTTAGTGTTGCCTGTTCACTACACTGTAAATAATTAAAAAGTAAATAAAAATAAAATCATTGTTAGATTACACATTTTAAAGATTTACGTAGCAACTTACGAAAAAACTGTGGTAGTTTAATAAAGTTTCATGTTTTTAATATCCCCGTATCAAGTTTACGACTGTCGATTTAACCGAGATTAAAACTTTTATAGTTGTCAACTTGTCCCCTTTACACAAACTGAATAGCAGTAGGTACTCAGTGTATGGCAATAGGTGGCTCCTTTGTAGTTAAAAATACTTTTTAATATCAACAGCCGTCTCGTGTTGTCTGTCAACTCCAAACATGTATATTGTATTATTAACTAACTACCAACTTTATACACGGTATCATTCAGGAAATAATGATAAACTCATGGGGGTCTATAGTCTGATGGTGCGATTAATCTCTCTGCCACTTTATTCCACCTTCACGACACAACGATATTTATTTATTTGAACAACAATCGCCATTTGCTTTTTACAATATAATACATTATGACAAATTAATAATATGTACAGTATTTTTTTATGACAAATTAATAATATGTACAGTATTTTTTTTAAATTTTCCATATTTATTCACTTAAAAATTATTAGCTACTGTGAAGGTTTTCGGAATTCAGTTATGTCCATTTCAAACTTTGAAATTAAAAAAAAAAACTTTCAAATAAATACACTACAGATATATGTATGTTAGCATTAGTCTTCTCCGTAATACTGAATTCTCGTTTTTTTTAGTTTTTAATTTGCTATGCATAGTAAACTATGTGATTCGGGTTAAATATGGAAAGTAAAAAAGTTGTGATATTTGATTTTTTTTACTCTAAACGCCGTAGATATCCCTACCAGTAAATATGTACAGCAAAGTTATGTTATTCGGTGCAATGAAATGAAATAATTAATTACATTTTGACAAATTAGTAATGAGCCTGAAGTGTTTAACATTTATTTCCATGATGAATATCAGATATGGTTTCACAAAGATTGTAACAATTTAACAATATTTGTTGTTATCCTGAAAAACGTTCAAAAGAATAAAGTTCCTATAGGAATTTATTCCACTCTCACAATTTGACTGAAAAAAGATGAATAAAAATACAAACGTATGAACAGACTGCAATGTTTATATAATTTTGATTTTTCTCAATTTCGCTACATATATTTTCTTCAATATTGTTAGAACACAACATTAAAGTTTTATTAAGAGCCGTAAATTATGTAGAACACTCGTCTCAACGGAATGAATTTGAAGTAGACACCTAATATGTCATCATTATAATTTTGTTAAGTGTCATCTTTCGTAATTTTTGACAAAACACAGATGCAAGTGAATTGATACTACGCACAAAATGAAATGTATGACAGAGGAAAATTATGTTTGACACGTCGAAGTTATTTTTTCTTTGAACATCGCGTACGAGTATGAAGAAATATAGTGAGAATATTTTAAGGTTTTTCCGAATAGAATAAAACTATGTTGTTTCTTTGATAATATGTGGATACTTACCTAAATACTTAACCTCGATAGAAAAATATTTAAGTTTACGAGTACATTATATTCTCAAGAGAACAGATGTTCTTGAAAATTCTCACCTATTAGATATTCAATGCTTTTTGTATAACGGTGAGAGACGTCACTCATTCTTTATGACATTATTCATACGAACACTTGGCGTGTCAACAAGCTATGGCATGAATGTATAAAGAGTAATCAGTTAAAAAAAATATATCTAGATATAAAAATCTATACTTTCATACAGTATTAATAAACAATATAATGTAAAGTTGTAGTCTTTACGTGATAAAATTGGAAAATTTAGAACTCCTATCATACATCATCTTAATTATAAATGATAAAGTTTTATAGGTGATGCGTTACAAAACTCGACTTTAACGAAATACTACTTGAGACTTTACAGAAATGAGTGGAAATCCAATTTGTTTTGAAGTTTTCTCAAAATTTAAGATTTTTAATATAAAATTAGGCTAAAGGTAAATAGATCTGCATATATTTCGCGTATTTATGTACAAAAATAATAATCATGTAAAGGTAATTAATTTTAAAGTTTATACTATCAATACGGTTTACTGATATAAAATGAGTGAAAGTCTAATTTCTCTTGGAATGTTTTCAAAAGATTTGTGGAACACAATATGGTTTTATGTAAGCAGGTTCACATATATGTGTATTTATTTGCAAAAATAACAATTATATCATCTCATCTCTCTGTCGGTTCCTCAATCCTGAGGATCGTGACCATCATGCCTCATCCTGTAAACCATCTGTCTCCATGTTGAGCGATCCTCCGCCATGTGTAAGGCCCCGTGAAGTGAGCAAAACACAGGACCAATGAGTCCATCCTCAGGGAGCTTAACATTTCGGTGCGACTCTCAACGATTTGCAGTCAGCGCGCGTTGTGATATTTCGAGCACATTGCGAGAAGAGAGCATGACAACCTGGAAACGGTAATAATGACTGGGGTTGTAGAAGGGGGGAGGGGAAGGGACAGAGTGCCAATAAGATGGAGCGACCAAATTAAGGAGGCCACACAATTATATAAAACTAATTAATTTCTACGTTTATACTTTCAATACGATTTACCGATGAAGTTGAGAAATTCATCTTTAGATATGTATCTTCATAGTTATTTAAAACTAACGGGTGAATGGCAAAGAGAGATCATATCTATGCATTGCAGAATTAATTACAAAACAGATGGCTCCTTCACATTCATTCATTTCTTTCCTTATATAGATACTTACTAGATATCTCGTGGTTCTAGGTAGGTACAATATAAGTATGGTAATACTTTCTAGACCTCATTTTTTTTCCAGAGTTGCATTTGATATACCTTTATAATATAAAAATAATTTATTATAAAAGTTTTCAAGACATTTTTGATAAGGAACTTCACCTTGCTTCACATTTTGCCTGAAAAGTTCGCCAGTAATCGATCGCCAAGTACGGTTTGTCTACGGCCCCTGAAATATTCAATACTTTTCTTGTCGCTGCGTATTTTGTACAAATTGTATTTCATTAACAATAGTCAATATAGAAACTATATCAACGACTGGTTTGTTTAGGTATTTTTATGATATTATTTTGGAAACGTGTTCAGAATGAAAGAACACAGATTGATTAAAAATATATAAATGGGTGAGAACATGAATATTAAAAGACTAAGCCGCCTGAGGTTCAAAAAGCAAAAAGTAGATCGGATCACTTAGAATGGACAATTGTTGAGAACAACGAAAAAGTGATTAAATAATATATGAGATATTAAAATTTGTATGAATTTTTATTCTCAATGGTTTTTAGAAACCTACTACTACTATATACCATCGCAGCATACTCTACAACTGAGGTAAACAATAGACCAACTGCATGCAATAAACATCATCATCGCCCTCAACGCTCCTCTCGGGAGCACAGGGCAGAAACCAGCCTCCTCCATTCAGAGCGTCTCTGCGCCAATTGCGTCAGCTCTTTCCACAACATTCCCTGCGCTCTGATATCGTTGTCATATCGTCGTACCTCTTTCACATGTGTATTGTGAAAGAGGGACGCCCGGGCCGACGGAACCCCTGCGGACGGAAGAACAGTGCTCTTTTTGGCCAACTATCATTGGGCATTCTCAAAACATGTCCCAGCCAGGACATGTATGCAATAAACATACAAGCTGTAAAATGTGAAACATTTTAAAAAACCTTATTTAAAAAATATAATATATAAATAAAGCTACAATGAACGAATTTGGTATATTGTACGAAGTAATAACTTTAGAATAAAACGACTCTGACATAGTACAGAATGATACTCCGTGTCTTTTCAGTAATATTTTTGTTTCCGTTTTTATGACACTTTCAAATATCACACAGAAAAATAATATTATACTGGTTTGTTACTCACAACAAGGGTATGTATGTTATGTACATAGCAATATAAATGTAATTTTATTTTCTCATTTTTGTAACTTAACCTCATGTCAGAAGAACGGTTATTATTCTATACAAATAGAACAACAACACAAGTAGAGGGTTAGGGAAATACCTTTAATTTTTATTTCCCGTTTCCCGGGAAAAAAGCCAAACATTTCCCGGGAAAAAACACAAATTATTAGTCATGCAGATTGCCATACCGATACCGAAATCTTTGTTTAGTTAACTGTAGACTCGTAATTTTTCCGTAACGTGTCGTTCTAATAGTCGTAATAAAAAATGCAATTTCATAATCAACATATTATGAGGGCGGATTGATAAGTCCGGTAAAAATGAAACAATGAGTTAATTTTTACGAATGGATGATACTTATTTTTCAACTTTATCTTCTTTTAGAGCTATACACTTGGTTAGACGATGTTGAAGTTTTTTGATTCACTCTTTGTTGTTATCTTTTCCAAGGGCCATAAAAATACGCCATAGTTTCGGAGATAACCTCCAAATCAGTTGCAAATCTTCGTCCCCCAAGCCATTTTTTCGCGTTTGGTTAATGGCAGGAATAACTGAGAACCAGGTCAGGAAAATATAGTGGATGGGGAAACATTTTGTAGCGTGACTCCACCAGCTTGGCCGTTGCAATGGCGGAATAATGAGCACAAGCATTATCGTGGTGAAACAGGATTTTCTTCTTGGCAAGATGATACAGTTTTGCTTTGGTTTATTGATTCAACTGGACCAAAAGTGTAGAGTTATACTCTCCATTAATTATCTTTCCTTTTAAGAGAAAATGAATTAAGACTGTACCTTGTGCGTCCCAGAAAACCTTAGCCATAGCTTAGCCTGCTGATGGAACCACCTTGACCTACTTTGGAGCACTTCCGCCAGCTTCCAGCCGCTGCTTGGTTATTATTTTGTCCTGGTGTGTAAAGATGAATCCTTGTTTTATCTACAGTGATGAAACGGTGTAAAAACTCACCTGGATTTCGTTGAAACAGCCGAAAATCAGCCTGGGAAAGTGTCATTCATTCGCGTTTTTGGTCAATTTTCAACAAACGTGGCAGCCATTTTGCTGAAAACTTTTTAATACGCAAATTTTCATGAGATGTTATGAAAACTCGTTCATATGAGATATTTTAAGTGTTGGCTACCCCTTTCAACTTCATTCATCGATCTTCCAATACAATATCGTGGATTTTCATGAGCATTTTTGGAGTGGTTACCTCAATTGGACGTCCTGATCGAGAAGCGTCTTCCGTGATCGTTCTACCACAACGAAATTCAGTAAACCACTTGTAAATTATCTTGAGTGACGGAGAAGATTCACCATAATAGTTAACAAGACTTTTCTTTGTGTCCGTGATGGTTTTTTTTTGCGTAAAAAGTAGTTTTATAAACACTCCTAATTTACTTTTTTCCATTTTAACAGCAAAAGAACGACTTTTCCGGCCAAAACGACTGAAAAAACAATTCCAAATTCAAATTTCAGTATGAAATTTCGTGTATGTTCCTTCAAAGCAAGTACCTGGCCAAACATGTCATAACTTTTTTTGAAGTGTCTGTTTTTTTTTTCGTGTTTACTACAAGATGTTAATGTTGCATTATACTATACCAAATAATTTTACAAACTTTGCTGGTTTATTAATTGTAATTGATTTGTCTGTGTACTATTGTTAATGTTATAACTGTTTGTTTGTGAAAGAAAATAAAAATAAAAAACTTTATGTTAAACATGTACAGTTAATAATGAATAAAATAAATAAATAAACTTTTATGCTAGTATCACTGCTTCATCCATTTTTACCTGACTTATCAATCTGCCTTAGTATTTACTACTTATCAAATCATCATTTTATGAACCTAAATGATAAGAATTAAATAAAAAATATCGCTTAAAAAAAAAAAAATATTTACGTAGAAAAATCATACAATGCTGACATGTATTTCTTTCGGCCTGATGGTGCAATTACTCAATTTTATATTCAGACACATAGGTATACAAGTTTGAAAGGAATCCATAAATTTACCAATTTGCATTTTTTTATTTCTATGGTATGGTTTTTTATTAATGTAAAAACAATATGAGAAAAGAAAAAAAAATATTTTCTATGAAACAGTCGTCATACGTATAATGTAAACAAATAAACGTAGGTTCAAATACCACCACAATTTAATATTCGGACACTATAGATAAACTTTATTTTTATGGCTTTTTCTGAGAATTTGGTCACAGGTGCTGAGGAAGTATCATATCAATAAACTCTTAAATTGCAAAAACAAAATTTATTTAACTTTTCCGTAAAACTAACAACTTCCAACGCAAAATTAATATTTTTTTAATTTCCCGGGAATCCCGGGAAATTCATTTTTAAATTTCCCGTTTCCCGGGAACGAAAATAATCCGGGAAAAATAACCCTCTAAACACGAGGAAATTGGAAACAATATCAGAATGTAGTTAAAGTAAAAATATCATTGTCATAGAATAATATGTGACTCGAAAACTACGTACGAGTATCATATTATTATATTATGACTTTGATACTATCTTTATACATCGTCGATGTATTCATAATAGGTTACCTTCTTTGTGCTAGGGTTTTACAGCATATAAAAAAACTGTTTTGCTGGATGGCATTTTCCATGTGTCTGATTTGTTAAGTGGAAGGTGTCTTAAAAACTCTATAGTCTATTTTGAAAAATGTCACTGAATAATTTTTTTAAGTACCTATGTATAATGAGTAACAATCCATTGGATTGGTCTGAAACAAGCTTGGATTTTCTTCTCCACTCCTCCCTATTCTCAGCCAGTCTCTTCAACTCCACGTATGAGCCACAGCTCATGTCCCTCTTCAGTTGGTCCATATAGGCGTCTCTCGGTCGGCCTCTGCCATTTGTGCCTTCGGTCCTACCCTCTGCGATTGCGATGAGCAGTCCTAGGTGCCTGATGTTGTGGCCAATCCAGTAAGCTCGTTGTTGGCTGATTCTTTTGAGGAGTTGCCTTTTTTCGCCAACCCTGTTTAATACTTCTTCGTTTTCAACGTGTTCCGACCAATGAATCTTCAAGTACATGAGAGTAATTTCGCATTATTCAAGGATTTATTATAAAAGTAGTAAATAAATAAATGAAACTTTATTTTTTTCCAAATATGTAGTATTCAACTAAATTTAGACGGAGAGTACTAAATGGCGGTCTTACTGCATATATGCGATTTCTTCCAGCCAACCCGGTAACTACATAAGAGATTTAATTTTTCTCAATGATTGTTCCTTGTATATCTCGACCAAATAACTTTGCATCAATATCTCATTTTTGAAAAATATTAACCCGTAAGAGTCAATATTTACAATAGGTTTCGAGTTTCCACTGACAATAATAATAATAATAATAATAATTAACTTTATTGTACAAAATATATGGACACAAATGATAAAGATACATGGTATAAACGAATAATTTTGCACAATGGGCGAGTTTATCGCAGGGACGCGATATCTTCGATAGACAATATAAAAACATACAAAAAAAAAATATTTTCGAACTTTGGTGTTCTACAGATCGATATAACAAATTGTAAAAAATATGGTCATAATTATGAAAGTGGTATGGGGTAAAATAAAATATTTAAAAAAAAAGAATCTGGATTTGCAAAAAACCGAATAACACCCCAGACACGCTCACAGTAAGCAATAGGTGCGCTTGTATCGTGAAGGTGGAGTGAGTCGGTAGCGGGTGGAAACGAACGAGGACATGATTGAATGTTCGAGACAGGCTAGCGACCATCTCATATCTTATCTGCAAACCATGTTATTGAATTTTGTATACATACTTTATTATTATAAAAAGAATTATAAAAAGGCGTGAGCCATATTAATTAATATAAATTATACCTACTTTAAAATTAAAAAGCTATCGAGTAAAAAACTTCTCTCCTTATAATAACACTTAAATTGCACGTTTATTAAATTTACATGCGTAGTGTGTATTCATAGCACTATATGTGTGCGTTACACTTACCTTTATTTCAAGTTAATACGATTTTATTTTCGTAATTTTCTTGTAGCTATAAATAAAATATTTTGAGAGATTCATTTCTTTAATTTAAACTCCACGACCTTCTTGATCATTTTGCTTAATTGATACATTAATTAGTATGAAATATCAAAGTTTAATTGTCTATTTAAGCTATCTTACTTCAGCTGTCTAGACTGAGAAAATTGAATTCAATGTTCTCCATGTCAGAGACCGATTTTGTAATTATAAAGTTGTTACATACCAATTGGGTAGGCAGCACGCACAGATACCAAATTGAATTTGTTGAAGGTAGTACGTACCAACTTATAAGTATAATAAATATGTATCTAGATGTTATCAGTAAATAATATTGTAAATGTCTATCTACTTGTCAAATGTTCTATGTATTAAGCTATACGCCACGTGAATATCAATCAATCTTTAATACATTATAATATTTCAACAATACCTTATAAATCATAGTGTGCTTAGTTGTGACCTACATACTTAATTGTAAACGATGTATGTAAATTTAAACATCCTAGCATTGCCGTATCACTATCCAGTTTCTCTTAATGCACGCCGATTTCTCTTACTAAACAAGCAGCCGTCCTATAGAGAATTTGATTCACGTGGTTTAATTCTGTATACCTAGTTGGTGCCGAAAAAATCTAATGCCTGATTTTTTGTAAAAAGAATGAAGAGTAAGATAGTAGATGGAGAATATTGTGAGAATCCTAGACCCTTTTACAAGGTATAATTTTATTTCAAAATTAACACTTGTGGCCGTTGACAAACCACACTTAGCGATCGACTACTGGCAAACTTTTCGACAATCTATGTATCTACATGTACTGTGTAATTATGTGTTATTCTTTCTTTCAAGTTCTTTCAATCTTTTCTGTAAATCTTCGAATGTCCTAACATCACGTATAAGACGATTCACATACACAATTCAGCAAAGAGGCATACCACCTATCTAGAATTTATTATTAATATAAAACAAAAGAAACTTTGTATTTTCCACTAGAATAAGTTTAGAGTTAGAATGTTTTCGGAACTACTTGTTCCATCATCAGTAACAATACTATATTGTTAGTGATGATGGAACAAGTAGTTCCGAAAATGTTCTAACTCTAATTAAAGTTATTCTAGTGGAAAATACAAAGTTTCTTTCGTTTTAAATTAATAATAAATACCTATGGAATTTCACAGTATTAATCACGAAATATTCGAAAAATTAGAATTTATTATTATTTTGTTGGCATGAAGAGGACGATCTTCAAGTTTATTACTTGCAGTTAATTCGCCGACTACTCCACTTGAGGTAGATACATGCCGCAAATGGTACAGATGGAAATAGTCGGAAAAATTCATAATATGGAAACGTCTAAATGATCAAATAATTTACATTCATTAATCAAAATCTACAATCAATTTGCCTAAATTTTTCAATTTGAAACCCATTACCGATGTCAGCACCTAAAAAATATTTTCACGTGCAACTTAATTGATGTTCAAAATGCGGAAGTGTAATCAATCAAATTGAATGTATTCGCATTTTTCAATTGTGGAATCATTTTAAAATCAGAGAAATTTGTTACAGATAATATTTATATAGAAATGGTTTATTTGTCGTTTAGTGCACTAGAAATAATGTAGGCTCAAAAATTAAATGGAACGTTATTATCATATCTTTAACGTCCATTCGGGGCATAGTATTGAGTGAAATACCCTCCATTTATAATGATTTTAAATTACCTCTTTCTTCGACATTCCTATGATTCTAATGAACATTAAACTGTCGTAGGAATTAATTATAAATAAAACACTTATTTATAGTATATCCACAGTGACTTTTTATTGGACGCGAGCCGGCTTTCAAGAGCTTCCGCTCTCATCATCACATTTTCGCTAGCCTGATGATGAGAGCGGAAGCTCTTGAAAGCCGGCTCGCGTCCAATAAAAAGTCACTGGGTATACTATAAATAAGTGTTCTATTTATAATTAATCCAACATGAATTTACACTAAGTACCGTCGGTTGAAAAATATCAATTTTGTCATAGGAATGATGTACTATAGAATAGAGTTGAATGATTTGGGACGAAAAATAGCGCTTTTATTACCAAGGAATGACCTAACCAATATCAGCATCTCTCCTGAAATATAAATATGTAGATATATGTTAACAAACATAAATAATGGTGTGGTGAAATAATGTTTCAAACTGAGATATGTGAGTTAACATCAACAACTACAAAGGATTAAAGTTAACACATTCAGGATTAGTCAGCTTTATTACTTGATAATTCAATTTTGGGGGATCAAAAATATTATTTTTACATAATACAACATCTAATTATAAAAATAAAATGCTCTGGGGCTACTGTATAGGTATCTAAATTTTATCTCAAATGGAAAAATATTTAAAAATGTTTATATATTTTCATGGTAGCCATATCAAAAAAGCACATGCACATTGACTCAAAGTTATTGCTGTTAAAATCATATGTACGTAAGTATAAAATAATAGACGCTGGATATCGTTCTGGTATTTTGTTTTTATATTTTTCTCTTAGTAAAACATTACCACTGTTGCTGGCTGGTTGGCTTTGCTCTGTTCCGTTCTGTTCTGACTGGTTTGGTATGGTATGATATGTTGTATGTATGATATTGTTATGGCAGAGTGCATCAGATTCAGAAAGTCAGTATGTAGTAATAGCGGAGAGTAATCTTTATGCGACAGGAAGTCATAACATTTGACATTCTCTGATGTTGGAGAGATTTAATATACCAACTATTACTACTCCGCTACACGTAGAAATGTTTATTTGTCTGCACTATAAACATCGAAATAGCAAAAATACTCAGTATTGGGTGTAATGCCTAAAAATAACTTAAAAAAATCGAAATATTACAACGTATGTACAACAAAAAAAGTTGTCAATTCGTCGATTGAAAAAGCTGTCTATCAAAATAAAGAATATCTAGGATTTTAGCACAATATTTGGACACATTTTTTTATGTGAATAAAATTAAGTGTTAGAACTTTATTATTCAAAACTTTACGAGACACAAAATTTTGTTGTTTCTTTTTTCCCATTTAGTTTCTGTTCCAAGATAATTTCTGTATTTATGTCTTATGGGATACAAACAGTATGCACAACAAAATTTATACAATTTAAATTTCAATTGACATACAAAAAATTAAGCTCACACGAATTCAAAAACATCATTTGCAACTATAAAGTATAAAGAAACATCAGGACAGAAAAAAAACTCTCCATAAAATAATATTTATTTTATTGATCATTTCTTCATAAATAATACTTATCATGACACAATCAATAAATTTGTTTTAATTAAAATAAAAACTTAAAATAAATATTTTGGTGATAAATATCATATGTAGGTACATCATATAAAATGAAATAATTAAAATCAAAAGTTATGCATGATTATTTCTCAATAATTATGCACGAATAAGAAGTCTCTCTATGAGATAAAATTTCGTAGAAATTTTCAATATTTACGTAGCCCAGGTATTCTTGCTTTTTTAAACTTTTGTTTTCACGATTTATTTATTAATTTTCATTTATAATACCGTAATAGTTTTACTCTTAATGTTATAACACTGCGATGTAACGTGTACGTGTACATTACACATAAAGATTATCTCAAAAGCAAAACAGATGCTCTACTTAAATTTTCTAAGCATTACGATTTCAAACAAACAACTAAAAACAACTAAAAAATGATTGTCAGGCGTACATATTAATGAATAATTATGTAAGACGAGAAAAAAAAACATCGATTCTAGTCTACGATGTTCATCGTAGAACAATAATATTTTACATTTCTACGCGGAATATTTCACGGATTCCAGTTTGTACTGAAACAAAATATAATGTTATTGCCATGAAACTATTATGTTAGTTTCGTAGTATGTTTTTATAATGCACTGTTGTTTTATTTACGGTTTTGTAAACAATATCCGATATGGCAGTTGTCATTCCTCTTCTGATTTATTAAAATTATAATAAAATACAACATTTCGTAAAATTCAACTCTTTGTAATGTATGTTGGAAATTTTTATAGCATTTTAATGAAATGTTTACTGTATGGAAAATGCAAACATGAACTCATGAAATAACTTTTGTGTATGTGGGCGTTTAATATGCTTTAAAAAGCATGACGAACATTTGTCACTTACACAAATATTTAATGAACAAGTTTGGATCTAATCCATCACAAATTTTGCTTCTAGGATCGAGACGGTCAAACAAAAAGGTCTCAGTTCTTTGAAATGGCATAAAAAATCAAGTCATTCATCATCATCGCGTTGATTTAGCTGTTACGATTCCAGCAGGTTTGTTTTGTTTTAAATAAATATAATAATACTAATATAATAATAATATATAAAAGTAATTATATTACCTATGTTCAGTAGGTCTAGTGCAAGTTTTGCGTTATCATAATGTTATTGAAAATTTTGTTATTTCATTGTAAAATGTTTAAACATCCAAACGCAAATTTTATGGTGGCATAAAAAAATATTCGCTCTATATAGAAAATGTGTATATTTTACGCTTTAAGCCACAATCCTCAAAATCTCAAAAAAGATTACATCTTCATTTATAATGAATAAATCTATCTATTAATCTATACCATTACGGCGAATCCCACAAGTAGAAAAGTCAGCGGACTTACTTCGTGTAACAAAAATGCAAAATGTTCTCTCTCATGCTAAGAAAATGGACATTCATAGCAAAAATGTAATAAATATTAGTCATTTATATTCAAAACTTAAAAAAGAATCAAAATAATTATCGGTGTATGAAACTATATAAAACGAATTAAAAACGTATTTGTAGTGTAGCTATTCTTTTAAAAGATGGGACTATAGGTATCTACTTCACATAGTTTCGTTATAAAATATGGAGGTCATAAAAATATTACAAACTACAAGGCGACATTGACATTATAATACAGTAACGGCGGTTAACAACTTCATCGCATTTAATCACGGATAATATGTATAACAAATTGCCTCTTCAACAACCAAATAAGATCACAGAATGATGTGGTTTAATGACTTAGTGACCAAATAATAACTTCCTTTGTGACCGGCTTATAATATAATCATTAATAATATAATGTGTCCTTAGACGAACTACATTACGTATGTAGATACAAGCAGACGTAGACAACTTTAACGTCTCTTATAAATTATTTAACGTCTCTTATAAATTATTTAACGTCTCTTATAAATTATTATGTAATTTCAATAATGGAAAAATATCGAATTGAACTATATAGGTATACAACTTTAAAAAAATCAAGTAATGTGATAAGCATGACACTGAGGAATTAGAGATGTTACCTAGATTTAAAGAGTAGGTACTCTTAACTAAGCCTTAAGTTGATTCGTAAGCGTCGAAACTCTGTGTCATGTACTCCTTAAGGAAGTTCACATATGTATGTGTATCGTATTCAACATACCTACCTAGTTAATACGTATTCAAACAGTTTGACTATCGGTGAGTGTAATCAACTGGAATGATCAATCTAGAGTGGTTCAAAATATGATCAAGAATGTAATTAAAAGAGGTGATTCAATTGACGTAGAGGCGCTTTAAATGGAAGAGGTTGATCTCTGCCCCATGCTCCTAGGTGGAGACTGGAAGGTTGATTAGACATGCAACGTCTACAATTCAACGGTAACACCCATTCGGCGACGAGCCTCATCGCTGAATTGAAGATACTAAATCTCTGATATAACATGATGTTTTCCGAATACGTCTTCTTTATTTTATTTTTTGGTTAATGAAATCAAAGTATTTTAAATACCTACATACGCTGTTTCTTTTTTTGTTTATTGTTAACAAGAATGAAGACTTCTTGGGTTTAACAATATTATCCATTTCCATAAAACAAATAATTTTGGTTACGTTCTTGAAGGTTTCGTGGTGAGGGAAATTTCCACATACACGAGTAAGCAATGTATTTTATTATCATTAAATTTCTTTGAAAGAATTTAATGTTTTGTGGCTTGTATGTTATCTTATTACAAAATATTTATTTGTAAAGATTTTCATCAGGCTTAAAGGTTTTCATCATAGAAATGTGGTCAATGATGTCGTTCGTTGGAGAATCTGGCAGAGAATTGGTCTTTCACTCTCTTTTGTGTTAAGTTTTCGAGTCTCCTGCAAAAGGCAAGTATTTTAAACTAAAGGGTCTTTTCACATCTTTAATAAGGATTGTTACGAATGCATCTGGAGAGTTTCGTGATTTTTTTATCTTACTACACAATACTTTACTTCAATAAATTAATCATTGCTTTCCATGAAACAGGCTTACCACCTTTTTCTGTTATGTTTTCGTGTGTCCTGTAAAAGTTATGTGTTCGTAAAATATCAAAAATAAGACCTTGAACGTCTTCAATTCAGTACCTAGTGATGATATTTGCCACTAATCCCAAATGTCTTAATTTTTATATGCATATAGAGGATAACCTGCATGATCATTACATGCATTAACTCCGCTGGCATACCCACTTGTGGGAGATGCCGTAATGGTCAACTATAGATAGAATATTAAACATAAAAACTTTTGATAATTGTTTTGTTATATAGACATAATTATGCCTACTAACTTATTAATAATAAGTCACTGAGCGTTGGTCCCTTACTTTCCGCCTCAGTGTGTTTTGTCTGATATAAAATTAATGTCCCTACTACCTGCGGTTTATTTACTTGTGTGACATTGAATAAATGTATAGACTGTGACACGTGTATTCTGAGCTTTAAGCTGTGGGATGTTTTAATGAAAACTGATTGTCTAATTTGGGAGGTTCTATATTTAGTTCAACTTCTTAAGTCAGTACCAATCGTAGGTGGGTACAAAAAGCGTATGATATCTATGAGGAAAAAAAATCGTCTAGATCTTTTCATTTCACATGTGATAGATTAATAAAAAAATACTCATAAAATAATGCTTACTAGCAAGGCTCATAAAACGTTTAAAATGTTGTGTTTATTTACAATAAGTTCCCATTTACACAATATTTGTTCCTTTAGAACTTTAGTTGTTTTAGTGCAAGTTTCAGGTGTATAATATTGTGAACAATACTTTGAAAAAGTTGACGATGCCCGTTACAGCTAAACTAAACAATAAAATGCTACACGAGTATGTAGGTACCTAGTACATAGTCATTCTGAGAGCTGACCAGTCTCTTTCAATACTTTTGTCACCCATACTTAATTTTTTTTAACGCGGCGGAAAAATTACCATCTGAACTCATTATACAACCAGATAGGGTAAGTATGATTAGTTATGATTATGCAAGACTTCATGGTCTAATGATTGGAAAAATTCACTTATCCAGATATTTAGGATTTGCTCTATGGACTGTGCTCTATTCACGTTATTTACATAAGTTATTAAGCTAAATTATATAATACTTTCAAGCTATAATTTGCTGTCGCATTTTGACTTTCAAGTGGTGTTGCCAGTAGACTAACTGTATGCAATATAAATATTAAAGTTGTCCTTTATATTTCAACAAAAAGTGAAACATTAAGATCGGTGGCATACCTCTTTGATTAAATATTAAAACAGTGATTAAACTATTATCGTTCTACAAATAAAAGGTTCGTACAAATAAAAACATAACTGCATACATAATTAATAACAAATTAAATCTCCCGATACCTACCTTTTATTTAGTGTTGGTGTATTGCAATAATAACTTCAAAAAGAGAATGCCGCCTGTATGTACCGTGTTAGTTCCTTATAGTTTAGCGGAACACGTTTTGTTTTTATGAATGCGTGTTGATACATTATTATTATGACTATCAAAGTGCGAATGTCGTATTATCATAAGTACATAAACATGTTATAATAGGATACGTGTTCAAAATATTTTATGCGCAATTGTATACCTTATAAAGCAAACACTTTTCAAGAAATAAACTCAATCATTTTATTTGAATAACAAATTAATTAGTGTAGGTAACGAAATAAAAAAAAACAAATGTTTTCTTCTATTATGTGATTTGTTTCGAGAGAGCCGTCTTTACTCTTGTTAAGACATTGTCAATCTTATTTAAAATAACAACTTCATTCATATATATATAAAAAAAATATGCAAATATTATCAAATTTCATGGAGTAGAATAAAATCTCAAACACATACACAAATCGGAAATAAGTAAATTGTTACGAAAGTGGTTATTTATTCAATGATAAGGGAACTATGAACTCTGTAAAGTACAAATAAAAACATTATAGTGTTGTGATTCTATAAGACGTAGTAAATGTTTTGAATGTTTTTTTAAGTATACTATGTACAATGCACGTAGTAAATGTTTGTTTTTGTTGTACAAAAATAATCATTTTAATCTTAAACATATTCTGATATTAGATCAATGTATATTGTAGGGTCACTTTTTATAAGATACAGCCTTATTAATCGTGCGATCTTAAGCCATACGTACACTTGTGTGATCTCGTTTGACCTTTCAAATGCTGAAAAACAAGGTAACAAATAAACAGAGCTTACAGAGGATTATGTACCTACTATTTGTTTGATAAGTTGTTCAGTAGGACCAATACACAATATACATAATAATAATATTATTATTCTCTTACACTTGTTCGGGAAAATGTTGTACCACAATAAGATTGTGTATATACAACACTAAATTACTTACTCTTTTCATATTACGAGCTTAATACTTTGTGTGAACATTTTGTGTTTGATAATATCTACGATTTTTCTCTAGGGAAAACGTGAAGAAAATAACATTTTGTCTTGTTATTATACTAGCATGTTGATATGGAGAATATAATAAAAATATTCAAGTCCATGTAGGTGTTGATATGAATGGGATGAATGTAAGAGCGTTAATGTTTGCCGATGATTTGGTATTGATGGCTGAAAGTGAAAGTGATCTACAGCGAATGATGACGTGTGTTTATGAAAATTGTGCGATTAATGGATTGAGAATGAATGCAAAAAAGACAAAAATCATGGTGTTTGAAAGAGGAAGTGAGAGAACAGTATGCCAGGTAATGATTGACAACGAAGTGTTAGAGCAAGTTGACGAATGTGTGTACTTAGGTAGTTTGTTCACGAGAGATGGGAAGTGTGAAAGCGATATTGAAAGGAGAAAAGTTGCTGGCAATAAGGTAAATGGTGCAATCCGACCAATAATTGCAAATAGAAACATATCCACCACAGCTAAAAGGTTGGTGCACTCTGCTATCTTAGTGCCAACACTTATGTATGCAAGTGAGACGTGGACATGGTTAAAAAAGGATGAAAGTGGCATAAATGCAGTGGAAATGAGATCGTTGAGAAGGATGTGTGGCAAGAGTCTGAGAGATCGTGTGCGTAACAGTGATATACGAAAGGAATGTGGAATGAAAGTTGGTGTAATAACAAAGATGAATGTAAATAAGTTAAGATGGTTTGGGCACGTGGAAAGAATGAATGAGGACAGAATGACTAAGAAGATATATTTGGCTGAGAGTATTACTCCTGTAGGATTTGATTTAAATCAAATCCTACAGGACGGTCACGTGTTGAGCACATTGAACAGGAGAGCATGCATGAGGAATTGTATGACAGTGACGGAAGCGAAAGATGTATGCAAGGATAGAAGGAAGTGGCGCTCGATCCTTTCTGCCTACCCCGCGAGGGAAGCGGCGTGATGGTATGTATGTATGTATGTATGTAATAAAAATAAACTGGAGATGTATGATTTTGCAGAAGAAAATATTGTATTGAATTATGACGTAAAAATAATCAGGCTTGATTTACATATTAAACTGCTTTTCTTACAAAGTAAGGTGGATGGTTCCATTTCTCTTATTTTTTTATACATATTTTTAACGAATTTCTTATGTTTTTAACGAATGACTTGAATGATCGCTGAACATTGTGTCAATTTATTTACTTCAAATGTGAATCTTAACGGAAATAGATTTAGTAATTATGAGGCTGAAGTCGATTAAACTTTTAAGCATAATGGAACTTCTAAACTAACCGTTATCGATTAGTATCTCGTTTGACATTAAAAAGATTATTCTGAAAACTTAAGATGTAAACATTTAGTTCGTTTAATATAAAAGTATTATGTTACTGTTATTGCCGCTGTATGAGGACATTAAATATTCCAGAATTTCACTTTCAACAACAAAATTTCATAAGTGTGCTTCGAGGCTTTAAGCTTCTCGAGAGACTAATATTTGAACATCATGTACATCGGCAATTCTAGAATGTACGTATAAGCTTATACAAAAAGACGAAATATAAGTGGGTAAAACTGCTCGTTATCAATATTATACAACAAAGAAAAAATAAATAAACAAAATCACGAGAAAAATCCTATTTCATATTTTTAAAGAAATTAAGCATAAGGTACTGCTACGTACACGTCCGCCCACATTGCTACATCCACGGACGAGCACACAAATTGATACGATCTCGTCCCACTGGGACGATCGCATCACTTCATTACATACATTATTATCAAAAGAGAAATTATCAAATATTTAAAGAAATGAATTTACATGAATTGTACATAAGGAAAGTATATAAATTGGCTCGTAACCCCCAGCTTCGCTACATACATTTTGCAATGTACGTAAGCGAAACACATAGAAAATTAATTATATTATATAGAGAAAGTTACAATTATATTTGCAAGTAAAACAGATTAATATTTTGGCTCAAGTTCATGTCTAGGGATGATTCTACTTGGTCTGTACAAGAGGAATGCATTGTGTGTGGGTGTCAGTTACATACTTCAATTATACATATTATACTTACGTAAAGTTCAGAGAATTCTTTATCCTTCGGTTTCGTCATTTTCTTATGGTCATCTTATCAATATAGAATACATATAGGTAAATTAAGCAAGAATGTTTCTTCAGTTTGCATACTCTATATTGCAAAGATTCTACTTATATCCTGGCTTGAGTAGAATTATAGATATATATCTCCAAGTAAACAATAAAAAATTATATCAAGTGGAACAAAGATTATCATAAGTACATCAGACCTTTCCAAGAAAGTGGATATATTATTTCCATCAGTGGAGCCATTCCTTTAACTCTTTGTTGCTTTCATAGTAAAATAAGAGGGTCTTTCATCCATTGGTTGATCAAGGAATTGAACCTTTGTGACATAACTACTCCAAGTATAACTAGGTTATTGGAAGATTATATACAAGGAGGCGGAGAGATGTACTTTAGTATTATTAAGAGTATTGAATCTACTGGTGGGTATACAAAATGAATTTCAACAGAAAGATATCGGATGGAAGTGATTTACATTTATTGTGTAAACATATACATTACATAACAAGACAGTTATTTTCAAAGTAAATTTGTAGGGAATAACATTCCGTTCAATACGCAAAGTTATGAAAGTTATACCATATTCGGACTGAGACAATAAAACAAACAATGGCAATTATCAAATACACCATCCTTGGCATTACAATATAAATCAATACCTGGTTTATCAAGTGATTTATAAATATTTAATTGGAATCATTCATTCTTCATTCAAACTCAAAATCTTAAATTATTACACAACGGAAAATTAATATATAGATAGTTCAATGATAATATGAACTCAGTTATGAAAAAATTATCATTATATATACATCATATACAGTAGTAATATAGTCACTTACAGATAGACTGGCGAGCAGGATAAGAATAACACAAAGACAAGTATGTTATTGTTAACGTATTTTGCACTCATAGACGGAAGATGGCAGGATCGTGAAAGAAACATACCCTGATGCTACTATGGCGGTCGCTGGTTATACTCAAAGACGTACAGGGGTGTGGTGGTGTCAGAATCAGATAGATCCTGTCCTCAGGACGAAGAGATCACTACTTCTCAAGTGATAAGAGCAATATTATACGTTACAACACTATTCTCAGTGTCAAAGGAAGAAGGCGTCACTATTTCAATATTCCTTTCAGATATACTCAGCTAGTCTTTTAATCACTCTTTTGACAAGGGTATGGACCGGAGAAGTTACTAGAGTATTACCCAGTTCACATTGTAATGCGAGTTATATCGGTAAATCACCGCTACGCGATATACTGACTATCCGAGGTGAAGCTGTACACGCTGAAGATTTAGGAACACATTCGCAGTTTCAATCAAATTCACAATACTGGGAAAGTAGAAAGAACAGTTTATGTGACTGTTCATGATTCCTAACATAGAATATTTGTTCAGGAACAATGGATTATCTAATTTCACACGGTTATGAATAATGGCGGCAACAGCAAAAACCACGCCCAAAACCAACATATATTGTTATTATACTCAAAACTTCCAATTATTATCATTATCACCACATGAATCGCCATGTATATATAACTCAAAGAGAATATAAGCTTGTCCATAACATTATTCAATTTATTAATTACTATTAATTATTAATCGTTACTATTGTTCCTTGATATTGGCGGTAAGATTGGTCGCGCACGTAAAACTAACACAGATATTTAAAGTACATTATTAACGACACACAATAAGAATTGTTTTACGTACAACAGAGGGCAACACACTTGTTTATCACATTACGAAGTTAAGTACTATTACATAATTATTGTTAGTATTATTATTGTGTCGGAGTTACGCACATCGCTATTCGCGACTAAGGCGGGAAGGGACAAACCCTTCTTTCGTCCAACCTATGCCATGGTTTGCGGGTAACTGAATTTGCTTGCAAGCGACGCGAGGAGGAACAGGCACGTTTAACGGTTATTCTTCAAGGGAATGAGAATCATACGATGTGGTGCCGTGTGCAGATCGAAGCATCAGCCAGTCACGTGTTCTTTGTAACGTACAATTATTATTATTATTACGGAAGACTCACAGACAACAAATGACTGTAGGAACATTAGCCAGTATGAACTTTTCCGCAGCGATTATTTAATGCGTAGCATTCTCCCTTTCGGCCCCTCTTGAAAATTTGAAGAGAAGCGACAAATTTTCAAGTTCCTCAATTATACAAAAAAAAGTTGAGAACCACTACAAAAATTGTTGAGAACCACTGGTTACATGAAAAGATTGAATACCACTGGTCACATAAAAAAGTTGAGTACCACTGGTTACATGAAAAGTTGAGAACCATTGGATACATAAGCAACTATATAGGTACCCAATTACAGACAAACAATTCAAAAAATGGTAGCTTATATACTATTACAATGTTTCTTACATCCTATAGCCCGTTCAATTATTATTATTAAACACTCGCGGTAAATTGCCCATAGTCAAAATAGATGCGAACTGTTTTCATATTTTGACTTACACTTCTTAATAATAACACAAAATTCACTTTAGCTGTTTTAGTACGGGGCTCCTAACAAAAGTTTGAGAGCTACAATCATAACAATATAATAGTACATAGAGGTGTGTATATATATAGACATGTGCATATGTGCATGTATATGAAAAACACAGGTTATGAAAACAACAACTTTAAACATTTTACAATACAATTTTATAAGAAACTCAGGATCTGTATTACGTTTCAATATACGGTTCGTTCTACACTGGTGATAAAATTATTCTCTTCAATTTATCAATATACGTACGTTTCATTGATGGATTCATTTACTACGATCGACGACAAGTTAACATTTTAAACATGACAAACATATAAAACAAAAGTTACATACTTAAGAAGTTGGTTTACATCATTCTCGATTCCAGTTACATGTATCCGACAAGGGAAAAGTAACATAAAGGAATTTAAATAAATATAAACAATTTTGTATAGATGGAATTAGAGATACTACAATTTCGCTTCATTTAACCCATTAAGCTTAATAGCACTCATATACAAGTGATTTCATGTACCATGTACCATACAAAGATATTGGCAAAGCACAGAAAGAAATCATACATAATAAGGACATATACATATTAGAAAAACAATTTACACGCAGACATGACATAATGGTACATCACGACGACTGCAATCACATTTACAGTAACCGATATTCATTATTTGGCGTCAAATCCTTCTACGCATATTACATACGACACAGTTCTCACACAGAGACAGATTTCTCACATAGAGATAATCTCAGAGGGAGCTACCCTCACACAGGCTTAATACATGACAAATACATTGAACAACTTTCGATCTTTGCTACACAATATACAAGTTACAAGTTCAATAAATTCTTTACATACATCATTATTCAAATTCAACATTTACTTCTTCATACAGGGCTCACCTTTCATAAACAGATTCATACATCATCTTTATTCACTAACATACAATTAATCAAAATTATCCCATTGAATATCTGCAGCCAACATTCCACTACAGGTTTTATTCTGTGTCCTTCATAAGCCATTCCGTTCAATGTCAAAATGTTCTATCACATTTTCCAATGTATTCAAGCAACATAAACAACTTTTACACAAAGTCACAAAATTATTTAATTCAACAAGGATATACTACATCCAAACATTTCCAATTACAATTCATAAGAGATTACTACGTGTCCTACGCGGAATTAAACGTCATATAAACTCAAACTTCAAAATAATAGGCATGAACGATTAGCAATCACATTGTCTACATTCATCAAAAAGAGCATTACGATTTATCTTTCACACATTCCGATAACATCGTCTCTATATTGATTACACAAAAAGTCACACAAAAAGTATTTAACACATCTCTCCTATCACGGCTTTACATATTACATAAACATAACTCATTTTTATCAAAGAGCGTTCGTTAGTTTACCTTAACGGGACAATTCACTAAACGGACTCAGTTCTCAAATAAACAAGGCATAGGTTACTTCAATATTTCACGCTGATAGTAAGCCGCAAAAGTCACATTATAACATTTCAAGAAAATTAATTACTTCACAAAGAAACACAAACTACTTAACAAATTCCGTACACGAAGGGTTAATATTCAACAGCAAAAATTCTACATCGTTACATGGTTACTTCTTTAATTTCCAAAAAAAATTTACAAAACATCATTCTACTATTTACGTTAATGTCAAAATTTTCAACGATGGTCATCAAAGGGTTAACTGTTTCTTAACTAAATTCAAAAATTCAGTTACAGTTCACAACTTGACATTAAAAAAAAATCAATTACTATTTACAAAGGGTTGACAAATTCGGTCATGCTTCACTAAGGGTTAAGTGTATTTATATTTCCAATTTCGTGAACGGTCGTGAAGGTTTAACATTATTCATTTCGATTTATTTTTAACTTTAATTTTCTCAAAACAAAAATATTTGTTTAATATTATTCATCATTATTATTTCGTCACATCACTACGTACGCACATATATATTCTTATCAAAATTCTACTACGCATAATTTTACACAACAACGCTCATTTAATATTATTTCTCCAAGAGTTCAATAAAGATTTTTTTTTTATTCCAAATGCAACATTTTACTGTTTCGAAAAATTTAATTCAATTTAATATTTAACATCGATTTTTACTCTCCTCGTTTGAAAATGAATCTACTATTAAAATAACATTATTGTTTACCGGCAAAGTTCTTTGTACACTTTGGTTTACTATACACAAACAGCATGGGTACATATTATTTCGTTTCATTCAAATAATATTTCGTTCTACCAATACTCTGGACTTCCGTTTCGCGCGTGAATATTTCTATTACATTGTTGCGGTAGGTCTGTACGCTGTCTCTCTTTCGCTTGCGACGTATAGGTACATACTATACGTTGCATAGATATGTATACTGCGGTATAATAATATTATCGGTCTAATATTACAGTATATCTATTCGTACGGCGTTCGCACACGCGATGTATTATAAATACACACTATATCTTCATTATATTATGTAGGTCGACTCTCGATGTTCTGTTCACCGCTTATAACAATACTTTTACAACAGAATATTTTCACCATACAATTCTTTCTATACGGCATCGATTTTTTACTCCACATTATAACAATACTCGCGACAAACGTTTGCGCTATACACCAATACATTTATTTTTTAAATACGGACATTTAAATTATTTATCTTACGATTCCCGTTTCATTTTTTTTAAATTGTTTTCATATACATACACACATTAAATTATTACATTTTCAATTAATATCAATACACATAATTACACAACAAAGATAAGAATTCTGAACTTCACGATTAGGTATATTCATCACACAATACATTTAAAATTTTAGGGTCTACAACTATGCGAGTTGTACGATCCCGGACGAGCCCCCAAATGCTACGTACACGTCCGCCCACATTGCTACATCCACGGACGAGCACACAAATTGATACGATCTCGTCCCACTGGGACGATCGCATCACTTCATTACATACATTATTATCAAAAGAGAAATTATCAAATATTTAAAGAAATGAATTTACATGAATTGTACATAAGGAAAGTATATAAATTGGCTCGTAACCCCCAGCTTCGCTACATACATTTTGCAATGTACGTAAGCGAAACACATAGAAAATTAATTATATTATATAGAGAAAGTTACAATTATATTTGCAAGTAAAACAGATTAATATTTTGGCTCAAGTTCATGTCTAGGGATGATTCTACTTGGTCTGTACAAGAGGAATGCATTGTGTGTGGGTGTCAGTTACATACTTCAATTATACATATTATACTTACGTAAAGTTCAGAGAATTCTTTATCCTTCGGTTTCGTCATTTTCTTATGGTCATCTTATCAATATAGAATACATATAGGTAAATTAAGCAAGAATGTTTCTTCAGTTTGCATACTCTATATTGCAAAGATTCTACTTATATCCTGGCTTGAGTAGAATTATAGATATATATCTCCAAGTAAACAATAAAAAATTATATCAAGTGGAACAAAGATTATCATAAGTACATCAGACCTTTCCAAGAAAGTGGATATATTATTTCCATCAGTGGAGCCATTCCTTTAACTCTTTGTTGCTTTCATAGTAAAATAAGAGGGTCTTTCATCCATTGGTTGATCAAGGAATTGAACCTTTGTGACATAACTACTCCAAGTATAACTAGGTTATTGGAAGATTATATACAAGGAGGCGGAGAGATGTACTTTAGTATTATTAAGAGTATTGAATCTACTGGTGGGTATACAAAATGAATTTCAACAGAAAGATATCGGATGGAAGTGATTTACATTTATTGTGTAAACATATACATTACATAACAAGACAGTTATTTTCAAAGTAAATTTGTAGGGAATAACATTCCGTTCAATACGCAAAGTTATGAAAGTTATACCATATTCGGACTGAGACAATAAAACAAACAATGGCAATTATCAAATACACCATCCTTGGCATTACAATATAAATCAATACCTGGTTTATCAAGTGATTTATAAATATTTAATTGGAATCATTCATTCTTCATTCAAACTCAAAATCTTAAATTATTACACAACGGAAAATTAATATATAGATAGTTCAATGATAATATGAACTCAGTTATGAAAAAATTATCATTATATATACATCATATACAGTAGTAATATAGTCACTTACAGATAGACTGGCGAGCAGGATAAGAATAACACAAAGACAAGTATGTTATTGTTAACGTATTTTGCACTCATAGACGGAAGATGGCAGGATCGTGAAAGAAACATACCCTGATGCTACTATGGCGGTCGCTGGTTATACTCAAAGACGTACAGGGGTGTGGTGGTGTCAGAATCAGATAGATCCTGTCCTCAGGACGAAGAGATCACTACTTCTCAAGTGATAAGAGCAATATTATACGTTACAACACTATTCTCAGTGTCAAAGGAAGAAGGCGTCACTATTTCAATATTCCTTTCAGATATACTCAGCTAGTCTTTTAATCACTCTTTTGACAAGGGTATGGACCGGAGAAGTTACTAGAGTATTACCCAGTTCACATTGTAATGCGAGTTATATCGGTAAATCACCGCTACGCGATATACTGACTATCCGAGGTGAAGCTGTACACGCTGAAGATTTAGGAACACATTCGCAGTTTCAATCAAATTCACAATACTGGGAAAGTAGAAAGAACAGTTTATGTGACTGTTCATGATTCCTAACATAGAATATTTGTTCAGGAACAATGGATTATCTAATTTCACACGGTTATGAATAATGGCGGCAACAGCAAAAACCACGCCCAAAACCAACATATATTGTTATTATACTCAAAACTTCCAATTATTATCATTATCACCACATGAATCGCCATGTATATATAACTCAAAGAGAATATAAGCTTGTCCATAACATTATTCAATTTATTAATTACTATTAATTATTAATCGTTACTATTGTTCCTTGATATTGGCGGTAAGATTGGTCGCGCACGTAAAACTAACACAGATATTTAAAGTACATTATTAACGACACACAATAAGAATTGTTTTACGTACAACAGAGGGCAACACACTTGTTTATCACATTACGAAGTTAAGTACTATTACATAATTATTGTTAGTATTATTATTGTGTCGGAGTTACGCACATCGCTATTCGCGACTAAGGCGGGAAGGGACAAACCCTTCTTTCGTCCAACCTATGCCATGGTTTGCGGGTAACTGAATTTGCTTGCAAGCGACGCGAGGAGGAACAGGCACGTTTAACGGTTATTCTTCAAGGGAATGAGAATCATACGATGTGGTGCCGTGTGCAGATCGAAGCATCAGCCAGTCACGTGTTCTTTGTAACGTACAATTATTATTATTATTACGGAAGACTCACAGACAACAAATGACTGTAGGAACATTAGCCAGTATGAACTTTTCCGCAGCGATTATTTAATGCGTAGCAGTACGTATACCTAATACCATGATCAGTAATAATTCAGATTACGTAAAAACAAAAACTAGGTCAGAGAAGAATATTTATTTATCACCCTTCCAATTTATTTATTTACATGGTACCTACACAACAGATGAAAGATATATAAATATAAACATGTTAGCGACAAAAACATTCCAATGAAAAAAAATATTTAATTATATGTTAATAATGAATTTCCAAAGTGTTGACACAAACCCATTAGATTTATTACATTCCAATAGTCTTACATCCAAACAGTGCACACTTCAGCAACAACATACAATTGCAAATGATTCTGTTTCAACCATTGAAAAGTTCTGATAGTGACGATGAATTGGTACAGGTCTAAGAACTTCTTTTTGATGCGTTACATTTAATGCAACTAAATGCTTGACTTCTTTAAAATGCTTTACATTTAATGCAATAGGGGTAAAAAGAAACCGTGAATTTTGTATACAAATGACATCTAAAGTAACTATGTAGTCATAAAAATTATGTTTAACATTAAATAGGTACTTAAAATACTATGAAAATATTTGTTTTTTTTCCGTTGAAATTTTTGTAATTTTAGCTTCAATTTGAGATTCGCTACGCTGGGTAAAGATTGTACTATCTACATACTTTGTATGCAAATACAAGTGCAGTTTAAATATTCATCGCTCTCCTTAAAACCATGGCCTGACCATAACGAATGATGAATGGCCTAGTTGATACTACATATATTTACTCAAGAACAGCCATTTCGGTGAAAATATACGTATAAAACATTCCAGCTACAGGATATTAGACGGTAGTGTATTCTACCTAAGCATATCGAATTTGAATTTACATACGGTAAGTGTTTCAAGTTATTTATTCAATAGAATAATAATACCGACACGAATTTCCACAAAGTTTCTGTGATTTTTTTATATTATTAGTAGGTACCTACCTACTTTACGGTCACGATTTTTCTTGAAATTTTTGAGGTTTCGACTGAGTGCTTAGAAAGAAAATACTTATACTTAAAAATAATTTAATTAGAAATAATTAGTTAATTAAAAATAATGTAGCTTATTTGATTTTTACAAATGTCAAGTTTCATGAATGCATTAACTTACGCAATTCCTTAATTTTTAATGAGGACTCCTACACACAGTGGTAGTTAATTAAAAACATCATCATCAAATATTTGAGTTCTCCACTTTATACCAAAGAAAAAATAAAATATACAATAATTATCATCATCATCAATATGACATGTCAAACATTTGTATCAATTCTATGAAATCATTAATTTCGTTTAAGGATGTAGAAAATCGTTTACAATGTTCCGTTAGTGGAAAAAGGCAAAGAATGTAGAATAACTTTGTACCTACCTGTAGAATATAAATAAATTTTATTTATGTCAAATATTAACCTGACACAAATGAACTGATTTACTTCAAAGATACGAATACCTTTCAAAAAATATCTATAATATTACAAAACTTTTATTCAAATTAAGGTCACATAAAACGATTATTTACCATATTCGAAATTGTCCAATCGATAAATCAATTATAAAATAATAATTCTTATTATTTTTTTGTATTGTTAATATAATAAGTAGACAGTTCAATAGTAATTGCATTATAATTATAAGAATATAACAATACATAAGTAACTCAAATAATACTAAATGAACAATAAAAATTAGAAGTACACCGTTTGTTGATTTGACCGACAAGTCGACAAGTGATGCTCAAATGGCCGATTTATCAACCGACTAGTCGACAATAATTATACTTATTATTGGTTTCTGTCCGTGATGCTTCATTCATCATACCTACTGCTTGTGACGCCTTTTGTTACGAACAAGTTCGTTTAATTTTTTCCTATCTCACTTGCTGAATTGCTTTTATAGGTAATACTGATTTGATTACAAAACAACTGACAGTGGCTACTATCGAATAATTTTCCAATTTTCTTTTTCGTTTTCCTTCACCATTAAATATTTTAAAAGATTTCCATGACGGTGGTTTCATCCAGCCCGCACTTCAGGCCTGCCGTGAGAAAAAAATTGGTTTTAATGTGCAGAAAAAATTGAAATTTAACACCTGAGATTTCCGGTCGTGGGTCTCTCTTGTAGGTCGGTATGTCCCCACGAGTCTATTTATATATTTTGCCGACTAGTCGATCAGTAGCCGACTATAAATTTGCCTTTTCAAGTCAGCTTTCTGGGCTAGTAGGCTTAAAAATTATTTATCGTCACAACTTCACGGATGAGTGAGTGCATACATTATTATTAGAGTAACAATTCAAACAGAAAAGACATCATAAACACACCGCGCCTAATGATGTATTCAATAATTGTATACACACAATAATAATGCATTGTCGTACCTACTGTGAATTCGTGACTTTGTCTAAATACTGTGTTCTTATTATTATCAGTAGAAGTAAATATCAAATAAAAAAACTTTTGTTCTTATAGTTTTCACGTGAATTTGAGTGCGTAAATACAATTGTCTTTTGCATGTAGAAGTCAGTTTTTGTACCCCAATAATTTAATCAACAATTGTCCATGAAAGCAATTTTTCTCTCTGTATTGGATACTATGAAATGAAGGTATTTAGATTCTATTCTATTCTATTCTATTTTTCTCAAGGCCATCCACTCGTTTGCGAGTGATTTAGGAAGGTATTTAGATATTCCAAATAATCTGAATAGTCACATTTTTATAATGTCAATATCAAAACGTATGTATAAAGAGCCTTGTGTGATATAACTACATAGTAACAATAACTAAATATTTTTAAAAATGTATCGTGATTACCACACTGTTAGTGCCAATAAATTTAAACATATAAAGCATATGACATTTTTCAAATTGTCCTGGGTCTGGGTGTTACATGTATATGTGTGTAGTGCATTGTATATAATATATGTATCGTCGCGTTAGTACCCATTCTACAAGATTCACATCATAGTTTGGAACTAGCTCGGTCTGTGTGAATTGTCGGTCTATACATACATATACATACATACATATGACCTTTTTCAAATTGTCCTGGGTCTGGGTGTTACATGTATATGTGTGTAGTGCATTGCATATGTGAGTATCGTCGCGTCAGTACCCATAATACAAGATTCTTCTTAGTTTGGGACTAGCTCGATCTGTGTGAGTTGTATACTCATATGTATGTTATGTTATGTTATTTACTGTAAAAAGAGGTTAATTTTTTAAGGAAAATACCCAAAAGGTATATAATATAAAATGAGAAAGCATGTGCAAAGAACTTTAAAAAGTACTGGAGGGACACGTCTCAATGTTTACATATTATCCAGTTAAATAAAAGTTATGCTTCTATTATTATACATAAGTGACGAATGTGTGTACTTAGGTAGTTTGTTCACGAGAGATGGGAAGTGTGAAAGCGATATTGAAAGGAGAAAAGTTGCTGGCAATAAGGTAAATGGTGCAATCCGACCAATAATTGCAAATAGAAACATATCCACCACAGCTAAAAGGTTGGTGCACTCTGCTATCTTAGTGTCAACACTTATGTATGCAAGTGAGACGTGGACATGGTTAAAAAAGGATGAAAGTGGCATAAATGCAGTGGAAATGAGATCGTTGAGAAGGATGTGTGGCAAGAGTCTGAGAGATCGTGTGCGTAACAGTGATATACGAAAGGAATGTGGAATGAAAGTTGGTGTAATAACAAAGATGAATGTAAATAAGTTAAGATGGTTTGGGCACGTGGAAAGAATGAATGAGGACAGAATGACCAAGAAGATATATTTGGCTGAGAGGAATGGTGCTCGGAGACGCGGACGTCCGAGGATTAAATGGCAAGATCATTTAAATCAAATCCTACAGGATGGTCACGTGTTGAGCACATTGAACAGGAGAGCATGCATGAGGAATTGTATGACAGTGACGGAAGCGAAAGATGTATGCAAGGATAGAAGGAAGTGGCGCTCGATCCTTTCTGCCTACCCCGCGAGGGAAGCGGCGTGATGGTATGTATGTATGTATGTATTATAGCATAGATAAAAAAAAATGTAAAAATCAAAAATGTATCACGCCACTTTACAAGATGAATGGTGTTCTACGAGTGTTGACGGTCTACACTAAATTGGTACAGAATTTAAGATCATCAATCTTACTCTACTGCAACCACGTTCTTAACACCGTCAATAGGGAGAACATTTGTCACATTTTTAGAAGCAATACCTGAACGTTAAGTGTGACCCATTTTTTAAGTATTGAAGTGTCGCATTTTTTTTTCATTATTATTATGAAATATGTAACTATTATTTTTAATACGGAAGTTTTTTAACTACAAATTTTGGATTAAATATTTGTTTTAATAAATTTACATTCAGACGCATCTTAAAAAGTATGGCTCAAATTATGTGTTTGTGAAACATTAGATTGAATACACTGAAAATATATATAAATGTTGTTGAAGTTTAAGAAAACAAAGAGTCCATGTTTTCCAAGTTTACGTTTAACTATATTTACTTGTTTCAGTCTTCAAATTTCAAATAAAGTACGTAACGTATTTCGCCTAGTTTTCTTTGACAAAACTTTTTTCAATTACTATTTAAATACCACAATGAGCGCATACACTTCCAAATTGTAAAGTTAGTAGATAGTACATACGGCAGCTTTGCATAGATTCTCTCCACTTGCATGGAAATGAATTTTATGAGAGTTTTGCCAACAAACCACTCTGCTTTCGTCCTAGTTGTAAGCGACTGTATGTATGTGAGGTTATGTTGGTACGTTGGATACATAAATTTGTTAAGTAATATGAAATTTATTATTCATGAAATCATTTTTATATCCTAGTAAGTACCTACCACTAGTAATTGCACCCTTTAACTTTTTCATGCAAACTTTTGTGGTCTGACGTATATTTTGTCGTAATAGGTAGGTGACTATACTTCATTTATTTGACCCGTTTGGCAAATTATTATTACTGTGTATAATAATTTATGTGTTCCGTGAAACTTTCTGTAGCCGTTACATATCCTGTATTTATCCATGAGATTAGCCGCCTTGATAATATTCTGAACATTTAAAATTTATGACTCCAATAAGATTTCTATATGTTCATTCTTTGTCTTTTCAAGTGAATTGTTACCAAAATATCTTTAGATTCCAAAGCCACGAAAACACGTCATATGAAGCTTTGTACATTAAACCATTTAACTTACTTTAAGATACATATAGAGGAGATGAGGTGAGCTGTAGCCTGATGATAGAGTGTCAGACTTTAAGTCGATGTTCAATTTCTCTCGCTGCCGATCGTCTCCACCTTTTCGACAGAAACACATTGCTTAGAATGTAGTGGTTTGGGGTGTATATAGGTTTATTTTTAACATAAATTATCTTTTTAAATAGTTTGTGCCATATTATGGCCAATCTGGAACAGGCTTCCACAAATGATCAGAGAAACGCAGGACATATCTCGTTTCAAGAACCAACTGAAGACTTATCTATTCAAGAAATCTCACGGAATAATCCAGACACAACCTTAGTTAGCAAAGAGCGCCCTTGAGGTGGATTTTTTTCACAAAACGGCGCTTTACAAATCATCCAAATAATAATAATAATTGTTTATTCAGCAGCATACGCACATACTGATAATGATGATGATGATTTTGGATGATTTTATTTTGACGCCGTTCAACAGTACCTAGACCGTCTCAAGGGCGCCAGTGAAGAGTTCAGTTTTCAATTTGCTTCTGAAACTGGTGACAGTCTGACTATCTCTCAGTTGCACCTCATAGAAGTTAGACTTACCGGCTCTATTGGGCTCAGTAAGTCTATTCACAGCCAGTTCCAAAGAGCGCAGAGATCTTCTAGTGGTTGAGTCAAGGGGACAAAGCTCTGTGAGGCACGATGGTGCTATTTACGAGTATGTATCAACACTACAACAAGTAGCCATGATTTTCTGAAAATACTGCATGTTCAATCTGAAGACTTCCCTGTGCGATGCTTTCATAATGAAGAAAGTCACAAAATATACATTAACTTTTATTATATTTATTGTGTACTTCTTTAAAATATTATGCAAGTCGACGAGTGGATGTTTTCGTTGAACTTTGTAGATTGTCTAGGATTAAACTTTCGCATAATTCATATTCGTTGCTCATTTTGTTCCTCTTAATTTCATGGCGGCGACTTTAATTACCTAAACCACAATTAGTTAGTTACAATATTATGATAATGCTTACTACAATATTTCAGACATAAATTAAGTTATATTCGCCACGCAAACAAAATTGCATTCTCAAATTATATTATATAATAAATGCATTAGGTACAATAAACAACTTCCGATAGGTGCGAGAGGTTCATCCCTATACAACGAAGAAGAATTTTTTTAATGTTTTTATTGAAAATATTACTTATATATTATTGAAAATTATACTTCATCAGTCTATTTTTAACATCACGGCATATTCCTCAAAGACTGGGTTAGTTTCAAAAGATCGCAACTCAATCGAAACTCGCCCTACGTATATTGATTGTATATAATTTGAATGTATTCCTTATGCGATTTATTAATTGTGTCAGTGCACACGTAGTAGAATTCCATAATTATGTAATTTGAAACAAATGTTTCTTTCTACTATAGATTATTGATTCCGAGAGAGACGTCTTTCGACTTATCAGGTCATTATCGATTGATAATGACTCTCTCTCGGAATCAATAATCTAAAGTAGAAAGAAGCACTTGTTTCAAATTACATAATTCTATGGAATTGTTTGTAATCAATATACCGTGAAGAATAAATTAAAAGGTAGTTAGTGGACTTGCTTGATGTCATAAACGTACATTTTTGTATACCTAATAAAATCAATCATTCGGAATAGGTAGCCATCGCAGAATTGACGATGTTAAACGTTTCATTCGTAATATTTTACAAATACCTACCTATACCATGATGCTCTAAAACTTGTAGAAAAGAGTAGGATAATTATTATAATCCGGGGGCTCCAGGGTCAAACAGCATTTGGAATTCTAGTGCTGTCCCGTTGAAAACCCATATATTGCTTCCGATGTTGTTTCCATTGAACTGCAACAGATGTCTTTCCAGTTTGAGGGCACAGAAGTTGTATGAAATCGTATAGAGCTTGATTTCAATAGTGGAAGAGTATTGAGTTGTAACATATACAACTTTCAAAGGTTTCAAGTCATGTGATAAGCATGACACAGAGGAATTGGGAGTGTTAACTGGGTTTAAAGAGTTAAGAGTTTAAAGAGTTAGTCGATTCATAAACGTCGAAGCTTTGTGTTGTGCACTCCTTAAGGAGGTTCACATATGTGTGTGTATCATGTGCAACATACCTGCCTAGTTAATACCTATTCAAATGGGTTGACTGTGGATGAGTGTGATCAATTGGAATGATTTATCTGGAGTAGTTCAAAATTAGTTGTACAAAATACACTGCTAGTAAGTAAAAAATCCAGTTCCCGACATCCAATTGTGTCAAAAAAATCATAACAAATTATTTAAAAATATTTTTAATTTAATTTTTGAAATGTGAAGTACTTGTTACATACATACATACATACATACTATCACGCCGCTTCCCTCGCGGGGTAGGCAGAAAGGATCGAGCGCCACTTCCTTCTATCTTTGCATACATCTTTCGCTTCCGTCACTGTCATACAATTCCTCATGCATGCTCTCCTGTTCAATGTGCTCAACACGTGACCGTCCTGTAGGATTTGATTTAAATGATCTTGCCATTTAATCCTCGGACGTCCACGTCTCCGAGCACCATTCCTCTCAGCATTGGCGGCCACTTCATTGGTTCAACTGATCAAGCGCACCCCCGACAATTCTGGCTAAAAATCACAAATAAAATATAATTTTATCTTCTAATGCTTCTGAAAGTATTTACAAAAATGCTAATAACCAATCAGCGCCTTAATTTAGCAAACGCACTGACATCAAAACGGTACGCCATACTTTTTACGATCGATGTGCGACCCAGATATCGCACTACCCAAATAGGATATTTTCTATACGAATGAGAGATGCAAGCGAAAACCGTCAAATTTGTCCATCCCATATAGTTTGTATGGGGAGATTTGTGCGCCGCACTGCTTACAAAATCGTTCAACTCGTACACGTACACTATAGAGGTATGTCTAAGTAGTAGTGTGACCCTGAACCTTCAACCGAAGTCTGTCGATAATTCATCTTCGTTATAGATCGGAAGTGTTTAATTATTATTATTATGCATCTCGCATATTTTGCGTGAAGTGCAAAATAATATTTCACTTTTAGTTCCGATTTTTACATTGTGTCGTTGGTATTTACGGCTGTTTATATTGCACTATTTTGATAGCATATTTAATTATACACAAGTTTAATATACCTATTCAGGCTAATTATTTTCAACATAGTGTTAACAAAGCAGTGATAATACAATTTATTAATATGTAAATAGTTTAGTTGTTTATATGAGGATATTTAAATTAAAGAATATTTTTTTAGCTGGCTTGTTGAACTTTGTGCAATATTTTTTGCTCTTGTGTTAAACTGACAATATTGTGTGTGAATAGGTATATAATAGTAAATATAGGAGGATCGATCTTCTCTATAAGTGATAAGGTAGGAAACTATAGCTATTATTTTTTACTTGTATCACATATTTTTTTAATTAATGTACAATGGGAATGGGAAGTTTTCTAGCAATATAATCTATTGTTAATTAATGTTATCTTTTTAATCTCGCGTGTATGTTTTATGATATTCCTAATATTTCCTAAAGGTCTGATCCTAATGTCATAAAAAAATAGAAACGATTGAATGAAATTCATCATTTGATAGCTAAAAATATGTATGGTCACACGGGACGGCTTCTGGTATTTTAGTTTACCTATTACGCGCACCCCCACACCCATTCCCACGAGCCGCTACTGCCTCTCAGACAAATATATCTTCTTAGTCATTCTGTCCTCATTCATTCTTTCCACGTGCCCAAACCATCTTAACTTATTTACATTCATCCTTGTTATTACACCAACTTTCATTCCACATTCCTTTCGTATATCAATGTTACGCACACGATCTCTCAGACTTTTACCACACATCCTTCTCAACGATCTCATTTCCACTGCATTTATGCCACTTTCATCCTTCTTTAACCATGTCCACGTCTCAAGTACTTGTTACATAATATTAATGAATAAAATAATAAATTTTGCAAAAAAGGGTACCACGTCAAGTAGGTAACTACTTGTACGTGAATCAGTCGAGTACACGAACCATGTTGCGAATATAAATGGAATGAGATCATCGCAAAGGCTAGGCTGTCTATAAAACGATTTAAATATTTTGTCATAATAGTACTTAAACTATTTGGGTCCGAACTTTATGATCACCATTTTTATATAAAGATTATTACGCTATGCAGACAAGTTGTAGTATGTCAGTATTGAATATTAAAATATTCTTCGACGTACGTGTAAAGAATATTGTAATATCTAAGCTATTTGAATAATAATAATAATATAAGGGTACGCATTAAACTACATACCATAAAATTTTATTACATGCTTGATATCCTTTTTTGCGCTGAAGTGTCTTAATTTATATATCAAACAAATTCTTCGTTTTGTTATATTTTCTACAACTATTATTAGTCCATGTGTAATGAATGAACTCATTCTTTAAAATTTTCTCAGTTGTGCACGGATGTCGCCAGTTATTTTAAATATAATAATTACATAATTGTATGTAATTAACATGTACATAAAAATATATCTTGGGCTTTCAAACAATTTGCTTCTTATTTGGACAAAATCTTCCTATATGAACTTCTATTATTTTTAATCGTGATCACATTGCATGCATCTACATGCATTTTTCACTAATGCGCTGCGGTTTGTACTAAATCGTCTGACCGTGTTTCTTAGCCGTATTGAAATAATTGTTCACCGCTTAATAATGACTCCTCTCATCTATTTGTTGAAATCAATTAATAAATATTTAAAGAATGCAAATTGCATGACAGCAGTTGATGGCGTTCATAAACTTTGTCGGCATAAGTTTATTCTTCATACCATAAAGTGTTGCTTAATTAATTATCAGATATTCCGTACAACCCGCTATTGTTTTATTGTTAAAGATGTACGAGTGATTAGTACTCGCCAACGAGAGCTCGCGTGCTTACTGGAACTGTTATTAACAATGGTGGTCGTGTGTAATCTTAATGCTATTCAGGAAGTATCCTTCATTTCTTGCTAAATGCGGCATTATTCATTGAAGTATATTGAGTGCATGCATACTTGTATGTATATACTATGCTAATTGCAGTTCTGAATCAAACAGCATAGTAATATTCAAGTATTTTTTATTGTTATTTGAATTGAATAAAGTGGTAATGACTGATGATGCAGCGTAGGGAAGAGTTTGAGTAGGTATTAATAAGATTGAGTATCAGGTGAAAAGGTCATCCAAAATCCATCCCCATATTATAATGGGCGCGGTAGGAAAATTTACTAAATGAATGCACATGGTAAATAGTATGAAGAAAAAAAAAATGAGTTGGTACATATGGTTTTTTGACCTTAGGTTATTTTTTTTTAATCCAAAAAATTAAACTAATACCTAAATCATAAAGAAACATATTGCATCAAACATACTGAATGAAAAATTCTTAGAGCTTAGAATGGGACAGTTTTATAATATATAATATGACTTCAAAGGAAATTTAACGAAGTTAAGGGCTAGCTAAGGATAAGTGTCACATTAACGGCACTTTGAAGTATCGGGATAAAGACACCTATTTTTTAAATTTATATCAACACATGGCGTGAGTCTTTTACATGTTTATGACACATTTCAATACGCAACAAAAAAAATAATTTGATCAAATTATCACCAAATCATTTTGAATAATTAAATAAAAATTAGTTGTCAATAAAAATATATCAAATTGATACAAAAGGTCTATGTTTAATAAAATTCATGAAAATTATAGCAAAATAAGTAAAATAAACAAACAGTACCTACCAATTTTTAAATAAAAATGGAATACATGACAAAATGCATGATATGTTACACAGAATATAAAATTATATTTCAGTTATCTTTGAATTTTCAACACAATCTAATTCATTAATAATTTCAAGTAAATATTGACTTCCACTAACTTCCTCGTTCAAGAGTTTCTTACAAATACTATTACACGTCATGTGAAAGCTACATTCTCTAGATACGAGTGCATATGTAGGTACATTATAACGCTAGATTATGCAGTTGTAGATAATACTATAGTTGTTGTATAAAGTATAAAGTTGTATAAAGTACATACATATATGTTGTATATAGTAGTTGTACTATAATATACGCGCAAAACAATATATTTTAATCACAGCTGTTCTATAACGGTTAACGGATTATAATGTTCATCCTATCTATCTATACCATCACAGTTTTTCCTATAACTGTGATCGCCAGTGGAATCATTGTTAGAATATAATATAGTGTCATAAATGCAATGAGATATCAATTATACGTGGCATAATTCATCACCAAATATGTTAAATGTCTCTCAGTGATTTTTATCACAAACAGAAATTTATATTATGTTGAAAATTAACTTAACTTAAAATTATTTTTTTTATAAGTAGAAAAATCATTCCGTTAGTATCTCCCAGCAACATTCCATTTTTTTATGCAACCGGTACGTAAAACCGTATTGGTTCATCCAGCTCGAAATTTTCTCGACATATTTTTATATCTCCTGGGGATCAGTGTAACGTTTAAAAAGTTTAACCTACGTTAATTCATCAACAACAGAAAATTCGATATAACAAGTATACTTTTTCGTTACCGGCTTTAACGATTAACAATGTTAATTTTTTTATTAACGATGCTTATATCTGATTTAATAAGTATTTGTTAGTAGAACAGTAGGTATCTACAGTATTTATCTTTCAGCTCTGCTAAAATTAATATTCATTAGTAGATGTGTCGATTGACAGCCAAGTAACGGATATGTAGTACGTTAGACCAAAGTTCAACCAGTTTTCCTATATTTCTTAGTAAACCGTAAGATGTTTTCGTAAATAATGAAGCTACATAAGTTTTGTTTGAATATGTGAATGTTTACAGGAAATATTGGTTACACCCCATTTTTTTTTTTTTTTAAAGATATAATTATCTGGGTTTGTTATAAACCCAAATACAACATTATACACCTCTAAAAGCTTGTGCCGTGAAAGGGGAGTTTGCCGGCACCTGGGATTGAACCACGGACCCCTTGTTCTGAAGGCCGAGACTCTACCTCCAGGCTACCGACGAACTCATTCTAAGATCATTGTTTTTTAAACTCCTACAAATTTAAAGTATTAAGAAATATTCGATCGAAGATCTTGGAATAAGTTTTTTGCTTAGATTATTTTTATATTGAAATATCTTCAAGTAAATTTCAACTGTAAATAATCAAAGAACGTTGTATTAAATTATCGTTTTTCAGCTTGCTCACTTATGTTTTACAACGAATAAGAATTTGAAATGAAATTGAACTTAACATTATACAAATTTATCACGTAAGAGTAAATTTTATTGAAAAAATCGTATTACAAAGGGCTAGATAATGTTTGAAGATGAAGCTAACTGTTTCATATACATTTCAAAACGTTTGAGACATTCCTTTAAATTCAATACGATAACTAGAGGACTCGGTACATCGTTTGAGAAGGAAATGTTATATTCGCTTGTTGACATAATAATTTTATATTATTATTTATCAAAGTGTTGCAAAGTATTTAAGGGTTTCCTATAACGTAATACGTTTTATTGAAAAGTGCTTGGGTATCAACTTGAGATGACATTGCTTCAAGTGGTTCTTTGACTTCACAAAGAAAATAATATAAATTTGTTGTTTTATCCCTTTGTCTATAATGATAAAACAATACGAGTATTGTTATTACAGTAATAAGGGGTCTATGAGTGTTGTCACTCCTTTATAAGCTTAACAAACAGTTCAAAGTCGTTTATTGTAGGTGTGTACTTTAACCCTCTGACTACCTGTGTTCATGTACGTGGAATGAAGAACGTTGTTAATTTAAATAAACTTTACTAGGCAATAGAATAGATCCTCGCCCTATTCTGTAACTTTCCGAATGTCTTGTTAAAGGCAGATATTCGTAAAACCTCACAAATAAGACAATCAAGATTTACAATTCATCGTTGAGCGAAGCTATCCATCCTGTCTTATTTTTTTGTATCACGGAAAAGATAATTCGCATATTTATTGCATAGTGAGGCCATCGTGGGATATGCCGTGATGGTATAGTAGTAAATTTACAATTTATGCTGGAGTTAATAAGCAAACTTGGTTCTGCAAGTTGGAAATTCTTTCCTGTCGCTGTTTGACGTAGGTTTTATTTATTTCCAAACTTTGAATAATTATATTTTGCGGCCGCTGTCTCCATACTTACAATAAAATTTTATCAGAAATTTTAATCAGGTGATTTCATCTTGCGTACACATAGTTTTTAATAAGTGATTATTTCTTGTGTAATATTTGTGGATAAGAAAAATTATAATGGTTTAATAGAACTTGTAACAATTCGTAAATTGCTAATGTATATCTACAATAAGAACAAGGAATCCTTCCAAAACGGAACAAGGTAAAAAAAAACAGTATAAATCGCAGAAAATGCGCAGTACATAAAAACATAAAAACATGCTAAGATTTTTTTATGACAAAATTTATTCCTGAATATTATTTAAAGTAATTCAAGACAGATCCTTGATGTTTGTTTGCTTGAGCAAATGATTTTAAAATTATTATTCAACACTCGATTTCAGTATAAATATAATTATTATTTATGTAGTGAATAATTGAAAATAAGCCGCAAGCCTCTTGACTGTTCCAAGCAGACATTATTATTTTTTTAGATATTTGTTTTCTCTGCTTCTTAATAGGTTAATGAAAACCTCTGAAAAAATTCTGAATCATTTTATGTTTGGTACAAAAAATAACATTGTCTCTTCGCTGTCCCTTTTTTGTAATTAGATTTTATACTCAATTTATATTTAAATAAGATTTGAAGAAAAAAAACACATTTACGTTTTTGAATAACGAGTATAGACAACTTGAAGATATTGGATATTCGTTCCACAGTAATGTTGTTTTTTTTTTAACTGTTTTAATCTTTTTTAGAATAAAGCATAACATGCATAGACAATTTACACAGATCAAGCTAGTCCCAAATGAAGATATGAATCTTGTATCATGGGCACTAATACGACGATGCACATAACAATGCACTAAACACATAGACATGTAACACCCAGAACCAAGACAATTTAAGGTCATTCTTCGTTTTGCACTCGCCGATAATAGTATCCAGGATTCAAAGGCTAGAGCGTTACCTCCACGCCACAATGTAACGTTTGTTTGTATTGCATATATTTTATCTACATATTGTGTATCCAAATTTTAGGATATTAATTTATTTATTTATCATCTAAAAGGACACAAACAGTTTAAAATAATAAATATCAACAATCAAATCTCAACAATAAACAAACCAATCAAGGTCCCACAAATTACCAAAGCGTATGACGAACACGTTGCTAGCAAACAGTAACATAATATAAGTATATTTTTATTTCAATAATTAATAACAAAAATCATGAAAATTTATAGTAAGGAATAAGTTTATAATAATTAAAATCGCTTAAATTAAGATACTTATCAGATATAAATATGCCTTATTACTATATAGGTATATAGATCGAATTCATCAAGATATCTAGAAGTAAATTTAATTATATAATTGATATCGTAGAAATCTCAGAGTGAATCATTACTATGTAGGTATCTGGTACAAAGATGATATTATCATTATGTAATAGTCTTTGAACAGTAGATCACTAATTATTGTAATTAGGTTTAATGTATACTGTGTTATCCCATTGCACTGAAAGAGTAATTATGGAAATAGTATGATAATTATAATTATTATTTAATGGCGTGGCCAGTTGTTACACAATGCAACTGTATGGTATAATACTTAGAACCAGTACCAATACTCCTCAGAACTGTATTTAAAAACGTATTCCTCTGTAATCTCCTTTTATTATTATAATTTTCTAAGTAATCCAGGTTCCTGTATAATTTCTCTTCAAATAATTTTTTTTATCAGCCTTAAGCTGCTTATTTTTCGTGGAAGCAGTCTATTTGGAATCGGACTAAATATTTATTTTTGTAATTGTTTTTATTTCTCAACACGTGTGTACAAATATAAAATCGTTTTTGATTGATAGAATATACAATTAATTATAATACATATTTTAATGGTTGATAAGGGGTTTTCATATACGAGATATTTGAAGATGTGGAGGTGTAAAAAATAAAAATTCAGAGTAAAAGTATTCTTTAACGATCTTAATAATTTGTGTATCCCTTTTATAATGACACATATTTTGAATGGATTAATTAGCGTAAATATTAAAATTGACTACTTTTCATAATGTAACTAGCTTATTTCTGATGGTCGAACAGACTGTCTAGAGCCTCCAAAACAATGAGTCTTCAAGCTTCCCCATCTTTAGCATGTTGTTCCTCCAGATTTCTACACTCTTTATCATGCGGAGAACTTTAAATAGTTAAAAAAAATGTCTCTATCATAGACATACTAGACTTGCAGCGCGGTACATTTTTTCCGGAATTTTTGTGTTCCTACATCGATGCCCTTCAAGCATTAGCAATAAATTGTCTTACGACCAACGTCCGTTTAAAACTGGATGCAAAATTTGATCGGCTGCATGACAGATTTTTTCTTTGAATTACCGATCTAGTATATCTCTGGTCTCTGTAATACTTTTTTCAATAGGAAATGAGTTATTAAGATCTTGTTTAATACTTAGTATGTATTTGATTTTCTCATCACAGAATTTGGTTCTGTTTGTGAAGGATTTGATGTAATAAAATAATACAATACACGATATTAACAATACTTGCATTGTACCACCACAACAACTGTGATTATTCCTGAATAAGATCCTTAAAATGTTTCAGTATTGTTTCTATTGTGAATTTTGAATGCACGTCACTTTATCACCGACACGATTCAGCATTATTTAACAGAGAAAATTTCATTATATTATTGCGAATATGCCAACTGCAAGATGCATTGTGATAGCAAAATAAATTGGTTGCAATATTCTAATCATATTTTGTCGCATTTTTTTTACTGAAATTTAATTCTTGATTTATTGGTGTAATATTCTTATTGCGTGAGAATCATAATACTATTAAAAAAAATGAAAATCGGAAAATCTAATCTCTTGATAAGAAGTTTGCAAAAATAACTTTATAACACCCAATTATTTTGTTACATTCAAAAATTTGTATAAAACTTTTAGACCATAAAATAAAACCTGTATTCTAAGCTGAATTATCATATAATATCTTTATATAAACCATTCTGTATTTACATAATAAAAATAAATAAAATTGTTTCTGAACTATTTTTATATATTATTCTTTTATAAATCTATCTATACCTACCAGTAGGTATGCCATATCTCGCTATTGGAGTAACCATGCGAGTAAAAACATTAAAGATGAGCGTTAGACCATATTTCTGAATTGAAGATGTTTAGTATCCTGTAAAAGACAATGCTTCACACAAGCTTTACAGTATACTGAAAATTTTGAAAAAAAAATATTGAAAACTAAGCTTTGCCAGAGAATTTATGAAATCAATAGAGATTATAGAGAAATAAAATTAAATAGTCTATTTGATTTATATCACTTAAAAGCAATTTAAAAGTAAAATAATAAACTAGAAAAAACTGAAAGTAAACTAATCGAATGATAAAGTCAAGGATACATACATGTGCATTGATACTTGTCGATTTTCTCAAAAGGTATTTGCACAGCAAATTCACATCTTCTAAGTACTAGCCAATATAAAGTTGTTTAATTGAAGTGAGTTTCTGTAGATTTTTAATATTAATTATTGCCTTTCATACCTTTGAAACACTTTGACTTCTGTAAAGGTTCCAATTGGTGGTTTCATTTTCTTCGATCCCGTCTACTTTATGTGGTGTTCACATTTGGCGAATATCGCCAGGACACCAAAATATCGTCAGCCATTTGAACCGTGTGAACAAATTGACAACTAGTCTGAAACGATAAAAACTAGTAAAAACGATATCGTCTCAAGTTGACCACCTTTCAACTTTTTTCTCTGGTTGAAAGATTCGCGCATACTTAGATGTGCGCGGCGTCCGTATCTATGGTGAAAACTTAATAATCTAAAAAAATTATAATGTTTCATACTTCGTGACAGTTGTTATCTATGTTGATAGTTTGAGGCGTTTGTTTCCTTAATTTATAAGCGCCTTATAACCTCTACTATAACATTTTCAACTAATAAAAAACACTTCGCGATCTCCATCTATTTGGGACACGTACTTCGAAATGAGAAAATGTATAGTTTACTCCAACTCATTTTGAAGGGAAAAATTGAGGGTAGTCGCGGTGTAGGAAGGCGGCAGATGTCCTGGCTGAGAAATATACGAGAGTGGACCGGAGTTCGGAGGTTAGAAAAGCTGTTCCGGCTGGCACAGGACAGAGAGGCCTACGCCAGGGTGATAGCCGACGTCGGGGGGATCTGACATGGCACTTTGAGAAGAAGAAGATCTCCATCTCGACGTCCGCTATTTTGAAAACAACGTCAAAATCAAAGCGCATCTGACAGATCGTATCTATATCGGTGGACTATGTTAACAGGTATGACGATCAATGGGCGTCCGGTGATTTTTTTTTTATGCAAGAGAAATTCGCCTGGCGATATTCGCCAAATGTGAACACCCTATTAGTATTATTATTATTTACTTGCAATCGTTTGCTGAAGTTGAATAAGCAATTAGTTGGAGCGAGTTCGATGAAAGCTTCATTATTATTTTGACGGGAAGAGAAAATAATATTTTAATAGAAATTGTAGAAGATATTTACTTATAAAAAGATATCAAGTATTTATAAGTAGAAAGTATTGAGAATAATATAAAAGTGCCATGATTGAAAATAGAATATTTAATGAATAGACGATTGCAGGTGTATTGTAGTCACATATAACAATGCTTTATTTTTTTATTGGTAGAGTGAGCACAACTAATATAACATAACATAACATACATAGACAATTCACACAGATCGAGCTAGTCCCAAACTCAGATGAATCTTGTATTATGGGTACTAACGCGACGATACACACATATACAATGCACTACACACATATACATGTAACACCCAGACCCAGGACAATTTGAAAAAGGTCATTCTTCACTTTGCCCTGGCCGGGAATCGAACCCGGGACCTCGTGACTCAAAGGCAAGAGCGTTACCTCCACGCCACACCGGCCGACAATATGTTTTATCTACTTAGAAAATACTAGTACTATTATGTACACCTTCAAGATATATCCCACAAATGGAGGTAGCCAGCAGATCAGCTGCACGTTATAAGTAGGAAAATCTTTTTTTCCGCGCCAACAAAAAATGAAAACACTTAAGATGGGAGGCATATCTCAACGCCGAATTTAGGATATAAAAATATCTTTCTTTTATCGAACACCTGTTTTTTACAACATACTCAAAAACTTGGAGAAAAGACTGCAAGACCAGTTAACTATTCGCCGGAACAAAAGAAAATATTATTATTTATAAAATATTCCAAAAATGTTTGATTTTTTTTACAAACTTCAAATTAAAATTAAAGAAATTTATCATCAATCTTTAAAATGCCTTTATGGAAAATGACATTCGTATTTTTTTGAATGGAAATGCCAACTTAAAAATGTAGTCCCTTCATATATTTATACTTAATTATATATAATATTGATGATTATAATATGTACCTAAAGGTATATTCCCATAAAATAATTAATGTATCCATTCCTTTTATACGAAACAGTCAATTCATATAAAAATCAAACATAAATCTAAATGGTACGTAAAACTGCTCATATTATATTGCAAAATATTCTGAATGTATGTATGACTCAATTGACTCAATCGTTTTACTCAATTGGCGAAGTGATAAATGAATAATATTTTCTCTTTGATATATGTATTTATATATTTTAATATTTGACGTTGTGGGTCCGGACTCTTCACATCCGTGACGACAAAAATGATGTAGGTAATTTGATATTTTGTTTAACTTTAATTTTATTGTTTTTTTATTGAATGTATTTGAAATTGTGATTAATTTTATAAAATGTATGTATGACGATTCCAAGTGCTTGCATAATAGGGGCCTAGGGACAATAAGAAACAATAAACAATAATATGTATTTCATTTACTTTTGAAATGCTTCTGTTTCTTAATATTTTTTGAACTCTACTAAAAGTTATACAAGGATAAGGTAATAATTATTCAAATTTTGATATTTTCATCATAAATATTGTTTGAACTTCAACTCTTTAGCCGGTTTGTAAACTACGCTACAAATTGTTTATAAACAATGATTTGAAAGTAGTTATTTGTTTCTTATTAGCATTTTCTATAAGTTTTTCAGTGAATACTTAATAATTTACAAGGTATTTTTAATTGAATTAAACTAAACATCCGTAAAACCTCTTCAATAAATTATTTTCAAAACAAAACAATTTGTGTAATACTTCAAAAATAAAACACTTCGTATAATACTTCACTGGTAAATACAACAACGACATAACAGCTGTGTGGCAGGTTTAAAAGTCACGAGATTGTATGCTGTGATAGAATAATAATTATAGTCAATTGAAAGGTTGCAACAAATATCGAAAGGTGTCAATAAAACCGTGGTAGGTAATTTTTAGCCAATAAAAATCAAAATCTACATAGGTACACATTTCCTAAAGGTTGACGCACTTGACTAACAACGCACAGGTCCTAGGTTCGATACAAAGTGAAGGCATTTACATTGAAAATTTCATACTTAAGATGACGTGCGGTTTACTGAACGAAGCTGTTCATGCGAACGAAGCTGCTTTATTGCAATGAGTTTAATCACCCGCTCTGAAAAGAATGATATGTAAAGATCATTGAGATTTCAATAAAATTGGTGAACGTAAGCATAAGTAAAGCGTTTAAGCTGATTTGTAAGCGTCGGAACACCCAATACTATCTCTTTCCATCCTGCAAGTGATACATATCTTGCGATTGAATCTTACTAGTTATAATATTTATCATTACCATTTCTGATTTTATTTTATCATTATAATTCTTTTTCCAATTTTTTTTCCGTTCTACATTTCTTTGGCACTCTTTATTATTGATACTACCTATTTTATAACATCATCATCACCTTCAACGCTCCCGTCGGGAGCACGGGGCAGAAACCGGCCTCCTCCATTCAGAGCGTCTCTGTGCCTGTTGCGTCACCTCTTTCCACGACATTCCTTGCGCTCTGATTTTATAACAACTCGACACTTTTTATTTATTTGACTATTTTGAAAAATACTATATTAAACCGACGGTCCCTACGTATATGTGCGTAAGTGACATTTTTGACAAAATCGCTTTTTTTACACTAAGTATCTTAAAATATCGTAAATTTTCATTGATGAAATAATTGGGTCAAAATTTTGGATATTTGACCCTTTTTTGAAACGTATATGTGCGTAAGTGCACCAAATAATTTAAAGACGCCGGCGTATATCTGAGTAAGTGACTTTAAGCCGATATACGTCGGACATCCTGATGCATTGTTTGGTGTAAGCCAGCGCATGTGCCATACATATATAAAATATTATATACATTGTATGATTTACATACATAAAATATAAAGATGAATGTACCTTAATTCCTCTAACCGTAATAACAATAAGTATTTCATCATAAATAATGCCAATGTTATTGCAACAGACAAAATAATATTGGTATAGTATACATATATATTGAAAGGTATTTATTTTCACTGATTGATAAGACGAAATTGTTATTTTTCTAGAAGTCTTGTTATTAATAAAACATTGTACTTTTATCCATGTTTGAAAAAATGTTTCATTATTTTGATCTAACTTTCCTTAGTGAAAAGAATCTGCTAAATATTACTTTGTTATTAAACAAAATCCAATTTCATACACAAAATAAAGGAAGATAACTAGTAATACAGTAATATTACACAAGTGCACAATGCCCACGAAAAGTATAAATTTAATATGAGTACCCATTTGATTTTATTATTACAAATTACATTTATTTTCTTTAAGATATCTGCACATACATATTCACTAAATTGCTAGTGTATGTCACTTACTCACATATACGTCGGACCAAATAAAGGTTTATGAAAATACTAACAAGGAAGAAACTACGTTAATTCTGAGTCCAGAAATAACAACCATTCTTGGTTTATTATAAAATAAGTTCGTATTGTCATTAAATATAAATATTTTAAGTAAATAGTTAGAACCATGTCAATATATGCCTTAAAAACACAATAGTATTGTCCCGGCGTATAACAACTCAAGAATTAAAATACGCAGTATTATTACACACATTAATTGAATAATACCTGCCAATTTTCAAGTAAATATGTCGAATAGAAAAAAAGTTATGTCAAAAAAACTACATAGAAACTTTAAATCGCTCTGGTGTAAAATTTAGGTTTGTGCACTTACGCACATATACGTAGGGAGCGTCGAAACTATACCCTTACGCCGTGTCCCAGGTGGGGTAGGCAAAGAACACGGAACGCCATATAGATCTATTTTTACATACTTCTTTTGCTTCCTCTACATTCATCCAGTTTCAAATACCTACATGCACGCCGATTTCTCTTACTCAACACGCGGCTGTCCTTAAAATATTGATCCACATGGTTCTTGGAAAAAGCACATTTATATAACTAAACAAGAAGAATATTTCTGTTTACTGAGAATTGACTGATAAATTTCCTACGTACGCAATGAACAAGTATTCATATTATTTGAGATATAAAAGAACGAAAAAGTTCGACGTTGATTTAATAAAGACATATTATAATATGCGTAAGTACAAATGTTTTAAACAGTTAGGTATTATCAGGAATTAGTCCATTGGCACAAATCAGCCCATGTAGGTTGAGTTGCCTTATATAAATTAAAAAAAAAAAGTACAAATGTACATAGTGCACGTATTTAATATTGTTGACCGACGGTACTTGGTGAACGTTTATGTTTAATTATTAAAAAAGTAAAACTTGGGTATATTTAGTGCTGTTACATATTTACTTTATTGAGAGCGCGGATGAGAGCGGAAGCTCTTGAAAGCCGGCTCACGATTAATAAAGTAACTATGGGAGAACTAGATATAAGTGTTTTATTTTTACTAATTGTAGATAGTAAAGTCAATTTATATTGCTTCTGAATAATAATAACATTGCATTGGATGAGAACAGGCACCTTCCGACTTTCAGAAAATATGACTGCAAAAGTTAATTGAACCTATCGATTTTGAATTTCCGTTTCAGTTTTCTGTAATATTTTACTACATAATCTGATAAAATATTGTATGCTACGCTGTAAATTTAGCAATCAAAGTTGAAAAACTATCCATAATGTGCAACAATCTCGTAGATAAATATATTTTAAATGATCCCTTTGGCGTATTTGGTTTAGAGCACGCGCAGTATTTTTTACGCGCTCTAAAACTCTCACGAAATAAATGAATTTTGGAATTGTCGTGTTTTCCTTAATTGATTCGTGCCCGAACGAAATGTTATATACCTATACCTAGTGACGGAGATACCCGCCCATGGATTTATTTTCTTTTATTTTATTTTTATCATTACTGCTCTTCCGTTTATTTTTATTTCTAAATATATAAACAACAAAACAAATAATAAATTCTATTCATATTTAAAAACACACAACTTGGTATTCCTATGTATATTTACGTTTAACTGTGTTAATATAAGAAACAAAACAATATGAGCTGAGACTTTTTTACTTCTTTTTTATATTATTATGATTAAATAAGAATCTATTGTTCATCTGTAGTTTCATGTTTCTAAGCTGTACCTACATACATCTTAAATGAGTATGATGTTCTTTATATATTATTAATAAAAAAACTCAATTAAACGAATATTGTGATAAAAATAATATAAAATTATTTGTTATTCTCAAGGAAAACAAAAAAAATGGTTAATCCTATTGGCAATTATTAAATATCTAGTTATCATAATCATAATTGATAGTTTTAAAAAGTAGTTATATTATTGTAATATTTAAAAATATTCTATGTAAATTTGGATTACGCGGTAAAACAAATGCTGTTTTAATAACATGAGCGTACCCTGTGTGGGCAAGGAGGTAAGTAGCTTTTCCTCTCCTAGAGAAAATTCTGGTTAGGTCCTTGCTTAATAACACAACTTATTCATGCCTTATGGAATTTGCATTAAGCCATGATGTATTTTACAACATGAGTAGGTAGGTATATATTTTTGTTTTTTTATTTCATAACATAACATAACATTTTCAATGTAATCCGTCACTTTTTGTGTATCCATATTAAATTAATTAAAAAACTTATACTTTTTTATACACACACTTATATTTTTATTTTTGTAGACAATATTGTTTCGTCTCTTACTGAGACATTATCAATACTAAACTATGCAAAACAAATAATATTCAATTAAGTTTAGTTTAGGTAGTATTGATAATGTCTCAGTAAGAGACGAAACAATATTGTCTACAAAAATAAAAATATAAGTGTGTATAAAAAAGTATAAGTTTTTTAATTAATAACATAACACGTTTAGACAATTCACACAGACCGAGCTAGTCCCAAACTCAGATATGAATCTTGTATTATGGGTACTAACACGACGATACACATATATACAATGCACTGAACACATATACATGTATCACCCAGACCGAGGACAATTTGAAAAAAGTCATTCTTCATTTTGCCCTGGCCGGGAATCGAACCTGTATATCTACATTTCAGAGTTTTTTTTACCTATCTTTTATATCATAACATTTTTCATGAGTAGGGTAGCCAGCAGACTAACCGTTTGCAATGGACATAAATGTCATTTCAAAATCTCATGAAAACTCACAAATGATTCACCTTACATGACAATGATTCTATTTCTTAAGTCATCGTATCAGTAAAAGAGAACTACTACACCGTCAAGACAAACCCCCCGTGTGAGGTAGCCAATAAACCCCGTAGGATTTATTAAAATGCAAACTGTCCCCTCTGGGCCATCAAGAAATTAAGACATTCAGGATGGGTAATAGAAATAAACAATAAGAATAATAAAAATGACATTTTGAAAGTTTTTTTTTTCCAAGAAAATAAATATTTTATTTTATCATTTCTAATGTCATAAAAGGAGTTTAATCATAAAATTTTATTGTCATTATAATAATATTTCCCGGTTTCGAATGAATTTTTAAATAATATTTAATAAGCATTTCATAGGTTTTTAGTAGGCATTTCATTAGCAAAATATAATATTATCATATTGAATTTGTCAAAAAAAAAAAACTTTTCCCAAAATATCTGATAATAAATAATATTTTGATTTTGTCGAGAGAAGAATAAAAATTATGACTTATTGGTGACGAAATTTGAATTGCAAATGTTTATTAAGTCTATAACTTTGGCGTTTGTTGGTATTTGTATTCATTATCTTATTTTATGACTCTTCAAAACGAATAATAATATCATTTTTAAAAGATTTTTCATGGTAATTTTTATCCGAATGTTTTAGAGTAAGTCGATTCTTTGATTACTTTTTCGAATTGAAAAGAGGACGTTGGGAAAATTGTTATTGATTGAATCCTTATTTTTCCTTTTTTTCTTAGATTTTGAAGAATATTTTTTAGAGGTATCAATTTTCTCTCAAACAAATTTTACTATAAAAAGCACTAAGAAGCCCTACTACTAATTCAGAACTATTTTAGGTATAATAAAATGATTGTATGTAAGTTTTCGATATAAAAAGCAGGTTTTCAAAAAAATAAAGGCAATTTACACCTTAAATTTAGCGATGAGGTATCCACCCATCCTGATTGTCTTAAATTTTGTTGGGACAGAGAAAGCAGTTTGTATCTTTATTGCATGCGGTTGGTCTGCTTGCTACCCTACTTGTAGGATATGCCGTGATGGGATAGTAGTAATAGTTGTATTAGATGTATGTAGGTACAAATAAATTATACATTTTGGATTTAGGTGGCATCTCAGACGAAAATCCTTTGTGCCAAATATATTTTTGAAATAATTATGATCTCTTTCATATAAAACCTTTGATAACGATAATATTTAAGCTTAATCTCTCTCGCTGACCATATTCCAGTGAAAAGTATGTAAATTATGATTGAAGTTGCATACTATTGCATACATTGCAAACATTCACATCATTACACAAGAAGAAAACTGAGATAATAAATGAACATGAGGAACATTTTGATTCATGAAAGTATATTAAATTACAAACATAATCAGTTTTAGAACAAGCAAGGCAAAGGCAGCCAAAATATAATTGAAAGACGAAATTATTGCCAACAGAGTGATGAATAAAATATAAGACCACATCTCAAAATCTTTAAAACGTTAATTAAAACAAATAAGAATGTATTTTTATCAAAATTTTTATTTTAGGGTTACTCAAAGGGGTTACTTAGTAGGGTAAAACATATGATTATTTGGAGTTCTATCAAGAATAATAAGGGCGAAAAATCTACCAAACCTTGAATATAAGGTTCGTTAAATTTTTCAAGAAATAAAAACAATCGTTAGAAAAGCTTACCTGAATTGTTTTGAATAAAAAAGTTCTATAATATAATTGTTATTTGAAAAAGTTAAACCGTTCCACCACCATGTTGAATAAGTAATTTTGTCCTCAAACAGTGAGTAAATGTCACCAACTGCGGGAACATTATGCGGACAATTTCATTTCTGAAAAACTCGACTCTATAACAATATTCGAAGTTAAAACCTTTCTTATTTCAGCTGAAAATTCAACAAGAAATAAATTATTGTTGATTTGGAAAGTTCAAGTAGGTACGAGAATAAACATTGAAATAATAATATTCATATATTAACACATTTTTATCGGAGTTGGAATAAAAAAGTCAAGTTTTTAAAAAAATAAAATATCAAACTGATGACGGTATGAAAATGTCATAAAAGCATTTACCTGTTTCCTTTTGAGTTTAGGCTCTTTTATTTACAGCCATTAACATTAAATTATGCTTTAGTATGAACAAATTATTTTTGCATGATTTCAATTTTGTTTCTTTCGTAGTATGTGTACGATGATGTATTTGATGTTTGTATAATATTAGTACCAAACCATGTAATATATAGCTGATAGAAAACAAGTTCTCATTTTGTATTGAAATATTTTTGATGTGGATTGATACACACCGTTTTGATAATGGCAGCATCACTCAACTATTGGGTGCAACGCCGGAAAAAAGAGAGAGAGAGAGAGAGATTTCAATTTTGTGTAAACCAATCATGGAGAGCTTTATTTTTGAACTAACTAGCGTATTTCCAGACGCCAATATTACTGACTTACTTAACATATACATTCAGTTCTATTTCTTCTGAAAAAATCACTTAAATCAAAAACAGCAACAGTTGCTAGCAAGAGTTTCTCTTAAAATTCACACTGCGCGTGTGATGTTAATGCTAGAACATTTTTTCATAATATGTTCTCGTCTTTTTGAACGCTTTATACATGGAGTAGGTACATAACATTTTCATTTTGCTTAAAAAAACATTTAAACTCGTTAAACATCCATAATATAAAAAAGCACAGTAATAAGTTCACATTACAAGTATCGTAATATCATTTTACCTTCAGAGTAAACAAGTAATTAGTAATTCGATAAAACTTGGAAAATTTAAATTAAATAATAATTATGATTCTCTCAAACGGGATGTTCAAATGGATAATCCTAACTAACTATTTTCGTAAGCAGTTAGTCGACAGAAAAAAAAAAAACAATTAACTTTGTAATGGCTTTGTACATTTAAGTTGAAATAAAATAGAATAAAAACTGGATATAAAATACCGCTTCTAAAGTAAAAGTTCAATTTCGCTAACTACCTGTTTCTATTTATTAGCGTCCCAGTGAAAATGTATTTTCAGACGTAGTCCAATTTCGAAACTTTTTCTGACTTCAGCCTAAGAAAAAATATTTGACTAATGATTTTTATTTACCAACTAATATCATCCATTAAAAGTGCATAATTTGATCGTTAAAAATAGAGATATTTATGTATATACCTAAAAGATTTATGTGCACAACTATGTACTCTTGTATTTAAGCCTTTACTGCAATATTTTTATCAGTAGTTGAGACTCAATGTGTTACGTAAGTTTCGTACTACATAAACTGTACGGACTTTTCAAAGAACCAATTTTTGACAGAAATCAAAATATGTAGAGTATTGTATAACTTCATAAAAAAAGATCCGGTTTGATCAAAAGTTGCAACTCTATTTAATCAATTTCTTTTCATTAGCTGATGGACAAGATTGTCGATTGCTGGGTCCACAAAGCTGGATGCGACCGTCAATCATCATTCATCAAGCAAAAAAATCTTAAATCTTTTGGCGGCAATTCGGAGCATTCTCCGAAGAAATATACGAATGAATGCCTTTGTTACCCGTCTATGAGACGAAACGAAGGCATTTATTTGGAGAATGCTCCGAATTGTCGCCCGAAGATTTAAGATTTTTGCTTGATGATTGATGTTTGACGTTCGCATCAAGCTGTGTGGAAGCCGTTGATTCCATAAAGCACAAGTATATAGTAGCAAATTATCTATATTGCACTTATTCTAAATATGAAAAATGGTTGTATGTAGGTATTATAAATCCTTTCTAAATAATACATAATTGTAGGTAATCAGATCTGATCCCATTTTTTTTTGACCGAACTAAGGAACTTTATTTGGCTAACCTATGTATGTACATAGGTGCTAGTGTTTTGTGTGCGAGTTTATAAAGCCTGCTGAAACTTTGTATTCTAGTGTCTGTAATGCTACAGTGCAATTTATCCCGAATAGGCGCTATTATTATAGGTAATTTTGTTAATGCTTTAAGTGGGTGAAGGCTATTAACTAGCTAACATTAACATTATTATTATTATTATTATCAACATATTATTGTGTTGCTACTACATTCTACTTTGTTAGTAATTTAATGCATGATACATATTAGAAGAGGACCACTATTTTGAACAATGTTGTGCAATATTCTAACCATGTTTTATATTTTAAGCCTAGCAATAAATTCGACTATTGTTACATTTTTCATGTGAATGATCAAACTAATAAATACTGTTTGGTAGATAAAATTGTTATATTTTCTAGAAGGATTATTTTTAAAGATACGTCATAAAGTTTTTGTAATAATTATATTTGATCATAATAATTATTTAAAGGATAATTTTTCTTTGTTTCAGAATGTAAGTCTATCTATCGCAATATTTCCCAGATCTGGGGTAGCCAGCAGACTACTGAATGTTTCAACAAGCATTACGTAAGTTTATTCAGCAGATAATAATGTTCAAGTCTCCAAAAATAATTACGTAGTAAACTGATTAGTTTCTTTTATCCACGAATAATAATCCACGAATCTGTAAATTTTAGAATAAAACTGATATATTTTTATTCTAAGTTGTTTTCACTACTCCCTTTTTCATTACAAACTCTTAAAGGTTTAACGTTCCGCGCATTGAAAGAAACCTTTTAACATGGGGTCTGTGGTCCCAGGTTCTTAAAATACATTTTATTTTTTAAGTTCGTACACGTTCACATATTGGTGCAAATGTTTCTACCACATCGAATTCGTATGCGCACCCTTTATTATTTAATATAATTTATTGGTTCAAAGAATAATATCATCATTATAATTATTATATAACAATAAATTTCTTTTGATATAACAAATGATCATGATCGTAAATACATAATAGATTGAATTGCATCTGAATGCAATTATAAAGAAATTGTTTCGTTTATTATTGTGTCAAAAAGATGCTTTCTATCCATAAATCACAACAAAATCACCCATTCTTGATTATACCCATAATTTCCTGAAAATTATTTAAATTATGTTTTATACTAGTACTATACTAAAGCTTTGATTATTCTCCTTTTATCATTTCTCAGAAGAACTTTTACAGAAAATTATCGTAAATTCATCAAATATTCAAAACATTTCGAAGGATCGGGTAAATCTCGTAATGATTATATAATTTAGATTTTGAAACAATGGAAACAAAGCCCGTAACTAAAATGTACCCACAGACACCGACTTCTAGGCGGGGTCGCTTGATAAAGAAAAACGTAAATCCATAATAGACATCGCAATAAAAAACGATAAAATATCGTATCATTGAGTTTTCAGAATTTTCAAGTATATACACAACATCATGTATATTTCTTTTCTTCTGTAATAATTCACGGTAATAATATTTCTTGAAAAATAATAGGTATAATACCGAAGTGTAAATTTTCTTCCAACAATAAAATCTACTTTTAAATTGAAAATACCATGTTAAATGGAAAACTAACGACTAAATATGTAACGGATAGTGGTTTGGTCGAACATCAGAAAACGAATACTAAAAGAGATTCAAAATCGGTTAGATAGATATTCATGTAAATAGAAGTCTCTAAATTCTTGGGTAAATTGCATGATATCCCAATTCAATGAAAAGCTCGCTTTTTGTGAATTGAATTGTAAAACTTTTATGTTACTTTGTTTTATTTTACTCTGAAGTGATTGGATAAATAAAAAAAATAATGAAATAAATTCTTAAATATCCGATTAGTAGCGATAGATGTTTGCTGATTATGATAGGGGTCTTGTTTATTTGCCTATGTTAAATGTTTGATTTAATATAACTGTTGACTTGATTTTTCAATTGAGTTATCCCGTTTGCAGTGAGATGATTTATTATAACCAACTATTCAACAAATCTATAATACCGATAAATCGATTCAAATTTGAATTATTTTCTGCAATTGAGATTAAATTGTGATATAGTAAGTATCCGGTATTCGCATTTGGGCGGACAGGTGGCAATTACCGGATCTCCATTTCATTTCTACGAACAACGCCTCAGACTTCCTTTAGAAGACGGTTGGCTGTTATTAATGACGCGATAATCAATTTAACGACCAGATCAACAAATAAGAAGTGAGTGAGTTCCTTTTTATTTGATCTACGAATCGTAATACATAAATAAAGAAATACTGTTTTTATTTTTGGTCCGAATTGAAGAAAAGAATAATAGATTGCCGATGTTGTGTGTGTTGGAAAGTCGATGAAAGTATCTTTTCGGGTAGAAAAGATAATATATTGCGTTATATATTATATATTTTGAAGATGAATGATATTACGTGTTATAAAGTTTGTATAGTAATACTAGATTTTGCACAAAGTTTTTGTTTCTTTTTTTGTTAGAACAGAGACACATTTTTTTATGGTCTGTGTTGCTCCATAAAAAACAACAAATATTAAAGCGACCTACTTGAAAAATAAAATATCTTGTAAAATGACTTACTTTTTGTATTGAGAGGACATTTAATATATTAGATTCAGGAACTGTTTGAATTTTTAATGGTTTTGAATCAAATAAACTTCGGGAATATAGAAAATCTAGAAAGTTAAAACAACATATTTACTAACGTGAATAATATAATTAATTAACGTTTAACATACGAAGTAGGGGATGTTGTTTAAACATTGTACGGAATAGTTTTAACTACTCATTTTTTTTTATAAACTGTGGAAGCGACTTTGATTAACATAATATTTCTCCCACATAAATAGTTTAATGCATCGACTTATTCAAACTTTTACCTATTAAATAGTCTCCACTTAATCGTTACCCGCTTGAAAGTATATTTTATTATTATTTAAAAATGCAGTAGCATTTAATTGCCTTTACACTTGAGTTTTTATTTTATAAATAAATGGCAAAACCTTCTTTAATATTGCATACACTGAGAAAAATACTCAAAACGAATCATTGGTAAAGTACTATCAGATTAGGACCAGAGATAGTACAAATGATTCATTGGTATAAATCTATAAAATTAACTCTTCGCAAACAAATCATTGGTAAATTTACCAACAACTTTTTTGCGAAGAGTTAATATTATAGATTCGTACTAATGAATCGTTTGTACGATCTCTGGTCCTAATCTGATAGTACATACCAATGATTCGTTGTGAAATTTCGTTAGTATTTTTCTCAGTGTAATGAAAATATGTACTCAAGTATTTGATTCATAGATATATTTATAAAAAATTGAACGCAGCGGAAATAAAAATGTTTTTTTTAATAATGAGTTTTGTCGATTTTCCAAGAAAGAAGAGAAAAATCAATATTTTGGTATATTTTTTTTAAACATATACTTATCTGGGTTTAAGTTTTAAACCCAAATACAATTTTATTCACCTTTCACAATAAGCTAAAAGCTTGTGTCGTGAAAGGAAGTTGGTTAGCACCTGGGATTGAACCCCGCACCCCTTTTGCATGAGGCAAAGACTCCAAGTTACCGACTGACTCGAACGTTTAAATCAATGTACTTGATATATATTTGAGTGAAGTTTAGCCATGAAATTCAAATTGTTATTTAGAACTCCTAAGCTATGTCAAACTTGGTCAATAAATAATATCACTTTTTTTAAATTTGTTTTGAAGCGTCCTTTAACAAGAAAAAAAATATAATGTAATATGTAAAAATCACATTATCACTTTTTATTCCGTCTCTTTCCCAGCAAACAAAGCGAAAATACTTGATACAAAATATAATAAATATAAATATAATAACAACAATATCTAATGATGTATGTGTACCACAGTATTACAAAAGCGAGTTGTTCATAAATATTTTTTTTATTATCAAAAAATAAATTGTCGGAATTCTTGTTTCCTACACTACTATAATGTATAAATAAGCCACCACGCTTAGGCCCGCGTCACACGTGCGATTTGTAATGCCAACTCTTATTGCCAATTGTTATTATTTTTATTTATTTATTTATTTCCAATTTCAAACTTACTACAAAAATCGATATAACTAAATTTAACTTTTTCTTAATCAAATAAATTGTTTTCTTATTTGTTCTTTACTTTATATTGATTATAAGCAAATTAACATATAAATATGAGAATATCAAATGCAATTATTATACAGAGGGCGAGATCGCCCAAAGTTGCTTGGAATAGTAACATGCGAGCTCCGAGTCTTCGCATCAGAAGTCAGACACTGTTCTATTGTACGGGGTCATCGACAAACTACATATAAATATTTCACGTGTTTCTTTCTGTTAAAAATGTTGATTATTATTGCTTTGATAATTTGTAAACGCTGTTGACCCATAACATAACCTCAAGGACGACATTTTAAGTTTTTTTTGTCCGATGCTATCAGTAAAAAGTTGTATCTTCAGCTTCTTTCAGAAACTCTCTCCATTTGCTTCCTCTCATACACCTAGAGGCAGCTTATTCCAGCATCTGAGACTCGCAACACTAAATGCTCTATCTCCAAAGCCCGTCATGCAAGATCGAGATGACTCAATATGTCTGCCTTTTGTTTCACCCTGTGCTGAGTGAAGCACGAGCCAACTTTCACTAATGGTCTCACTCTCGCATATTTTCGACAAGTAAGACGATGACACACCTTTTTAAGTCACTACAACTACACATATTTTGTACAACACTCGTTGCTTTATCTTCGACCAATGCAAATCATACAGTGGAGGAGTAATGTGTTCAAGCTCTAAGGAGAAGCTTGGCAGCAGAATTTAATAAAGACAAGATTCTATATATTGTACTATAGAGACTGTTTTGGCAGAATATTCTGCATATATCCGACTGATCTCAGATCTGAGTTTCATCATGTGTTACTTGCTTTAGTGGCACATCTTTTGTCAGATTGCTGGAATAAATTTCTCTCACTGCATAATAAAAATTCGGTTTTCGTCCTTTCCGTATCATATGACATATTTTATGTATTCCGCAGTATGTGATTTACAGGATATTATTCTACATTTTATATGACACCCTTCAGAAGCGTTGTGCGGATTTCGAAAACATTAAAAGCAAAATTATGTAAATAAACTTTGGATTAACACAAAATAATATTTCTTGTAAAGGACATACAGAGTAGTCTCCGGAAATTGAATTATCAATGTTGTCCTACATAATAGTTGTATCAAATTTATCTCAACAACATCGTGGGTCTGTCAACGAAATAAATCCATTATGTGACATAAATACAAAATACTCGTTCAAAGTGTTACCAATGTCCAGTTTAAAGTAAACATTTATTTACTCGTATTATAACGACACTAACTATGGATGGTGTAACTAGCAGATTAATTAATAATAATAAAATAACAAGACAACTTTTTAAGATGCGCCTTTTTGTGGAAAAACCACCGCAAGGGTCCATTCAAGGATCATAAAACCCCCTGAACAATAGGGTTTTTAACCTCGCCTTGAACAACTCCACATTCTACAGAGTCCGCAAATCATAGGGAATTTTGTTCCACAGCAACGGACCAGCCACACAGAAGGGACAGTCAACATCTGTAAGTCAGACCCCCCTACGAGTTATGAACATGTAAGTTGTCTCCTCCGTGTCAATGAAAGAATAAAAGTTATGACATGGATGATTGGCATACTCATGCTTTGATTGAAGATGTCAAATGCCTTACTCTGGAAGTTATACTAATATCTGGCTTTGACACTGAATAACTTTAATAAAAAAAAGTTTTATTTTTATCCGTAAATAGCGCTGGTTTGGGCATATGGAGAGATTGAATGGCTAAATCATGAAGACCAGCAGGGCTACTCTTGACACAATCTAAATACGATCTTAATCTAGTCTTGATCTTGATCATTCGACGCATGAAGGGACTATGGTCAAAAACACTGCGCTACCGCTACCGCGCGGTCGGTATGCGCGTATTTTTGGCTAATAGTCACTTCGCGCGTCGTATGATTAAGATTTAGATCGTGTTTAGATTTTGTCAAGAGTAACCCTACAGATCTTAAAAGATGGACTCGTGTTGAGTTGAATGAACAAGAGAGCTTGTATGAGGAATAACATGGATGTTATGGAAGCAAAAATCGTATGCAAGAACAGAATAAAGTGGTACTCGAACTTTTCTGCCTACCCAATTTCTACGTTTTTTTTTTATTGGCACGCAAAGTTCAAACATACAGTTTATATACAGGCAATCTATGTAATTGTGAGAGATGTCGTGAAGATATGAGTTATTCTAGCGAGTGTTAGTTTATACTTAGAAATAGTATTATTTTGTGACCCCTCATGTTCATTCTTTTTACATTCTTTTTTATCATTTTCTGTCCATGGTGCTCGCTGTTTTTACAGTTTACCTCCCAGAAAAGTTGCTTTCCACTCTTCACGCTTTGAGGTAGCGCACGGTCAAGGACTACTTTGTCACTCAAAATATGGCATCTGTTTCCTAGTCCCTTTTCCTACCTATTCTTCTCCCTTGTACCTCCTCTTTTTCTTCCTTTTAGATTAAATTTGGAAAAGTAACATGAAGTAGTGTTAGTGAGAAGAAATCGGGCCCTTATGATAAACTCGCCCTCTGTTTTCATTAATTGTATGATTGTATTTGTTTTAAATGTATTTTTGTGAATACTTTCTTATAATCAATGTACAGTTAAGAATAAATAAATGAAGAAAATAAAATTGTTCTTTAATGGTGTGATAATTTTGTTTGTAAGTAATTTCTCGAATAATTACTTATAGAACTCATTCGTATTAATGTTTGCATAAACACAAATTTCTTGCTTCATAATTTAAACCATAATTAACGTCTCGTGATACGAATATTTTCAAAGTTATATTTCACAGTGATACGAGAGATATAATAATATGATTACCTTACATTACTTTCAAGTTGTTGAAAATTGTATATTTATCCCAAGGAGGTAATAAAGATAACTGAAGAGTTCACAGCTAATGCGAGCAGAGAGGGAAGTATAAAACATTTTGTGTGTCCCTTTCTAATAGTGTGACTTCGACATAACTACACGTATACTGTAACATGGAAAAACACTACCAATACAACTTTCATGTTTTTTTCAGATCTATATACGTCTAAGCAAATTTTCGCGTTTTCGACTTAAAATCATCCCCGATTGTCGATTGTCTTTGTTTTAAAACTGAATATTGACTCACAATTAATAATAATAATAAAAATGTTAGTTTGTCGTTTTGAAATTAAGTAGATTTATTATGTAATTTTTTTTAAGTAAGTTTCTTTTTAATTTTTTCAATGGTGCCACTCCAACAATGCTCCTCACTACAGTATTTATACAACGAGCAGGGCATGGCATAGTCCGTGTAGAAGATTAATTTCATAGAAACGGCAATCATTCAAATACTTAAAAAAATTAAATGTATATAATGGGTGTATGGAAAATCACTAACACAATCACTTGATATTAATTGATTTATTATTATTAAACATCATTTGGTTTCATTGTAAACTAAAGAAACGACAAATTATGTTAATTATATCTATCTTTTCTTACATTCTGTCAAAAATTCCTCTCTTCATATCAAATCTCAATTTTAAACAAAACAATCAAAATGGAACAAATTCAAAATATTCTTACTACTAAGGGAAGTGCCTAGGTACTTATTTTAAAATAAAACTAATCTCACAAAATAATAACCAAGGTAAGTACCTAGGCACTTTCTTAGGCAGCATTGTGCAAATTATGGGCGAATCTTGTGAAAAAGATGCATTGTAATTAGGATTATTTTATTCGTTTTTATGAAATGATTTCTTCAGGAGCTCAGGAATTTATGATGAGTAACGGAAATAGAATATCACAACCTTATGTTTGGTTTAATAATTAAATAAATTTTTAAAAGTTTTTGAAATTTTATACAGTCGTAATTTTGTAATATATTTTTATGAACCATTTATTGTTAAAGGGGTGAAATCAAATTATATGAATAGGAATTTAACTTTATTCAGCAAAATAATTTACTATCTACCGCGAATAATAAACCCTTGTCTTCTCTTTCTTCCTATTTAATATACCATCTTTTCCTGTCTCCTTTTGACTCCCTTCATAGAAATTTATGCATATTTTGTGGAAGATAACATAATTTTTTGTTGTCTCAAACGAAAATCCGAAAAAATCTAACATACGGGTTTTTTAATACTAATTGAAACTCATTCGCAGATATTTTTTTTACTTTTCAGATTTTCTCATAAGTTCGTCTTTTGACTCAAAATATAATGATATTGAAATCTTAGATTTTTAGTTGGGAAATTCGAAGTTCAAATTTTTCAAATATAAACTTACATATTATGTGATGAATAAAAGTACCTATTTATTTTCAATAATAGATCAATGTGGATGGCAGTTACACGTGAACGTAATGCAATTTAATTTTAATATCAAATTTATATAACTGAATATATTTTCTACATTCACTTTATTCACCATCACATTTAAAAATATGTTGAAGACGCTGCTGTTCGGAAGAAGTCAAGGCGCCCTTGAGATGGTCACAGATCATTTAACGAACATAAACAATGTAAAAAGTCCGATAATTATTATTTAATTTTCTGTTTTTGTAAAACAATATCACACCAACAGTATCAAAAGAAATAATAGTAAAGGTTTATGTAAAATCGTGACGTTATAAAAAACACTTTTACACATTTCGTGAAGTGTTAAGGGTGATGAGGATTAGATACAGAAAGGAAAAGAAGGAAGGAAACGAGAATATCTTCTTTCAAAAATATGCGGGTCAGAAATGTGTCAGCAGTAAAACTGTCTAATTGGACAGGTTAGGATAAAATGGTGGAGGAAATGTCCTTATATTATCGTATGAAATATCTATTATACTCTCGTACGTTATAATATCACTGTATATTAAATAAAATGTAGATGGAAAATGAATTATTAAATTAACCCTTTCGCTAGTAGTGTCTCTGTACAGGCACTTAGAAAATTTTATTAATTAATTAACCTGATTGGGAAAAAAGAGCATCGATTTGTGCTGAATTTATTATTGTGGTACAAGTATTTTTCTGTTGTAGTCAGTGATTGATGTGAGACTATGCTACACTTATTGGAGTGTCCATTGTGCCCCGTCACTTGCACTATGGAGGATATTTTTAACGCATCTCCACCTGCTGTGCGTTTTGCGCAGTACTGGAGATCAGTTTGATGGGTTTTTTCTCTGGGTTTCGACACGATAAATAATAGTGATTGATGTAATATTTATTGCAAATCTTTGTAATTTATTTGTCGGCCGCGAACACTTTGTTCACGACATTTAATTAGAAAACTAAAAAACGTGAAATCGTTTAACATATCTATATTTTTATATTTAAAAGAATGTAAGTATAATAATATACATGAATTCTTTTACACGACAAAAAGTACACATATTTTTGTAAAAAAAATCAAGATTCCAGGATTCTCCATTTAAATTTGGTTATGAAAGGGTTAAACTCATTAAGATATATTTCAGTTGAAATTGTATGGGACAATAATATTGTTATTTTGTGACACGAACTGTTTCTCTTAATATTTTTTATAATATTAATTACCTACATTTTTTTTGCATTTAGTGAATGTGAAATGCGAGCACAAGGTATCAAAATGTAAAGAGGTCCTTCTATCGTCAATATCTTTTTTATAACATGAAAATTCCTAGTGTCGTCAATATCTTTTTTATTACCTACATGAAAATTCCTAGTGTCGTCAATATCTTTTTAATTAAATAAACATTTTGAATTTCTTTTGATGTGTATTATGGTAAGCCTCGGATTTTGATATTGAGTCAATTGATATAATCAGATCATAATTGTGTAAAAGAGAAACAAAAATAAGTAATAAGCCAACTTTGTCCATCAAAAAGAATATTTTTAATAACTTGAAAAATAAAAGAATAACATACCCGATGTAGGACTATAAGTAATGTATAGTGATGGATAAAATAAATAAATAAATATAGTAGTATGAAGTAGTGATGTAACGAATATTCGCATTCGCATTCGCATTCGCGAATATTCGCATATTTCAAAGTATTCGCATTCGCATTCGCATTCGCAAAAAAATATGCGAATGTTTTGCGAATATTATTTTAGTAATAAAGTATCTGGTCTGTTCCGTGTTGGCCACATTTGTTGTATTGTTTCCTGTGTTCGTTTGCTTGATGATGTTATTATTATTAGGAGAAATATGCATTTGTGGAGATTTAATGTATATGTTTGTTTTAAGTATTACAACTGCTATGAGTATAGGGCCCTACAATAATTTTATATTCTATTTAAGGAATATTTATATCATACTACAAGGTGAACCACACTAAAGTATTCTCTCAGAATTTTCGGGGCTTGAAGACTAAGATCGAGGAGTTTAGAGCAAACTTATTTGCAAATAGTTATGATATAATTGTTCTGACGGAAGCTTGGCTAAATTGTGGCATATTTGACAGCGAACTTTTTCAAAACGAATATACAGTTTACCGCAAGGATAGGGATTTCATGTTGAGTGGTAAAAGGGATGGAGGTGGGGTCTTAATTGCTAATAATTGAGAAGCATACACCTACATATGAAGAGGGTGTCACCTAATAATTTTCCCAAATGGTTCTCTAATAGAATTCTGTTATTGTTTAAGAGAAGTCTAAGGCTTGGCGTAAGTTGAAGATGAACCGTAATGATTCTGATTACAATTGAACCATCAGTTTTAAGAAGGGAACAAACGCCAAAATATCAAAAATCGAAATATTTTGTCAAAGTGTCATTGAAATCTAAACGCACACCTCCACGTGAAAAAAAACGCAAAAACAATATTTTCTGAGGAGTTATGCATTGTCTAAATTCTGAACAGTTTGAAGAAGGAAATAACTCCGTGATTTATTCCCTTCTTAAAACTGTTTCTCGGAATTTTCCCTAAATGGTGATCTTTTTTCTTCTAATTTTACTCATGATGTTGATACTTGTCAGTTGGTTGTGTTTTTAATAGTGTCAAGTATGATTGTGTCTTTCTTTTTTTAACAAATTAGGTACATTTTTTATGTCTTGTAATTAAGCTGAGGAAATTCCTAGGAAATTTATAATAGGTGTAAGAAATACAAATTTTTACAATCATGAAGTTCAAAAAAAAAACAAAAGATTTCGTTATATGTTAGTACAACAACTGGGTGCAATATTCCTTCGAAAACCAATACCGATGATGAGTGCGGCTGTAAAAATAGAGAGTGTTTTCTAAGGAGGAAAAAAATAATATAGAAACAATTTTTTGATCACGGTTCGAAAAATGAGAAAGACACTGTTGTAATGGGTTTAACATTACCTTCATTTATTACTCGTCGAAGGTCCAAGAGCAAAAAAAATTATGATTGAAAAAAAGGTTTTTCAGTTCTATACTCAATAAAGAATAAGGCTTTTTTCAACTAACTTCATTGGTTGCTGAAAGAAAATCGCCAGAGGATAAACGGGGAAACACCAAAACTGCGGAAAATTTTATCAACTCAAGTACCTAGTTTATATTATTAACAACCATATAAGAACATTTTCTACCTAAGTGTCTCACTATTCCAATAAATAGTAAAATATTTTAATTCCGACCTCAATTTTAAAATGATGTTTAATAGCTGTAGTGTACAAAATATCCAAATTTTACAATAGTTGTAAAAAACGATTTTTTATAGAAAATATTTCAATGAAAATTTGGGATTAAGATTTGGTTGCCCACAAGTAGATGTGTTTAAAGATTTGAACAAAAAAATAAATCTTCTTCATTGAATGATACTGCTAAACGTGTTGTGTGGCAGAAAAAAATATTCATATTAAAAGGGCCAATTTATATGACCATTTTATATAGCCAAAGGGACTTTTTATATACTGTTGTATTTTTTTTTGCATTTATTGTTGATGTTTTTACAAAATTAGAAATAAATAATGTAGTTTTATAGAACCGTTTTTTAATTATCATACATTTAACAAACGATTGCCTCAAAGATGTTTGTAAGTTTGAAGAAGGGAACAATACCACAAAGTTCGATCTTAAATATCTCAAAAAGTAAAAAGTGCAAAAAAAAATCTCATGTTACACATGATATAAAACATTATTTTTTATATCTGTCCCCTACAACAACAGACACGAATATTACAAATGAAAGAGTTGTGAAGTTTTTTTCGGTTTTCTCAAATGTGGTTCACTTGGATTTATTCCCTTCTTCAAACTGATGGTTCAATTTATTTTTTCAACTAAGAGCTCAGTTGAAGTTGTCGCAGAATCACGATTATAGGTCTTTTATTAATAACACTGAGAAGTCACTTAAGGGCAATGTCAAGTCTTTCTTTTCATTCGTGAATTCCCTTAAAGAATCTAGAGGCTATCCAAGGGTAATGGGTGACGGTGACCAGACTTCGAGCGATCCAGAGGGAATTGCAAACTTGTTTTCGACGTTTTTTGGTTCTGTATTTTCACTGAATAATTTGCATGATTCTAATACTAAAGAATTGGAAAATATTTTAACTAACTCATGTTTATCCATGGTTAATATCTTGAAATCTGATATTCATAAACGTTTATTAGGTATAGATGAGACAAAAGGAATTGGCCCTGATGGTCTAGCACCAATATATTAAAGAGATGTGTAAGTCATTTAACCAAACCATTGTATCTGACATTTATTAGAACACCTTGCTGCAGGAGGCAATCTAGACTATGGGACATGGAAAACCCTAAATCGACTGAGATCTGGTGTAGGAAACTGCCGCGACAATAGAGAACGATTGGGCTTCCTACAGGACGAATCCGGAGCGTGTGACTGTGGTGCAGCACAGACTATGCCACACTTGTTGGAGTGTCCATTGTGCCCTGTCACTTGCACTATGGAGGATATTTTTGACGCATATCCACCTGCTGCGCGTTTTGCGCAGTACTGGAAATCAGTTTGATGGGTTTTTTCTCTGGGTTTCGACACGATAAATAAATTAGGAGTTTACAAGAAGGATGCTTTCCATGCAAATGGAAGATGGCTAGTATTATTCCTTTGCATAAATCTGGCAGCAAATCGGACGTTCGTAACTACAGACCAATTTTAATTCTATCACCTATTTCAAAAATATTTGAGGGTATGGTTCGTGAACAAATTACTTTTTTCCTGAAGCCGTATCTTCTTGTAGAGCAGCATGGATTCATGAGTGGAAGATCGACAGTAACAAATCTGATTTTTTTTCTCAGCTATGGACAATCGTATACAGTTGGATGCCATTTATATCGGCTTTCAAAAGGCATTTGATAAAGTAGAACATCGACTTTTTTCAACTAAGGTGGATTGACTCATATATTTCTGATAGATTGATGACAGTTAAACTTAACGGTTACTCATCTGGCAGTGTCAGTGTTACATCTGGTGTCCCTCAGGGGTCTTCTTTGGGTCCTTTACTTTTCACGATATTCATAAACAACATAAAAAAGTGCTTTGACCACTCAGAGCTTCTATTATTTGCGGACGATTTAAAAATATACTGTCAAATTCAATTATTGTTTGACTATGAAATGCTTAACGAGGACTTGGAAAGACTACACGAGTACTGTAAAAGAAATAACTTGCACTTGAATCTGGAGAAGTGTAATCTGATCTCTTTTACCAAAAATAGAAACAAAATTCGATAAATTTACAATATCCATAATCATGATTTAAAAGAAGTAAATAAGATTAGAGATTTAGGTGTGGTGTTTGACTCTGAGCCTCACTTTGATGATCACGTGAACAAAATTATCGAAGAGAGCAATAAAATACTGGGATTTATTCTGAGATCTACAAAGTCATTTAGGTTATATGAATCGTATTTGTACTTGTACTTATCGTTGTTTCGCTCCAAGCTGGAGGACTGTTCCTCTGTATGGAATCCACATTTAAAAAAATATGTCGATCAAGTTGAGAGAACTCAGTCTAAATTCACTCGTTTGGTTAGGAAGAGATTGCATTATCCTGTATTTATTAAAGATTTGCCTAAATTGGAATTGTGAAGAGTTTTGCTGGATGCATGCAACCTGAGAAAAATAATTATGCTTGTCCGAATACGATGTGCCTAATATTTTAGATAGGATTAACTTTAGAATGCTTCCTTTAACAAGATCTTGTTTTCCGTTCTACATTAAAAAAAAACAAAAACGATTGCAGACTCAAGAAACCCTGTTTATAGAATTTTAAAGTGCCAATTACGTCAGGTTTGTGAGAAAGGAGAGTTGAGGGTAGAATAAGATGAAATGAATATAAAAAAAATGTATATGTTTGATAAAATGTGAAGTGTTTGGGATAGTATTAATTTTTAGACTGTTTTTTTAAATTTTTAAATTTTTGATTTTTCTTTTTTAAGAGTTTTTTTGTATTGTTATTGCATACATTAGTGAAGTGTGAATGTGTTTGTGCGAATGAATGTATTAGGTATGTGTGCAAAATTGGGTGAGCAACGATTTGTAATAGGAATGGGTGATTGGATGTATTGTGAATTAATACCTATATTATGTGTAAGATTTTCTATAATTGTTTTGTGTGTTATTGCTGAAGTATGCACTGTTTCGATGTAAGACTATTGGAATGTTTTTGTCGCTTACATGTTTATATTTATATGTCTTTCATCTGTTGTGTACCATGTAAATGAAGAAACAAATCAGTAATTCGGTGAAAGTACCGGATACTTATCCGGTACATTGTGGAAAAAGGTACTGCAAGAAAATATTCTTTAAGAAAACCGAGGAGTTTTGGAATATTTCAAATTCCTATACCATTTTCAAGTCAATATTCGCATTCGCATTCGCATTCGCGAATGTCGGCATGAAATATTCGCATTCGCATTCGCATTCGCGAATATCCAAAATCAGACATTCGTTACATCACTAGTATGAAGTGACTTAGTGAAGAATCGTTTGCAGTGGAGGAGGCTTGTTTTCACACTGTGTAGCATTTACAGTGCATTAAAAAAAGGACCTTTTTGCGACCCTGGGTAGACCGCAAGGTAGGGACCGGGTTGAAAAGAAGAGGGGGGTTTAACCGGTTTAAGTCCGGTACAACCTGCTCTGAAAGACTGGGTGTCCATGATGGATTTCCCTCCACAAAAAAATAAGCATTTGTGGAAATACGTTTTTTTGCTGTAATGATACTAATTTTAGAATTAGGATAAAACATAAAACGATAAGGTTTGAAAAATAAAATATTGGGGTATTAATTAAAATTAATGAAGAACTCTGAATGTTGGAAAGAAGAAGGTCCATGTAAGTTATAGATGACAAATTTCACTTATTTCACTTATCTCGTAATTTTCCATTATTATATTAATACATAAAATATTTTTTTGGCATCGGATTAAGTTGATATGCTGGTTTACAAATTGTTATCAAAAGGGTCGCAAACTTTTATGAGGGAATACTAATTACATATATACCAAATAAAAACTAAACAGAACGTGAAGTGTTTGAAGTGGGGATATTAAAGTAAGAGGATGACAATTTGAGATTTTTTGTTGTTGTGTAAACAATGCTAGTACGTATGTGTGTATAATGGATGTACCTATCGTTATTGTAAATATCTCACATGCGTGTATCGGACAAAGGTCCTAAGGCCAAGGTTGGTTGTCGTGTAATTTGATACATGATGAAAGTTTTGTTTGCACAAAAGCTTATTTCGTAATTAATCAGTGGTTTTGCTGTAATTAAATAGGGTTATTTCCGCTTAGTATTTTGTGGGTTCCTTGATAAGAATGTTAATGTCCCTATGTCCTGTCACAAGCTTTGTTTATTTTGGTTTCCCAAATGACCAACAATCTATTTACACTTTACTGTTACTTGTTGGTACCTATCTAAATTTTACATCCGAGCTGCGATAAACAAAAACCCTGGTAATGGTTTCATCCGGAAAACCTTCACCTTTAAAAAAAAAAACAAAAACAAAACATTTTTGTTTATACATTGGCTCGTCTTTCAACCATTATATCTTATTCAAAACCTCATATATTGAATTCTTTTTTTCTTTATACCACGAATTCGTTTATCTCATTTTAATTAAATCTTTGCTGTAATCAAAATACCCTAAGTGATTTATAAAAACAAAGCTGATTGCTGATAATGAAATCCTTAATTTTTTTTGCAAAAAAATATTTCGGAATAAAATACCATTTAGAAGAAGTTATACTAATTATAATTATTGTAACGTCACTTTTCTGTGCAATTTCTTCATTCAAATTAATTTAAATAAAAACTTTATATTGACTTAATGTAACTAACTACATGCCTTCATATTATATACAAGTATCTTTTATTGTAACCTGAATTCAAAGGATATTTTACAATTTTATTATATTACAAATCTAACAAAACAATATGGAAAAAGATAAAATCTTGATGTTCTGTTGGTAATACAATCAAATCTAACATTTTTTATTTCATTTACAAACCAAAAAAATAATATTATGGTTGGTGTAGTCAAAATGCGTCAAAACACAACTAGTGAATTATTAACTTATATATATATTGATAGCATTATAAATATGTAAGTACTGAGCTCATTCATCTATCAATATAACACCCTTAGAGAATAAAGGAAAATGTTATTACGGACAATGTAATAGACACATAACATGTATGTATATCTATATACATGTAAGATCCCTTTTCAGAATGTTTTTCTTTTATTTGAATTTCACGCAATCCGTCAGAAATTTATTCCGTGTCATAATTTTCTCGTTTCGCTCTCGAGTTTCGATACCTCTTGCTACGCGAAATCAAAAAAAAAATAAAACAAGTAGAAAAATGTTTGTTTGTAGCAGGAAGTTGGCATTTTCATAATAATATTTTCATCCTAACTTTTGTCATATTGTATTGAATGTTCACATAAAGTTAGTGCTGCGCAAACGACTTTTCCATAAAACTTTATTAGACTTTTGTTGAAAAAAAAGCACTCCAACAGCCTTTTATCTAAGTCACTTTAAAAGTTTATATTCAAAACTTATCGAATATTATTTATCGATACAAGAGAGATAAAATTTTCATGATATTTATATGCGGTGTATTTTCAATAGACTAGAATGCGAGCCTCGATATCAATAAGTTTCTCTACTCAATGTTATCTGTTAAAGCTTTCCTTTTTAACGAGACTTTGTTGTAATAGAACTGAAGCAAGTTTTACATTGTTAGAGGAAGAATGACTTTCCTAATGTATTTTATTTATATTCTTTACAAAAAAAATGTCATCCAAGTCGAAAGAAGAAGTGTTGTTCTAGAAATATCACCATTACAATATATTATATTTATATATAGAGTTCTAAATATTAACCATGAACACAAAATAATAATAATACTTTATTCAATAAATAATAATGTACAAAAGTTGAAAGAATATAATATCACCAATATGGCTACAATTAAGTTGCAGCAGTCTCACTAGGTTGCCCTGTATCGAGGCGTGCTGCGTATAAAAAAATAATATACAATTAACAAAGGATTAATATATCAAACAAAAACAAATATTGCCAATAGTTTTGTATGAAAAGAATAATACTTAGTTGGAAAGTGATTAATATTATGTAAGAAGAGTTCCATTTATGCCTAGAGAAAACTAAACCAACATTGACAAATATATACAATACAAGAAAATAATAATTATGAATTGTACCTTTTTCCCATATTCTAAAATATTTTAATATTTTCGTATATTTTGTATTAAATTGTTTTGCATTAATTTTATATCATACTAACTATTTTTAACACGCATATGATTGCATAAAAGTACCTGTTTAGTAAATAAAATTATAAAACAATTAATAAATAAAATTTTATTTATATTCTTTCAGCGAGTAGATTATTAATCATCATCTTTCGCTCTTCAACACCCCTCTAAGAAGCAAAGGGCAGAAACCAGCTTCCTCCGTTCAGAGCGTCTTCTTCTTCCTGGAACTGTCCCAACTTATTGTCGCTGAAGGCTGTTAGGGTCGGCTCTTCTCGTTCTGAGGTTATACATTCTTCCGTTTCTTATATCATCTTCATCCAGGCCATTTCTCCTCAGGATTCTACATATTGCAGCGTCTCTGCGCCAATAAATTCGCCTCTTCCCACGACATTCCTAGTACTATGATGTCGTTGTTATAGGAATTATGTATCGTGAAAAGGGCACGTCCGGACTGTCGGTACCCTTATGGATGAAAAAACAGTGCTCTTTTTGACTAACTATTACTGGACGTTCTCAAAACATCAGAACTATCGTTTCTCCTGTATTAAAGAGACTGCAAATCTTTACTGAGTGCGCTGGCGCACAGTATCATTTATGGCATAATCATACCACCTAGAGTTTATACATACCAGATTATTTTATTGGCAGCAGAATTCTCATCATCATTAGTCTGAGACCATACCATCAACAACAAAAAACATCTTCTGCTATGTAATTTTCAAAATACCAAAAAGTTTTATCCATTCATTATAATACCTTTTTAACTTAACAAGAATAACAGATATTATCGCTAATTCCTTTTATCGCATAAATGTGTTCCTGTCATATTATATAGAATAAGATAGGGAAGTGGTTTCCCTCTTTTCCCTAGGGAGGCAAAGTGTGAACAGATTGTTAGATAAGTAAAAAGTTTTACTATTTAATTTAACAAACTATGTCGCGTACCACTTAAATGCATTTGTTTAAGATGTGAACACATATAATAATATATATACGTAAGTACTTCAATAAACTTTTGACCAAAGTGTAATTACTGTAACATACATTTAGGTCTATTTTACACAATATCTTAACAAAAGAGCCTCTCAAAACTTGAAATACAAAAGAAACAACACCCATAGATTCTCTATTTAAGATGGTATACGAAACTTTCAAAAGGTTTTCAAGTAATCCCGCAGGCTTAGGGTTTGGTATATAGATTTTTGAAAAGTTTCGACTCTGGAATGGTTCGTTTTTGAATAAATGATAACTTCAAAGAGCATAGTTATCTTAAAGTCCATTTTCAGCTTTTGGATCATCAAAACTTTCAGATTTCAATACTTCATTTAAATCATTGATATCATTGTACTGGTGTGGTCTTTCAGACTGTCAACAAAACATACAAAAATATGTACCCATAAAATATTCTGAAATACGACTGTGGTTTGGGATCAAAAGTGAACAAATATAAGAATTCAGACATTTCATATCAGCAATACAATACGTTTTTTTTTTTTTATTAATTATTGTTTTGGCCGGTGTGGCGTAGAGGTTACGCTCTTTCCTTTGAGTCACGAGGTCCCGGGTTCGATTCCCGACCAGGGAAGATTGAAGAATGACCTTTTTCAAATTGTCCTGGGTCTGTCATTGTATTATGTGTATCGTCGTGTTTGTACCCATAATATTATAATATCTTAAGATTCATATCTTAATTTGGGACTAGCTCGATCTGTGTGACTTGTCTATGCATGTTATGTTATGATATTGGGCAGCTAGATGGTAATTGTCAAACGCGATACCAAATCTGTAAGTTTATTTGGAGTTTACACAAAATTTGTTCTGGACCCTCTCAAGTCTCTCATTGTATAAATGAGTGAAAGAAATAAATATAATATACCTATTGTCGCTTTATATTAATTCTAAGACGTATACAATATACCAGCATATTGATATTGTAAATAATATATTCCATTTTCAATGGTTATAATACGCTTAAGTATTTATTCACATTGTTTAGTTGTTTGAATAAATATTTTATTTTTACCACTTTGTTGAGAGGTCTAGACAGTTAACGCCCCATAATACTATTTGATGTACATACTTACTTTTATTTGAACATTCTCGGGTAATCTCTCATGCCAATAATAAATAAATTTAATATAAAGTATTAATATAAAAAAGTTATCAACTCTTACGATACTTTTAACAAACTCATTGATCTATTTTTGTTGGAATCAAATAAAGAGACAGCAACTTTAATATTCGTATCTGAATATTAAATATTGAATTTTTCTTCAGTTCAATTCTTCTTATTTTTCAGTGGTTCTTTAACGTTTTTCTTCGAAACACGCCGAAAAAGTCTTCTTTTAACGATACAAAGTTGAGTTACCCCTTTAATAACTTTTTTGTGCTATTTTTTTGTAGTATTAGCTCTATATATACTTTTAAGTTTTTTTTGTAGAGAAAACAATTTTAATTACTTTCCAGGAATTCAATTTTACGAGTATTTTACAAAAATGAATCGAAAAAAAAACGTAATGAATCAATCATATTATTCAATGTAGAGCAAAGAGATATTGTGATATCCTTCTTTTCCCTCCCACCTTACGACTCCATCCTTCCACTTATATTCACCAGCTATCTCAGTCTGCAGGGCAAGAGACTCAGTCAGGGATATCGTAAAGTTACTAGAATGGTTTCATAGTTAGAAAAAACACAGTTTAAGTTAAAGAAACATTTATTGAAGGTTCAAATTTTAACACAGCCCGGTTCAACGCAATTACACACACACAGAGATTTTTACATATACACAAGAATTATTATTAATCAACAGGTTCTAATATTAATATTAATGATGATTCACTGTCACTGTTTATACTTCACATTTTGGTTATGAGTTAATTCTGACAACAATTTATCAAGCTTTTATTATTTATTTCGGCCGCTGGTCGGTGTAAAAACACCGATCAGCGTGCACACAGGCGGCCTAGAGAGAAGAGAATGAAGTTGGTTGCAGATGGTCAACCAAGCGATTTTGAACAGAAGTCAAATCAAAGTCTACATTATTTTAGCGGGATTCTTTCTTTCAAAAGTCAAACTGTAACTTTGTAAATCTAGTATGGAAATACTCTAATATTTTTGTACTGTTATTTTAACTACGACAATATACATATCAAGTAATGGGACAGAGTAAAAATGCCAGTGAATGAAATCTATAAAATCATTTAAATGCTGTTAAAGACTTAACAAGTGTGATGATAATATATGCATATAAAAAAATGTTTTCACTTAATGGAGTTGCGATAAGCCCGCACTCTGCATATTTATGTTATCTTACTGGAATGCTTACCTTCAATGTTTGTTATCAATATAGTTTAAAGAATGAATAAATAAATAAATAATTTTGTTTATAAAAAAAACTAACACCAAGGATCTGTCGATTGAAACTTCAGGATTCTACCATTAGGTTCCTCAACCCCTCAAAACTCTTGCATTACATTTAAATTAAATTATTTCATATTTTTTTCTGTAAACATAATATATTATTATTTGATGTCATAAGGTACTTAAAAACGTTGTTTATTCTAATAATTGAAAATGTCATCAGACGCTCTTTATAGAAACAAGAACTCTTTTGTTTTACTGAAACAAAAGGAATATCATTACACGAAATATTTAAATTATATATTTTACATTACTATTACGTTTAAATCGAATTATATCTATATTTACATAAAATACGAATTTTGCTGCTACATTTTTATCTCTACACGCAAATAAACATATCTACAGGGTGACCAGTAATTTAAATATAACATGAGCAATCATTTCTTCAAATTTTATCGATTTGACGTGAAATGTGTTAGCAAGTCTCTCACTCTTCACTAAATGTCCTGTAAAATGCGGGTATTCATGTAACATCACTAATTCCGCGATGAAGTAAGCCACCCATCCTGTATGTCTTCCTATTTATTGGCACGGAAAGGTCGGCATGCATATTTATCACACATTGTTAGTTCGCTGGCTACTCCATTTGGGGAATGTACATAAATATGATGGATGAATATGCATAAATTTGTTGGTATAGACATAAATATGATGGATTTCTTTCACCAATTCAAATGGTGTTATAAAGTTCAGATTTCTTCTGAGTTTGGTGTTTTTTTTCTTTCGTTGCTAAGAAAGCCTTTATGAAATAGACATTAGGATATATTTTATAATTTATCTTACTATAATTTCAAGTATTTATCAAATATTCTTTTTATTCCCTCCTATTCATTATCACCACGTCCCTTATGGGATAGGCAGAGAGGGCAGAAATCCAATTATATCTCTCTTTAGACATTCATTTCGCTGCATCCACCTGGGGGTGGTAGCCATTCAAATGGCCACATTAAGCAATTCATCTACAATTCATATTTGGTGAAATGTTGCCTTTAAATCGTTTTACAATTCCTATTATGATCCTATTATGATTCATATAAAGTGGCCATTTAAGCCCCCCGATATTTTATTTTTTTATTAAAAATTTATCGTACGCGTTTAACCACCCTATACAATATTATTTTCTCTGTATTGGACACAATGTATAAGAAATATGTTATTATTATTTGCTTAGAATGAACGTCAACCCTTATCGCGCTGGTTATTATATTATTTAATACGAACACAAAGGATCGTTCATGTGCATTTGACAATTGAAAAAATATCGATTTATAAAAAATAATGAGACTGAAAAAATCACACAATACTTAATTCGCAAAGATTCACGGTGCTATTTTTTTTTAATAATTATGAAAATTTATCCCAGTAGGTACTAATAAACTCCTTCCATATTAGAGTTCGTCGGTAGCCTGGAGGTGGAGTCTCGTCCTCGTGAACAGGGAGTCCGTGATTCGATTCTAGATGCCGGCAAACTCCCCTTTCACGACACAAGCTTTTAGCCTAATGTGAAAGGTGTAGAAGGTTGTATTTGGGTTTGTAATAAAACCCAGATATATCTTTTTCAAAAAATATATCAACATATCTTTCAATATCATCATGATTTCTCATACAACGAATGTATACTATACTATACCCTCACGCCGTATCCCAAGTGGGGTAGGCAGAGAGAACGGAACGCCAAACAGATTTATCTTTACACACTTCCTTCGCTTCTTTCACATTCATACAGTTTCTCATACACGCACGTCGGTTCCTCTTACTCAACACGCGACCGTCCTTGAGAATTCGATCCACGTGATCAAGCCACGTGGTTCTCGGACGCCCGCATTTCCTCACACCCCGAATGTAACCATAAAAATAGGATGGTTGGCCTCATCGCTGAATCGGAGGTATAAAATATCTCATAGGTATGTAGGCAGATTAAGTTACATATTATTTATTGATTTGGCGGTAACGTTGTGGTAGTTTCTAAACATAATTACGAATGTTTGGAGTCAAAAAACTTTACAAATACCACTCAAAATTATTATACGCGCGACCAAGGTTTCAACAGGTAACATGTCATTCTCAAGCGCAATATTCAAATTAAAGAGATAATTGCTGCAAACCAATCCCAGGATTGAAACCAGAGAGAGAGATTCGAATATTGTAAAGTTTTTTGACTCCAAACATTCGTAATTAGATTAAGTTACGTTAACAGACTACGAATTTTTTAGTGGAAGATTTATTCATTCCGTGAACATTTTGATATCTATTAGGTACATATTACATATCAATGTTTTCATTATAATTTGTCATCACTTGTTCTTCCCACGGATTCAAACAAACCAAAGATGTGATTCGTATATCAAAATTTATTTCGGTGAATAATGAAATTTAACATAATTTTATCATATTATCTTTCCACATGGGATCATATTATTATTTCTTCTCTTCAAAAGGAAAAGAAGTAGGTTCATAATAATATATTGGCTTATCTAATTTATACTTATACAAATAATAATACCTAGCATTGGTAATATCAGTAGAAGTAGTAGAAATGATATCCCTACTTGTTGTAATAATCCTTTATAGACCCCACTCGTATGAAATACTTGATGAATTCCAGATTATTATTAGTAATATTGAGAATATTACTGCATACTAGAATTGACAACCAGCTTCTCTTTGGATAAAAGATGTAAGAAATCACTATATAGTGATAATCTAGCCACTGCACACCATCACATTTTTTCTTATGAACACTGATCTGTTGATTTTGTTATTTTTATTTTTTTATCGAGTTATTCAAAGTTTATTAATTTCAGTTATAAAACACAACAAGCGGTAACAAAAAAAAACAACACGATTCCCTTCTCTCAGTGTAGTATAATCACAGAATTCCATACAAAACCTAGAACCCTGACTCGTTTACAAAAGTGAGGCAAAAAATCTATGAATTTTTGACAGAACGGTTGGCGAAACCGTGTGGTGTTTCCTACATTTTATGGACTATTTCTCGCATTTTTATAAAAATATATCATTTTCACATTTATATAAACGTAATTGGACATTTTTTGAAGTTCTTGTCGACGTTTTTAGCGATTTACCACACTTTTTTTCGCCAACCGTTCTGTCAAAAGTGACGAAAAATGGTGCCTCACTTTGTTACAATGAAAATACATACGAGTACTCCATTTAGGTATTATATATAAAAATCTATGAGTATAATATATACCATAGATAAAACAACCCTTGCCTATCTTCTTCTTTCTCTTCATTTTAAGGCTGTTACATTTAATTTCTATTTTGATATTATGAATGATGATGTGCAAGAAGAATATAATAAATATTAAAAAAATATACAACTTACTTTGCACATATATTGATGGCCAAACTGCTATCAGAAGTGAGTCAGTTAGACGTCGTCTTGTGAGTGAAGATATAAAGAATATTAATATGTGCCCTTGAAGTGAATTTATTCCACAACAGCGTACTAGAAATTATCTAGTAACAACTATTATTATTTAGAAAAATTTGTAGATTTTAGTGAACGGTTCTTGTATAAACTGCATTTAAACCAGCTTCAGCCAATTCGTAAGCATCAGAACACCTTTCTTGTTTGCCACTAAAAAGAGGTTGTATAATTTGTTGGTTGTGCAGATGAGTTGTCTGTTGAGTAATATTCCTAGTATCTTCACTCACGAGGGTATAAAAATTAAAATTGAATTGGGTAGTATTCCCTTCTCTCTTCCTTCCTTCCTTCCTTTTCTTCTTTCTATAAATGTTTTTATTTATATATTGTGCTTTGTATTAAATTTTTCATAGTTTAGATACTTTAATTGGCGATGTAAATTATTAAATGTATATTATTGTATTATTCATTGTTAAAGCTGTTGTATCTATTAAAATAAAAAAATAAATAAAAATTGGATTAATTGGAAAAGATAGCGCATCTGTGATAAATTTGTCCTCTGTATGTTGATAATGTCTTATTTTAATGCATTTCCTATAAAATTGTATGTATTGTAGTCAATGTAGGTACAATAAAGAATGAATAAATAAATAAATAAAAATAACTCAAAAAATAGGAACGAACACTTGGCTTTTAGATGACATACGAAAACTTAAAGAAAAGAGTTAGAAACCTATTCTAAACTTGGGTCTCCCTGAGGTCTCATATACGAACGGACCAAAATAATTTAGTGGCGATTATAATTTAGTAATGAGTAGATATAAAAGTTTTCCTTTCATCAATCATGACTAACTCGTATTATTATTAGCTATATATTTATATGATTGTACCATTGTCTTATATTATTATAATAATTATGAAGATAGAGATATTGCTATTACGAAATATTATTATTTGATTTCATTCGACCTCCTCCAAGTATCTACTATTTGGAATAAGGAAATATAAAGTAGCCTACTTTATATGTTGGTAGTTATGGCTAAAACTTGTTATAACTTAAGCTCATTGAATAGAACAGGTTAAAATATAATTTCATAAAGAACAATTTGTGTTCCAATTTCAAATTCAAAATATTTATTATGGATAAATATATCATTTACAACAATAATCATTTATTGATAATTATAAAGTAGGTAAAACATAATCATTTCCTCAAATTGAGCAGAGTTCATGCTTTGAGGGATGTTTGTGAATATATATATTCTTTGTATATCTTGTCGTACTCCATTCTTGAATGGATGCCGTGAGAGGACAAAAGAAGTGTAGGAAGACCTCAAAAAAGATGGTTTGACGATATTGTCCAGATGACGGAAAATAGTGGCATCGTGTTGCTCGAGATCGGAAAAAAGAGGCCTTTATCCAGAAGTGGAGAGGAGAAGGTAAGTAGTAAGTAAGTAAATTAATACCTATATTATTATTATTCAACAGGACGGACGATAGTAGTTATGTAATACATACCTTCTGATATCATGTTTTGAGTATGTTCGGTAATAGTCTGATACCTGAGTAGTCCGAAAGACAAAAAAGGGATTATAATTCAAATTAAATAAAGTACTTGTTCCCCTTATGAAATAAAATAAAATAAATATTTATTATTATTGTTTTATATTACTGTTGAGTAAGACTAACGTACGACCGGTTTTGTGGACTCCGAGTTCGCATTATCAGGTGCTGATCTATACTATAGTATAGATGATGCGAACTCGGAGTCTGCGAAACCGGTCTTGCGTTAGTCTTACTCAACAATAACATAAAACAGTAATAATGAATATTTCTTTTATATTATTTCATAAATTAAAATGAAATGTTACAAAGTTAATGCCGATAAAATCAATGATACTTTTTCCCTATTTATTTGGGATATCAGAGAGGAAAAAATGTTCCTGAATCGAGGATCAAACGGCTAGAACAAAGAACATTTTTCTCACATTCATAGAAGATGCTACGCATTAAAATATTCAACGCGTAATATGTTCATATTCGCTACTGTACCTAGAATCATTCGTTGTCCTTTTTCGTCACTCGGACCGATAATGATAATAATAATATTATATTCTCTCAACACAATGTCGGTTATCTTCGGGTAGCTTCGTGTGTTCGAAGTTTTGCACTCCTTACCAATAATGCATTCGACTTCGTGTTAGGTCACGTGATTTCCAACGGATTTTTGTCAACGACTCCCGAAGATTGGCATGACGCGTCAGTTAGATACCAACCCCGGAACAATCAACACGCGACAGTCCCCTCTCTGTCTTGGCCGCGAACAGCCATCGACGTAGCTCCGACACGATAATAATATTAACAATAATTAATTAATGTCGAACGCCGTAATGTTGTGATGAACAAACGTGTTATCCTCCAGTGTTACATAGAACTATTCTTACTGTGTGTAATAATAATAACATCTTAAAGAAAACTGTTTATTCGTTATGGGCGCGACCGCTTTTGCCTCCAAAAATCTTTGTACCATAATAATGATTACTAATCAATATCGACTGCCGTATTAGTGATATGAACAAGCGTGTAGTCCTCCTGCGTTATATGAAACTATTCTTGCGGTTATATAATAATAACATCTGGAAGTATTCAGTATTGTGATTTAATTTCATTTCGGGCGTGGCTACTTTTACCGCCAACCCGCTAGACAATTGTGATGTGTTCTAATCCATTGTACCTGAACAATTTTAATTGAGGTTAATCTAGTTTGTGATCGTATAAAAGTTTCTTACTAACTGCCCCAGTATTACTGTCTCTAGTTAAAATATTGAGTGCGATTCGCATACTGCAACGGGTACCACTTAATGTCGGGTACCAAGTGATCGGTGTCGCTGTTATATACATACGTACCTCTCAGTTCCATGTGCTTTTAGAAATCCTCTGCCAACTTTAATGGCCACGGCCTTTGTTGGAGGAGCGATTAAACAACTTGCCATGTTTTCTTGAAAAGAATAGTGAATTTGTGACGTTCCCTACTTTATAAACTGAGAACAGGGTAGGAAAGTATAGGAATTTCTCACGCCTCTTGAGAAGTAGTGATCTCCCGTCCAGAGGACTGAATCTACCAGGTTCTGTCTCCACTCCCACCTCCGTACTTCTTGGTATGTCCAGCCCTTGCCATAAAGACATTAGAGTACGTTTTCTTTCTCGACTCTGGTCTCTGCCGTCAAAGTACAACTGCTTCTTCATCAGTAATCTACATGGCTTTGTGTATTTCGACAACTACGCACCTATTCATCTGTAAGTGACTGTATTTCATATGTTATATTGCATAGTGTATATAATGATATTTCCTCCCCATATACGGGTTCATGTTATCATGGAACTAGTTATATAATTATTTTCCTTTGTGTATTAATTTAATCTCTTAAGGTTGAATGAAGAATGAATGGCTCAATTTGATTAATTTAAGGGTACATGGTAGTCCTGGTATTGAATATATATATATAATACCGAGGTTGGACTAACCGATTATTATCATTTAATGTTTTAATATCTCAATGCAAATTCTCCAGTACTTTCATAATTTTTCATATTGTAAGGAATATTATTCCATACAAGTTTACCTTGGAAGTAACTGTTTTGTTATATAATATATGTACACAATAAATGTGAATCACATACCTTAATTTATCTTTCTGTTGAAATCCATTTTATACCTACAAGTAGCTTCAATACTTCTAATCATGCTAAAGTACATTTCTTCGCCTCCTTGTATGTAAATTTCAGATAACCTATTTTATAACTTGAGTTCTCTTGTCGCCGAGGTTCGAATCCTTGACCAACCAAAGGCTGGATGACTCTATTATCTCGCTATGAAGACAATAAAGAGCTAGATTAAGGGCTTCATCAATAGAGATAATTTATCCTCATTCCTGGAGAGTTATGATGTACTTTTGATAATCTTATAGTTCACTTGATATATAATTTTGATTGTTTACATAGATATATCTATACATTTACTCTGATATGTAATAAGAAGAATTTATACAATATGTTATAACTGGTATACAGAAGGAAGTGACAGAGTTAAGAGGTCCTGGTAACCAGACTGCTTGTGGAACTAAGGGTAAGCATGACACAGAGGCCTCTCTCGGCCAAAGTTAAGTAAAAGGCACCTATACTTAAAGATACCCCCTAGACAATATAACGAGTACAGGCACTTTTGCTATAAGAGACCCCTAGACAACTTATCGAGCATACCTATAACAGCACCACCAAACTGTAGAGTGGAATTTTAACAAATATATACTAGTGTTACTTTTGAGAACATATATCGAACGACAATTATAAGACAATTGGCCCCGTACCTTTCCCTCAGAAAGGAACACGGAGATTATTTCACTTCTTCTAGTTCGATTTGAAAGCTGTATTTATTTTTCTAATTTTGCTTTTTATATTACATAATTGCATGTTATGTGGGAACGTAACTATAGTGTGCTCGTCCAAGGCACGCAGCATACGCAGGCGTTACGTCCAGCGTGACAAAGACTATAAAGTTCATCTGAAAAAAGATCATGAAAGTCTTCATAAATGTTGGTTATTATGATTTTTCCACCACATTCCCTTAAATGTTTCGAAATCAGAGCTCCTATATCATCCAGACTCTTTTAATCCAAAGAGGGATCAAAGTTTGCCAGAAGGACTCCCCCACGATAAAATTCTCTCCAAAATTACAAAACCCTTAATGTCCCTCGGAGGAGATACACACTACAAATCACTACTCATTAAAACAACATTTTGGCCCACTATATTATAATATAATACATAAAGCGATCATAAGCTATGAAGTGTTGCTCTAAGAGTTTAAGAACGCAGCAATAGTAATAGCAATAGTTGATTGCTCATTTCACACTAATTTATTGATAAATAGAATTTTAACGCTCCTCTTGGGAGCACAGGGAAGAAAGCAACCACCTTAATTCAGGGTGTCTTTGTACTTAAATAAATAAATCAATCTTTATTGGCCAAATTCAAAATAAATATGCAAGAAATAAACAACACGATAATTACATAAAATAATTTGGGCCTAAGGGCGGATTTGTTGCTGAGAAACGTCTTCCAGTCAATCCTTATATAAAAAAAAACAAATATTAAGAATTATCTCCTCCTTCTTCCAATTTATTTATTTATTTATCAATTCACGGTCTGGGCCTTTTACAGGTAAATATTAACATAATTTTTATAATGTACACGAACAGTATTACAATATGTTGACACACACAACACATTAAATGGACAATAAAACAAAAACCACAAATGAATAAGAATTAAAATATAGGTAGGTACTTGGGAGCACGAACGGATTTTTTTAGATTTTATATGTCAACTTGATAATTACTTTTACATAGTCAATATGAAATATTCTTAACAAAACAAGTGAGATGTCAAAAAATACAAGTAATTTAAAATATATGTCAAAAATAAAAGTAAAAAGTCAAAGGTATGTAATATTATTAGACCATCTGATGAATTTTTTTTTTTTTGTTATTTTTATTTATTCTATTTTTCACAATTACAAATAAAAACAAAACTTAACATAATATAGGTACCATTTACAATAATTTTACTCCTCTCCTTTTAAGCAACTTAATGCTTGTGTAAGGAGTGTAGATGTATAGCATTACAAATAAAATTTATAAGAACGTCACCAACAGATGTGTAAAAAAAATTGTAACGAGAAAAAAAAAATATAAATCTAACGTACTGCAAACACAATTACGTCTGTAATAGAAAAATATTTTAGTAAAAATAAACAACTATCAAACATAAATATTATCAACAAACATTAACGAACCATTCAATTAGTATTACTTAGATAAATATTATTACAAAAAAAAAAATCAATTAGTATTAGACATTAACAAATCAATTGATCATTTAAATCTTGTGTACCACTTAGCGATAAGGGAGAAGTTTTGAGTTTGAAGTGCTTCTTTATTTTCGTGCGTGATTCTTTGGGGTCCGTTGTAGACCGGTCATAATATCAGTCAATTTCACATAATGTTAGTAAGTATATATCAAAACTTGTGTTACGATATTCAAGAATGAAGGATATAATACTTTGATAATGCGAATAACCGTTTTAATGATATGTACCCTTCAATAAAATTATGAAAGAAACTTCACTGTATAAATAAGAGCACTCTTTTTTCCCATCCAATCTATCTTAAATCACGTCGTCAAGCGGAGGTTGACCCTCCCGACGTAGATTCTCTCTCGTTAAGAATTTCACATCTCAGTAAATTTCTAAATTTACAACATAAAATTGTCTTAAACATATGTATACTTGTACTACTTGTAGTATGAATAAGATTTATTGATTTATAAAAAAAACATTCAAGTTCGATACTACCTATTGATTGCATTACAAGTTCAAAGTGTTTTCAAACTTTTTAACGAGATATTATTTGACGAGATATCTTTTTCATTCTTAATTTTATTCTATTAATTTTTTTCGATATCGCATGGCATTGCATGTCGAAACCTAGGTCACTATAACAAAGTAACTAGAAAAACATTGAAAGTAATTTTTGTTTTGTAATTGATAGAAAAATACACTCCAAAATAAATTTGCCAAGGATTTTATTATATAAACCAGAAATATTTTACATAGTATTTGACTACAAAAATTGAATAGTTTTCTGTCAAAGACATCCTGTAGAATCACTTGATTTTATTGTACGAGATACTAATATTTCTCACAGAAGTAACACTTGTACCACGTTCAATAACTTCGGCATATCCACGTTATGAATGTTATGAAAATGTCTTGCTTGCAAAGTGAAAAAAAAACCATTCCGTTGGCATCTGTGACTATATCCTAATGTGAGAAATGTAATTTTGTCGCTTGTTGAATTTATTGCGAACATAAATCACAAGATGTTATCATTATTAGAAGCGGGAAATTCTTATTAGCAGCAATGGTAGTAGCATAGAAGGCGTTTATCGTCAATTTGTTGAAAAAGGGTATTGAATCAATAAATTGTATAAATCATTCAAATTAAATGAAAAATATCATATTTATAGATCAAAAATAAAGAAGTTCATGAAAACTAAACGGTAACACATGTTGTATACCTACTGCATATTGCTATACAGTTATGCTATGTAAAATGTTTATTATTTTATATTTTTATATTTTTTCATATCGTCCTTAGGTCCTTATATTGTGGACACTTAGACTCGTCAAATGTAGAAAATAATAACCAATGAATATTACAAACATTATATCAAAAAACAAGTCAATCAAAATTAAGCAACGATCACTCAAAACACAAAATATATCCAACCATTAGGATTTCGTCAAGTGAGAAAAATAATTAAATAAGTAAAATATAATATGTAGTCGCAAATGTAAAGGGTTTGGATCTACAGCGTCAAACATAGAAATAATAAAATTATAAAAAAAGGTACAAGGCATAAAACATAAACATTTTTATCCATTTAACACGTTTTCATGTACCTACGACGGTAACACTGAGTTTGCAAAGAAATTGATAAGGTTTTTTAAGGAATTAATTGAACAGAACGTTGCCTCAGTGAAAGAAGATTTAATTTTAAAGCAGTGAGCTAACTGTATGAAATAAAAGTGCAGGTTATCTTCTTTGTGTTCATAATAAAATAAGACATTCAAGATGGGTGGCATTTCTCTTTACTGAATTGTAGATGTTAATGTCTTACACATTATAAATATCTTTACCTGCCTTTACCTGCCATTAATAGGACATTTGACAACTAATAATATAAAAGTGTGGGAGACCTGTTCATAACCGAGGATTCCACGGAATATCGTAGGTATATGGAATTCCTGATAGAGATATGAGTCCTGTTTTATTGAGGCAGTAAAATATTATTTCATTTGTGTAATATTATCTATATGCTGATGAAATACCGATTTTGATTTCGAATATCTATAGGTAATTCCAAACCGACATTTTTTTGAAGTAAGAAAATCAGTATCTTATTGAAAAACTAGAATACCGTTACAAGCCACAATTCCTTTTATCTGATTCAATAGTAAATAGACTATTGTACTCTACATTACATACAATGAATGTTTATATACTATCGATATATAAGTATACGCTTAGAGAAAGACCAAACGCCGTCGCCTTGTGGAGAGAGATATCCAATTGAAACAATTTAATGGTGAATTTACGGATATCTTCCAATCGGATATGTCACTAGGGGTCGCCTGACGCATAAGGATTACAGGGGATAAGTAAGAGAGATGTTCAACAAGGGTTTGGTGAAGGCGATACGTATTTTGGTCAACGGACAACGACATTCACAGACGAATGTTATTTTAATGGAAATTTTGTGATAAGTACCACGCACAACATCGGAAGCTTTGAATACTTTCAAAGGCTCGTTTAAATTTCTTTATTCTACTGACAATGTACTTAAATGTTTTTCATTCCACTATATCGAAAGGGTAGGGCTGTAATTATTTTCACATCTTATTCTCACATTTTAACCCCATGTATTTCACGAACTTCACTACTTTGCCATCCATCCTTCTTGTCTTATTATTTTTTGCCACAATTTACATGTTTATTAAATGTATCTATTTTGCTGGCTGTGTGGGATATGCTGTCATGGTATAGTAGTAGTAAATTTATCAAATATTATATTTTGAAATAAAAAAATAGATATTACGTCAAATTAAAGATGTATGACATTTAAATTACCATGCAATTTCTTAGGTAAATTCTTAAAAAACATTTCTTCACAGGATCAAACCACCTTAAGATATTTATTATGTTGTATTTATTTCGTATGCAATGTACATATTTATTGATGTGTAATTACATAAAAATTAATCCTCTATCCTTATATCTATACCATTACGGCAAATCCTATAAGTGAGGTAGCCAGTAGATTAACTTATGTAATAAACATGCAAGTTGCCCTTTCCTTGTTTCCTCCATGTAAAACATATGTATTATTTTTCACTTTACTGTGTAAACAATTTGATAAATTAAAGTTATAGGAATTTTCACAAACATTTGAAAATATTTGTGTACAATAAAACCTCTCTTTATATTCTTTATTCGGTAAGTGCGGAAGCAGAGGACTATTGTGTAAAATGCCAAGTGTATTTTTCTGAAGTGAGAACAATGTAAAACACATCGTTTATTACAATGCATAATAATAATTATTACACCACGAGCGATATAAAATAATGGTTTATTCCATATTATGTTAAGAAAATGTCACTCGTTCATTATGAAATTTTATTTAAATAAAAGGAATGGAAAAATTTTAAAATGAATGTGGGAACATATTTTTAATTCTGAATATTCTCTTCGTAAATGCGAGTAAGCAACGATAATAATTTTATAAAAAAACTATTTTTTGAGAACATATTCTCAACACATTTGTTACAAAAACATACTTTTTAACATAAAATATAAATTTTATCAACCAACGGTGCTTGGTGGATGTTTGTTTTACATAAGTTAAAATAAAACCCTTTTTATAATAGTAATAACAAGACAACTTATTTATGATGCGCCGTTTTGTGGAAAAACCACCGCAAGGGCCCATTCAAGAATCATAACACCTCCTGAACAATAGGGTTTTTAACCTCGTCTTGAACACCTCCACACTCTCCAGAGTTCGTAAATCAAAGGGAATTTTGTTCCACAGCAACGAACCAGCCACACAGAAGGCACGGTCAACATAGTTGGCCAGACCCCCTCCTACGCGGTACCACAAGTCTATTGACAGAGTCTGTGTTTGCAGACTTTTATAGAACTTCCACAAGACTTGGTCGCGATTGTTAAGCTTGCCTCATAATGTCTTGTGAGAAGCATTAGTAAAAATGTTTTGTAAAAAAAAATATATAAAACAAAATAAAATATACCTACTTTATTTTTGAAACTTAATGAATAATTTGCATCATTCAAATACCTCGCAGTTTAAATATTTAACAATGGCGACTTGTCCAGCGAAATGAGAGTAGATCGATGAAGTCTCAGTTACAGCTGGATGTATAAACAGTACCTACCATAAAATGGAGAAATAAACACATGCAAATGGATAGTAAAGTTGGAATTTATAAAGTCCGTGTCAGACCTATTTTGACATATTATGTCGAAACAAAAGCAGATATTAATGTTATAATTGTAAACATATTTTCGTATTAAAATACCGAAATAAAATGGATAAGGATTAAATCCTTGTCCTTATTTTACAACTGCAATATTCAAGTTGTTTTTAATTAAGACTTAATTAAATTAAATTGTTTTTAATGTCACGTAATAACAATTATTATCATCTCTATAGATTACCTATTAAATGATAGCAATGGACAATATCCAAGCAAATTCTATTATAGGTAGGTATTACTTTAGTTTCAAATTGGCCATTGTATAATAATAATTAACGTTAAAAGTAACTCTTCAGACTATGGAACGGAATTGGAATGGGGTTACGGACGATCAAATCAAAACAGCTTTTTTGTCTATCTTTCTATACCATCAAGGTATATTCCACAAGGGACATACCCGGCAGACCAATTGCATGCAATGTGTATGCAATTTTCCTATGCGTGCCAATAAAAAAGGAAGAGATATTCAAGAAACAAAGAAATTTATGATGGATTATCGCTAAATTATAGTTGATAAATATCTCATTCTTGATGTTTTACAAACATTTTACAATACCATCAAAAACTGGCATAAAAATGGTAGACCTGTTTTTCAATCAAGAATTTCACGGAATAGTTTCTTTGACATTATGCTCGTAGTAAAGATATGTATAGCATTTATAACATGCAGCCGGAGTACTGGCTACACAACTTGTGGGATATGCCGTGATGACGTAGTAGTATTAGTAGTAGTAGTATAGATAAAGCTCAGAAAACTTGACACTTGCAATACTATGACCGTAGCATATACATAATTATAATAACCTTACCTATCTCTTTTTTCGGGTGACAAGGGGAAAAATTAATGAATATAAAATAATTATCAAAACCCTGACTGTCTCACCCTGTGGAAAATGCCGTGATGGTATGAATGAATGTATTTCGTGCGTTGATAGTTTTACTATTCACGTCCATTTGTTTCCCATCCCATTGTGTGAATAGTAACACCTAAGTAAGTTCTATAGAATTATTTTTATTTAACGACGGCTTATTCCGCCTAACTAGAGTGTCATTAAACCCTCTTTACGTCAACGCTTATAATGGTCGTGAAAATCGATTCTCTGAAAACGGACATTGTTGGCACGAGTAAAAAGTTTTGTTTTTTCCAAATTTCAATTACAAAATTTTAGTACAACCATTTGATAGCTTTTTACATATTATTAACATACAGTTTATGCGTGTGTACGTGCATAATTTGAATAGTTTGGTAAGCACTTTGTATAAAGCACTCGGATATCAAACAAAATTTCATTAGCAGTATTCAGATACTATTGTTATATGTTAATTATTTTGTTAAATCAACATTAATAATAATACGCTTCAATTGTTTAAATGTCATCACATTCCCCCTCCACGCTCCTCCTGGGAGCACAGGGCAGAAATCAGTCGTTTCCATTCAGAGTCCGTTTGTGCCAATTGTATAACCTCTACCCATAAAATTTCAGGCGCTTTGATGTCGTTGTCAAAGAAAAAATGTATTTTGAAAGAGAGACATTCCGGCCGTTGGAAATCTTTTAGTTAGACAAAAAAACAATTCTCTTCTTGGCCAATTACGATTGGACATTCTCAAAACATGACCCAGTAAAGACAATCGTTTCTCATGTTTTACAGAGATTGCAGATTTTTGGGGAATGGTAATAAAAATAATAATATTACATTTGAATATAAAATATTATTTTCTTGGATCATGATCATTCATCAAGTCGACTTTTTTGACATGTGATTTATTTTTCTCGTCTTTTCTGAGATGACTACTCTAGTACAATATAATATCTTTTACTTTAACAAAAGGAAAGTTTTCTATCCTCTGAGTTTCATACCATTCATTATTTTCGAGCATAGATCTATAGGGCAAGTTACAAGGCTATTTTACTTGTGACATGTTGGGATCCCGAGTTACATCTTCTGCAAAGAATATATATTAATATTTTAGGCTCTCGATTTATATAAATAAACACTTCTTTTTTTAATAAATAAAATCACGTTTGTAGGGTTGTTAGCGTGGTTTATAATGGTTTATATGATTATTTTGAGTTTATTTTTATAAAAGGTGATCGAGTCACTGACATATTTTACAAAATAATTTATTGTTTAATAAAATGTTCTGATTCAACATTTAACCAGCCAATTTGATTGCATTTAGTCACCTGAAGTTTCCAAGCATCAATGGATATTGTCAAAACTTCTTAGTCAAATTGAATGCGCTAAATTTTCGGATTACCCTACTTACGAGAGATTACGCGATGGTATAGAAAGGTAAAATATTTAGATAAAAAAATCTTTTCGTCTTATATGTAGTCGCATCATCAAGTAGAAATGTCTTATATTCGAGAAATCACTATTTTAATAAGATGTTTTATAATACATGTTATCATTACTAGAGAAATTATTTGTGAAAAAATGCGATTTTATGAATCAGTGGAAATTGTTTTTTTTTTATACATAATCATTTATTCTATTACATATTGAATAATGCATCACGACTTCCTCCAAGATATATAATCTACTACGCGATAAAAAAATCATACCATTTTTGTTCGTGGAACTTAAAAAATATATGTTATTATGCATGAGTTTCATAATAACTTGTTACAATACATTACCATCCGAATAGTATTCATAGATCACTTGACGAAGCTATGGATCATTTAGTGCAGGTAGATACATAATAACATTCCCACCACTAACTAATATTATGAAGCTGTTAGGGTAGCATTTGTGCATAATAATAATATGGAAGTGTATTTAATAATAAATGACCAGGACCCACGAGCATTACAGTTGAACACGATCTATCTTCCACTACATGGAAATTAAATTAAGCCAATTTGTTAGAAACACCTACTACCATCTAGTACACTTCATAGCTTACATACTCATTTGTAACCCAAAGCAAAGTATAGTTCTTATTCGTACCTATATAATATTCGTTGTATGAAAATAATATGATATTTATTTTGGGAGTACTAACTGCCTAGACATGTACATTTTTAAGTCCATAATTTTAGTTGATTACCAAACATGAAAATAAACTACATATACATACCTTTTGGACCAATAAAATTACGAATATAGTTATCTTTATTCAAATTTAGTATCCAGTTAAACCATTATGCTCATTTTTACATTTTATTTCAATTTGGTTGCAAAATTTGCTTAAAGTGAAGGATAAACTCTGCTGTATTTCATCTGTTTATTGCATTGGTTTTCTTTGTTTTAAAGTTACTTCAAAATATCACTTACATACATCAAAGGCTTATTGGTTTGTCAAGCTTTTCCCATAAAATTAAGCTGAATTTTATGTCGACCCTGAACCCTCTTGCAGTTGCTAGGCAATTTAATTTTATCATATAGGTGGAGTAATTTGATCCAGCGATCTACGGATTGAAAGTCCGATGCTTTCAATCACCTCTAACAATATTAAAGTAAATATTATGTCAATGAACAGAGAGCGAACTAGTTATGTGAGTATATCTGATGATTAATTTAAATATCGGTATGTAAAATTTCATAATGTAAATTTATTATATTGTGGTTTGATTAAAATTTTATCCTCCATTGAAGGACAGATTGGAATCAAATCGAAAAGATCATTCTCTCATTCCCCATCTTGTGATGACCATGAATAAAATTAGGAACCGTATAAAAGTAGACAGGAATAAAATAAATAAATAAAAACTTTATTGAAAAAAAAAATATTTCAAATGGCGGGTTTATTGCCGTGGGCAATTTCTGCCAACCAACCACTTTTGACATCAATTTGATATATACAATACATACAAGTGTATGAAAAAGAAGAAAAATATAAATAATAATAATAAATATATATATATATATACAATACTTATACCTACATAAAAATACATATATAAATGAATAGGTGGATGGGATGAAGGACAAGGAAGGAAACACGGGATTGTCAGTTAGATGGATTATTTAAGGAAAGGTAATGATGCCTCAGTTTACTTTTGAAAGAGAGAATAGTTGGAGCTAGTCTGATAGGAAGTGGGAGGTTATTCCATAATCTAGCCGCGTGTGTAGTGAAAGAAGAAGTGAAGAAAGATGTGTGATGTGAAGGTATGGTTAACAAACGGCGTCCACTTGAACGTAGAGATAAGCCATGAGATGCCAAGGGTGTGAAGTTGGACTTGAGGTAATCAGGTGAAGCAGGATTATTCAGAACATTGAAAAGAAGAGAGAGAATATGGAGATGACGACGCTGAGTCATCGTTAGCCATTTAAGTTCATTTCTAAAGTCAGTGATATGATCATATTTTCTCAAACCGAAAATGAATCTAATGCAGACGTTTTGCAGACGTTCTAGTTTCATGGTTTGTTCAGATGTAATATCCATATATGCAACGTCCGCATAATCTAGAAGAGGTAAGAGAAGGGTTTGAGAAAGGAGGATCTTTGTCGGTTTTGGGAGAAAGTTCTGGTGTCTCTTTAGTGAATGTAGAGAGTAGAAGAGTTTTCGGTTTAATTCACATATTTGAGGTCGCCAAGAGAGAAATTGATCAAACGTAATACCGAGATTTTTTACCTTCTCAGATAATTTAATGATAACATTATCAAGAAGAAGAGGGGGTAAGGAGTTGATATTTAATTTACAGAGTAGACGTGAGCTACCTATAAGAATGGCCTGGGACTTGGAAGGATTGAGTAATAATCCATTTTGCTGTGCCCATTGAGAGATGCGACTTAATTCGCCATTCATAAGATCGATTGCAGATATGGTATGATTCGGCTCGAAGTGAGAGTAAATTTGGAGATCATCAGCATAGAGGTGGCATCTAACAGTGAGATGTTCAACTATAGAGTTGATGAAGATTGAAAAGAGAAGTGGAGAAAGGATTCCACCTTGTGGGACTCCTGCACTAAGTGACAGCCAATTAGACAATTCGTTATTTTGAGTTTTGATACATTGTTGTCTGTCATTTAGATAGGACTTAAACCAGGAGAGTGAGATGACTGAAAGATTGAAGTGTTGGAGTCTTGCGAGCAGTATGTCAAAGTCGACAGAGTTAAAGGCGCTACTGAAGTCAAGAAGTAAGAGAAGTGTGAGTTTTTTATCTTCCATCGCACCTCTAATGTCGTCAGTGACTTTTACTAGGGCAGTGGTAGTACTGTGGCCAGTTCGAAAACCAGACTGATACTGGGTTAATAAATTATGTGTGGTAAGGTAGCTGGTTAATTGAAAGTGAATGATTTTTTCAATGACCTTGGAGAAAATGGGAAGAATAGATATGGGACGAAAGTCTTTTTCGGCTTTAGGTACCGGCTTTTTTGGCAATGGTATAACATATGCTTTCTTCCAAGAAGAGGGAAAAGAGCCTGAGTCCATAGAGCAATTTACAATATGAGTAAGTACGGGGAGTATATGGTCAATAATAAGTGTGATGAAAGTGATACTAATGTCATCCACTCCGACTGACTTAGATTTAATAGAATTAACATACCTTCTAACGGTTTCAGTCGATGCATGTGTGAAATTGAAAACTGGTGTGTTTGCAGGGAGTAGGGACCGAATACCGGAGAGTGTAGCATTTTTAGTGGCAACATCAATATCACAGGGTGGGGCAGCAAAAAACCTATTAAGGCAGTTAGGATCAATAAATTTAGATGCATCAGGGACAACTTGGCGACCCATTCCCATGGCATTCAGGCCTCTCCAAATGTCAGCAGAAGAGCGATTTGTGAGTAATTGTTTGAAGTGGACGCGTTTAGAATTTCTACACAGCTGGTTGCAGCGATTACGGAGAGTGCGATAAGACTCCCAGGTGGGTGGTGAAGGGGATTTAGCATACCTGAGTTTGGCTCTGTCTCTTCTCCTCATCAGAAGTTTTATCTCATCAGTAAGCCATGGAGCAGGTGGACGCTTAATACGTACTTGCCGAAGTGGAGCATGTTTATTACACAGATCCTGAAGAAAGCCATTAAATAAATCAACTTTTTCATCGACAGAGCCAGCGTCGTCTATATGCAATCCCAGTTGGTATTTTCCGCATCAGATAGCAAGGTTTCCCTATTTATCCTGCGAAAACTACGAAGAGAAATTAAAGAAGGTTTGGGTTTTGGACATTTGGCAATGTATGTGACATAGAGCAAGTCATGCTTAGAGAAAGCTGGGGCTGGGAACTGTCCATGGGTTCTGATTTTGTTGGTGTCAGATGTCAATATGAGGTCAATCAATGATGAAGATGTACTAGTGTGATGGGTGGGCTGCAGAGGCAGAAAGTTCAGGTTAGCGGCATATGTAAGAGTTTTTAGGTGGTTGCTACGAGAGTCATCAATTAAGAGAGACGTGTTAAAGTCTCCCATAATGACGACATCGTTGAAGGCCGGTATATAATTCTCCAGAATACTTTCTAGTTTACTGAAATAGTTTATGCCAGGTGGGCAGTACATGACCCCGAGTAACATGGATGTTTCATGAAAACGAATTTTTAGGAAGATGTACTCGGGTTCGCCTACGCAATTAGATGGTGACTGTTCGATGACTTGAAAAGAAATATCATTACGTAGGTATACACATACGCCACCGGCTCCCCTACTAGTTCTGTCATTGCGAATGAGCTCGTATCCTGGTAGAAAGAACTGAGAGGATGGAAGTGATGGTTTAAACCAGGACTCGCTCACTAGCAATGCATGGAGGTTGACATCTGAGAAATGCATAAGTAGGTCATCATAGTGGGCAGGGATACTTTGTGAGTTTATGTGACAAACGTGAAAATCCTTAGATTTCATCGGAAAGACGGATTTGAGATTGTCATTTAATGATGGACAGTTCCTTGAAGAATTGATACTATCAGACTCATCAGAAGAATAGTTAGAGTAAAAAGAAGCATCAAGGGGATTTGGAGTAGGGGAAGGGGGAGGAGCGTCGATTAGGGAGTGGAATGAATCTTCATCTGAGGATGACATAAATACTAAATATAAAATTAGAGTAAATAACAAATATAACCATAGGTAAAACCTAAGGAGGCTTTAAAACGTAGATAAACACAAAAGATAAAATAAAATAAATAAAAATAAAATAAATAAGGAATGAGAGATTCTTATAATTTGTAATTAATCTTTTACGATCTCGATAAAGTTTTGTAATTCAAATGATAAAATTAAGATTGTTTCATGAATTAAAGATGAATAGTTAGTCAGTGTATGTTTGTGTTGTGAAAACAATTGTAGATAAAGATAAATTTTATTTCCAACACAAAAACTTTAATTATCTGATAAGAAAATCAACCGCAGTAGTCAATACGCTGGGAAGGAAATCTCATTAATTTTGAAGCGTACTTTGACATACATACAATAGTCATAATTAATGACATTAACCCACATACAAACAAGTTTTCGTTAATTTGTTGTATTTGAAGTATCGATCTATCAAATAAAGTTTACCAATTTGACGTTATCTATCAAAAATTATTTTTCTTTCTCGTTTCCACAAGGGCGAGAATAACTGTCTTCGAGTCGCTGAAGGAATCATTCCTCAGAGCGTTTCTGCCTTTATAATACATTTTTTCTATATTCATTCAAATGTTTTGATATTCGATTACTTTGTCAAAAAAAATAGAAGCCATGTTTTTCCCAGGTGTCATCTAGGCTTTAGAGAAATTAGTAGATGACAAAACAGCAGGTCAATGATTGTCGTCAAACAGTATAGATAAACCAAAAATATTAATTTCTAGGTTTGTGAATTTCAAGTTTGAGTCGTTTCTAGGGTTTGGTATTATTTTTTCTGCTCTATTCTTTATAGTTTTTTTTCAAAGATTATAGTTAATACTTAAACGTAATTTAATTGTAATAGATTCAAAGAACGATTTTGAATGTCACCAAGATACTAATAATGTAGGTGCATGCTTACATTGCAAGATATTTCCTTAAGTATATCATTCAATATTCTTAATAACCAATTGTTTTAAGCATTTCCAAATATGGTCTCATCCTCTTAATATTATTTAGGTAGATACTACCATTCTGTTATTGCTCATCAAATTCTCATTAGAGTTTTGCAAGCATTGAAACAAATTGGGTCGAAATATCAATTATCTTTCTCTGATGCCCTAAAGAAACTCTACCCAGATGTTAAATACTTAATTACAAGCGTTGTAGAATAGGTAGACATCTTTTTATACACCGACTTTAGCACCATTGATCTGGCATAAAGAACTTTCTTAGTAATCAGCTTTTAAATTTAAATGTTATTGAATAAAATAATGGTGAATGCCTTCTAACAATTCAATAAAGGCTTTCATGCCGTGTTATAGATGAATGATTTTTTTTTATATATAAATGAATGTTAATTTATGTATTGGCACAGACAGGACAACTTACATGTTTATTAAATGTAGGTACTTTGTCTACTGGCTATCTCTATTTTGGGATAATTTGCTGTGATGTAATTTTACGTTTTGGTGCTGACATTCTGATACCGACACTCATGTGTGCAAGCGAAACATGCACATAGTTGAAGAGAGACAAAATTGGAATAAATGCTGTGGAGATGCGATCGCTGTAGAAAATTCGTGAAAAAGAATATTTGTGGAACTGGAAGAGGAGTGTTGTGGATATAATGCGTGTAAGTTAATTGCGATGGTTTGGAAGGATGAAGTGGAACGAATGGAAGGGAAAAGGATGACAAAGAGGATATACTTGTTTGAAAGAAGGTGTTTGAAGAAGCACGGCTGTTCGAAAACTACGTGGCTTGACTACATAGATCAAATTCTCAAGGACGGCCGTGTGTTTGCATGAATGAAGAAGAGGCAAACGTAGTACTTATGTAGGGATCCGTCCCTATATATGACGTTCCATTCTCTCTGCCTACCCCACTTGATGCGGCGTGAGTTGAAAGATAGATAAATAGGATAATAATATGTTGGATAGGATATAATTTTTTATTCGTAAATTACGATTTTTGGTTTCAAGAAAGCTTTAAAATATCCTTTGGAAAGAAGAGACGCGGCAGTAGACATCCTTCAAACAGAAATAATATATATTTTTTTGCCAATCGAACTATTTCAGTGAGACAATTTCATTTGTATTTTATTTCTAATACTTCTTGTAAATAGTCTATTTTGATATCCACTCATAATAAGTACTCAATTAATATAATATTAGTATTCCCAATAGTATATTCTATTCGATCCCTCGATGACGTCGACCTTTTCAATGAAAGAGTATTGAAAGCCTTTTACACGTTGCTAAATACCACCTACATGATTTTATTATTATTCAGATAACCCGAACATTAGTGATGGGAATAATCGAATGATTTTGATTATCGATAATTAATTGAACCTACATCGTTTCATGGTGAATTTTTCAGAAAAATAAATAAAAGTATATATTATATTATTAGATATTATTCCATTACTCGTAAAATGATTATCTCGCAAGTTAAATCACTGACGAGACTATCACTTTAATTGTGATTTTCAATTTTATTTTTTTATCTGATATTTAAAATAGGTAAGTTAAATAATTATGTGGTATGTAAAATATATTTTTAAATATTTTCTCATATCCCAGTTCACAGTTGTAAAAATAAAAAAAAATGAACTCACATTTTTGCGTTCTCATCTCGTGTTGTCCTCGTTAAACAAATAACATAACATAACATAACACGTATAGACAATTCACACAGACCGAGCTAGTCCCAAACTAAGATATGAATCTTGTATTATGGGTACTAACACGGCGATACACATATACAATGCACTAAACACATATACATGTAACACCCAGACCCAGGACAATCTGAAAAAGGTCATTCTTCATTTTGCGCTGGCCGGGAATCGAACCCGGGACCTCGTGACTCAAAGGCAAGTGCGTTAGCCTCCGCGCCACACCGGTCGTCAACACCCTTATATTTTTTCATCCCATTAAAAATGGTGTCAGATTTTCTCTTTTAACATCTCTTGTTAATAAAATCGATTGTAACCAGGATGAAATACAGGAAACTTAAACAGATAAACGAATGAATCGATTATTAGAATTCGATTATTGTTCGTACTGTCACTAAAGGGAACGTTATCTTTACCTCTCTTTGTAACAATAATTAATAATATTTCTAGGTATAATAGATATACCTAATTCAATTCAACCACTTCCGTCGTAAGATAGGTAAGAGCTAGTATGATACATTGTTATAATCTATTGGCTGTATGGAACTAGACTGTATAGAACTACCTTTTCAACCTAATTAGAAGGTTGTGTTACAAATAACGTAGGTGTAATAGGACTCTTCTATATTAATACTTAGAACTAGTCAATCACTTGATATTGCCCAGGCATTTTATTTACAGGTCTCTGCTGGGTGCACCGGCGCACAGCATCATTTGTAACATGTTCGTACCATCTGACATCCAAAATCCTTCTAAGATACTTGTTTTCAAAGCTTAGTATCTTCCGCTCTTGAGCCTTGGTTAAGTGCCAAGACTCGCAGCCATATAGAAGGATTGGGATGATGCACGCATTGAACAAGCGACATTTTGTCCTGATGCTGAGTCCAGACGCCTTCCAAACTTTGTTCATGTTGTTCATGTTCATGTTCATGTTCATCTCCGTAATACAAGAGAGACGATGCTCCTGACTGGGACATGTTTTGAGAATGCCCAATGATAGTTGGCCAAAAAGAGCACTGTTCTTCCGTCCGCAGGGGTTCCGTAGGCCCGGGCGTCCCTCTTTCACAATACACCGTTCCTATGACAACGATATCAGAGCGCAAGGAATGTCGTGGAAAGAGGTGACGCAATTGGCACAGAGACGCTCTGAATGGAGGAGGCTGGTTTCTGCCCTGTGCTCCTGAGAGGAGCGTTGAGGGCGATGATGATGATGATGATTTTATTTAACCCTTCTGACTCCACGTGTCGATTGAGGCTAAAATACTGGTGAATTTCGAAACACGTCTGAGATTTTTTATGTACTTATGTATAATAAAGATGTTATTTCTACATAGTTTCAATTTGCATGTTTTACTTTTTGTGATATCGATTATTATTTTAAATAATGTACATTATTGAGACAAAAGTGCTTGGAGATGTACCTGCCCGAGGATCTAATAAATCTCACAAACCATTATTAATTTGCCGTATATTTATTATTAATTCATTAATATGAAATAAAATTAACGCTCTACTTCCTTCTTTTCGTCTCGATCAATTCTTTTGTTCTGAGAATCGTGACTAACATGCCTGATTCTATCCACCATTTGTCGCCATACAGTCCATCCTCTAATAATAATAACTAGACATCTTTTCTTTAAAATGCGCCGTTTTGTAGAAAAACCACCGCAAGGGTCCATTCAAGAATCATAGCACCTCCTGAACAATAGGGTTTTTAACCTCGCCTTTAACACCTCCACACTCTCCAAAGTCCGCAAATCATAGGGAATTTTGTTCCACAGCAACGCACCAGCCACACAGAAGGCACGGTCAACATAGTTAGCCAGACCCCCTCTATGCGGCACCACAAGTCTATTGACAGAGTCTGTGTCAGCAGACCTTTGTGATTGTTTCCTTCTTCTATCATATTCGGAGCCCCGAGTAATAAAATTAATTTAGATAAAAAAAATAGTTGAATGTCAAAAGCTGACGATGCGCATGTTCACAATTCGGAATGTACGGCAATATAAACTACCCTCTAACCGTATCTGTATGAAATGTAGGGTATGTATCTACATGTTTACCATTATATGTAAACCATATAATGAATCTACTTGTGTACGAGTATTAAAATCAAGTACTAAGTGTATTGTTTATAATCATTATTCAAAATAACAATGGTTTGAAATTTAATGAAGGAACAAAAGGTGTTTGGAATCAATTATTGAATAACCAACATACTACATATTATTCAAAAAGCTCATATTCAGTAAGAACCTACTCAGTATTTTAATAATTTCGTTTTTTCTCAGAATTTTTTGAAATATAATGAACGTAATTTTATATGCCTACCTTCCAACAATTTTTCAGGTACAATTACTCAGATACTTCAGGAATTCTGTAATATCTATTGCTGACGAACTTTTCACACCGTAAATATTATATCTGGACCATATTCTGCATGGAAATAATATTCTTCAACTTATATTAAAAAGAAATATCGAAGAATGACATGGTCAAAGTAAAGGAAAACCTAATGGCTGTGCAATGTCTAAAACTAAACAAGAGTGAGGAGTATGGAGAAACTCTGAAGAAACTCTGAAGAAGATAATCTGTCTTTATCATCACGATGTCTCTTTGAAACGGGCTAACTAGTGAACTAATAACCGGCTTTTAACTAAATAATTATGAAACAAAATAATCTTATATTGACATTAATTTCTGAAATGAAAGTCGTGTGTATGTGTATCGATGCCCTATTTTTCATAACTCAATTGTTTATACTTTAATTTTGTTTATTTATAAAACATGACACGTTGTTTCATAAAAGTGATTGAACGCGACTGGATTTATTAGTACAAAATTACAATAACTTTTAAATATATTCCTACAAGATGAATGATGATTTACATATTGCACCTAAAAACTTAATATTACTAGGATATTTATACATTTTTGGAGGTTTTGGAAAAGAATAAATAGCTCTCACGAAGTTTTCAAATTCCTAGTAAAAGACAGTGTTTGTTTAAATTCATCAAAGAGGAATACCATCCTATCCTTAATATCTTTAATTTATATAGTACAGAAAAGACAACACGTATGTTCATTAGTCAGAAAACTAGCTACCATACTTCTAAAAATGTATTCTCAATAACTTGACTGAAAGACTGATTTCTAGTATTTTAGGATTTTTTGCTTTTATATTTATGTTTTTGTATTGTTTTAAGTATTGTATTATCGTTGTTTTTAGATTTACTTTGACTTTTTTAGAGAATTTTAACCTTTTCTTTTATTTTCCTCAAGACTAAGACATTTCTGGTAAGAGTGGAATCTTCGCTGGTCTACATGTTAAATGTATTAATTGTCAACATATAATGTAACGACTGTTTGATTCTAAATATTGTAAAAATAAAATAAAAAAATAAACTTTTAATTTTAATTTGATAAAAATTAATATTTTTTCACTACACACAAATTATTAAAAATTTCGTATTTTTTATTTTATTTATAGAAGCTCTAGTCATAAATTATGGTAATATCTTTTCAACTATCTGCCTAGGTTCTTTCTCAAGTTAAAAGTATCAAGTAATAATATTTTTGTCTTAAAAAGGAGAATATACACTCTTATCCAACAAAGTATAATCAATCTCATGAACAATGGAAGTGTGTGTGTGTACACGTGTAAAAATATTACATCGATTATAAGATTATATTGGCTTATCTTATATTTGTATTTTAATGTGTGCAAAATCATTTTTTTCTCCTAATTCATATCACGTATTCCAGATCAATACTTGATTCATTTAATAAAGTAAAAATATAACAGAATCGATTTAATAAAAAAAAATCTGTGAAAAATTACATACCTACAAATTGAATACTTATCATTATCAATAACTTTTTATTTTATTTCAGATTCAATGCGATAGAAACTGAATGTGGTTCCGTAATTTCCACTTTGGTAAGTAGTACTACTTATTATCTTATCACATTTCTTGAGTCGAAAATATATTTTATACTTATAGTTTTGAGGTTTTTTTCGAAATATCATTATAAAGCAAATCAATCTTATGGTGAGGCTTTAAAAGTTAGAATATTTTTTGATAGTTTAGAAAATTTACAAAAAGAAAGAAAAAGAACAGATGTAGGTACGCTCTGAATCTTTTTTCAAGTTTTCAAGTGTTTTGTAAAAAGCAAGCACCACGAATAAGATATTAAACATCTTCAACTCAGTTATAAGATATTCTATCCTTCATGAATATCTTATTTTCATGGCACAGAGAAGACGATCTGTATATTTCTTATGTATCTACATACATTTAATTTAATTATTTACCCCACAAATGGGAAATATCGTGATGGTATTGATCGGCTAAAAATGAACATTTCCAGTCAAATTAATTTTTCAACAAATGTTATTACGCCTTTGAAGTTTATTGTAAAATTTAATAAAACGTGTATTTCTTCACCATGATTTGAATATTTTTCGTAGATACTTTTGCAGAGAAATAACAAAGAAACTCTTTCTTTCCATTATAAAAGGGAATGAAAAAATAATGCAGGAAATTGCGGTCAGAACCTTTTATGGTATGATCATTAACTTGAAAACATCATCAAAGCTTTAGCTGGTTACGTGTACTAAAGATTGTTAACACACAATGTAATGTAGGTATTGTATCTATGTATATAATGTAGGTATAGCAGGGCTTGTATCTGCGGGCCTGAAAGTTCAGTGTGTTTTCAGGGTCACCACTTCATCATATTTTATGAAGTACATTGAAGAAAGATCCACCACACACCCGGATGCCTCAGGAGTCTTTAACTCCTACTTGTTCGCACATTCAAACCAAAATTGTCCTCACGGGCGGGCCATTAGGGAGACCTGAAGGGCCGGCCGGCCAAAACCGCCGTCGTGGGAATCTTTTATATTACTTCTCTCTTCAATGTCCCCTCTGGGCGGTAATAATGTTTATTGAGTTATTATACAATATATACATATATATATATGAATGACTGTGTGATCAAATTTTCATCGGAAATGCATGTGCAACATGCATTCCATTGATGAAAGATCACTTGATTTTACGCAGGAGATAGTATGAGGTGAAGGTTTTACTCCATTTCACTGCGTACAGTCGGGCAGAGACTTGGCTCTTGCCTTTGCATGTGGGACGAGACACGGCCCGTCACCGGAACATGCAGATTGGATTTGCAGAATAGGTGTTGTGTTTCTGCATTGTGTATACATGTGCTTCTTCAGGACCATCTCGCAGAATGGCCGACACAACATTAAATCCAGTATGCGGGGAGTATCGCATATTATGAATGACTGTGTGATCAAATTTTCGGCGAGAGTCGCCAGCGCCAGCATGGTGTGGAAACATTAAACCCTCCCAAAAGGGACATCCCTACCAAACCTACTCTCCACCAAGGGAGACAGGACGACACAACAAAAAGACGAGTTCGCCACACGCACCACCGTCACAATGGGCAAAACCAACCCTTTTATGAAGTACAACTTAACTCTTTTAATTTTTACTTATACATTTAGAAAACTTACAACACTATACCATAACGGCATATCCCACAAGTGGGGTAGCCAGCAGATTAGCTGCATGTAATAAGCATGCAAGCTATCCTCTCTGTGCCAATACATTCAGGATGGGTGGCAAGCCTCATCGCTGAATTTTAGATATAAAATGTTTTTTTCGAGCACCTGCCTTCTACAGGACTCTCGAAAACTTACTCCACGGGATAAAACTTTATTTCATCATTAATGTGAGAATTCTATGCTCGTCAAAACATTATATTCACAATGAAATACTATTTATAATAACTGAACGTCTTAATTTTTATTAACACGGACCTTATTAGTTTGCTGGCTACCCCACATATAAAATTTCCATAATCGAATATAATTATTATTGTTATTTTAATAAAAATATAGATAATTTTGCACACATACTTAGATATAAGGCTTAGCAAATGTCATTGAATGTTACTTTAGCTATCTTTTACAATTCGTCCAAAAATAGTTGTAATAATTTTAATTTTACGGAACAAGAAACCATAACTAAAAGAATTAAACTTTCTCTATTTTATAACGAGGGTTACCCTGAAGGTTAGTACATTAAGTAAGTATGTAAGTACATATCTGACTTATGAAGAGTATAATGTATGTACGTACCATAATAATATATGTAATCTAATTTTAGATAAGTAACATGATATAATAACAATGTTTGTTTATTTGTGGAAGCTATTTTTATAAGTGATGTTACATAAATCAAATCCATGAGGGTGAATTACATGTTGATATATTTTTATTTTATTTATTTATTTTATTACTCAATAAATTATAATTTACATACATACTTTATTGATGCTGCTCGACTAGGTAGATCCTGTTCTAGGGCAAATATCTCACAAATATATCAATCATATACATACATATACATAATTACAAAAAGCATTCATCTCCTACATACCTACACACAATCACATTCATAACAAGAAAATACTAAAAAAACAAGAAAAAAACAACATATCCCTCAACCATACACCATAAACATCACAAATTTCACACTACATACTAACACACGCACATCATCCCACACAAAACACAAAACAAATCACGGAACAAATCCCAATATTAAATAGGAAAGTATCCATGAGGAATTATATGAATGCTATAGAAACATAAAGCATAACTATGTAGTGAGACCATTAGATGGCATTTTATAGATTTTTTGCACTTCCCTTGCGAGTTTCACAGAAAGAATCGAGCGCTACCAGCAGGGCTACTCTTGACAAAACTAACCACGATCTTAATCTAGTCTTGATCTTGATCATACGACGCACGAAGTGACTATTGGCCAAAAATACACGCAAACCGATCATGCGTTAGCGGTAACGCGGTGTTTTTGACCATAGTCCCTTCGTGCGTCGTATGATCAAGATCAAGACTAGATTAAGATCGTGTTTAGTTTTGGCAACAATGCTGGTCCTCTCATTACACGCATTTTCATTTCCGTTACTTTCATTTCGTTCGTCATGCACTCCTTTTAATGTGCTTAGCGTATGTCTATCCTGTAGGATATGGACTACTTAATCATCGCGCAGTCACGTCTCTGACCACCTTTTCTCTCAACAACTTTCTCTGTTTTGTCCGGACCACCTTTACATAACATAACATAACATTATATAGACAATTCACACAGATCGAGCAAGTCCCAAACTCAGATATGAATTTTGTTGTTGTTTGTTAGTTTGTTCATATTAATTCTGACTATATCATCTGCTTTCATTTCTCTTTTGCTCTACATAATTATATTAATTCGCATATTCTTTACGTCATTAGGTATATAATATTGTATGTATTACACGAGCGCTGTGATCTATAGAAAATAACAATTTCGCCATTCTTCAGAGAAACGGGTCGAAAAGTAAAAAGAGATCATTTCTCAAATTCATAGACGTGAGTCGTCATTTTTTTATCCTCATTTGAAAGCTCACACGCACACGTGACATTTGTAGAAAGCTGTTGGAAATATGTGAAACGTGATGATGAAAAATAGTGTTCAAAGCTTTGTTGGTTGGATGTTATTCAGTTTGTGAGAAAGTAATGACACAAGGGATGAATTTCCAAGAAAGAATTGATGATACTTTATACATTTTTAGATTAAGCCATTAGTTGTACATAGGTTTAAGTCAAATCTTATAAAATTTGGCTTTCCTTTCAAACGTTGACAGTCTATAGATATCTTCTTTTGATTTATTTACATATATTATTTTTCATATCAATTCGTCTGATAATAATTCATTTAATGAAATAAATTATTTTTATTTGCCTATAAAAAACCAAAACCGAAACCGTATACGAGTACATAAATACTAAATAAAACATAAATATTATATTATATGGATTATGTATGTAGGCAGTTGTACCAAATAAAACTTATTTTTTACAAAGTTTCCTTACTTATTCCACTATGTTTGTATTCATATTTGTACATGATAAAAATAAAATTCATGTTTTTAAACTAAATAATAATAATAAAAAAGGAGTATATACCTATAAGATTATAAAAATATAAAAATCAATAGCATTATTAAAGTTTTTGTTGTAGTTGAAATAATACTTTGTAATACCTATTTAGTTACACGATAAATTATCTTGTCAACATCTGTACATGCATGACATGGTATAAGAATATATAGCTTGATACATACATATTTGCACTCGTGTGGATGTATATGTGTATCGTCGATATTTCTTTCGCTTGAAGGAAGATTCAATTTGCTGGAGTACGTATTACATCCATAAGTACACACATATATTTCGATATGGGTAGGTATATGTTGATTTGGTTGTTATAAAATTGAAGATATTATTATAAAGTTAAATAAATTTTATTACCAAAGGTTCACTGATAATAATTGGATTCCCATATATAAAATTCTTTAATATTATTTCTAAACGAATTATAAACATGAATAAAAACTGCTATACTAATATACTATACCCTCACGCCGTGTCCCAAGTGGGGTAGGCAGAGAGAACGGAACGCCAAACAGATCTATATTTACACACTTCCTTCGCTTCCTCCACGTTCATACAGTTTCTCATACACGCACGTCGGTTCCTCTTACTCAACACGCGGCCGTCCTTGAGAATTTGATCCACGTGATCAAGCCACGTGGTTCTCGGACGCCCGCGTTTCCTCACACCCTTTTTTTCAGATAAGTATATCCTCTTTGTCATTCTTACCTCGTTCATTCGTTCAACATGCCCAAACCACCGTAGTTTATTCACGCGCATTCTGTCCACAACACTCTTCTTGCATCCGCTCATTCTTCTAATATCCTTATTCTTCACTCTATCACGCAGCGTTTTACCAACCATTCTTCTCAACGATCGCATCTCTGATATAATAAAAACTGATATGAATCTAATATGGTTACTTATTTAGTAATATATTCTGAAATCCTTGCAATTATTTTATTGTTTATATATTTAATAATTTTATTGTTTTTTTTTATAAAATATTGTTTATTTATCATACTTATAAAGTTCTCTGATTTAAAACAAATATTTACTTGAAATATTATGGGATTACACAATGATCTAGCAGCATAATATCTACAGACATCTCTTCAAGTGGGGTAAACAGTAGATTAACACCATGTTATAAATACCAAGTTGTCCTCTCCGTGCAGATGACAAACAAATTAATCATGATGGGTGACTCAACCTTAAGTTGGAAATGTTGGATTTAATACACATGTTTATGATGTCTCTAAATATCTGCCATATTAAGCATATAAATACTTACAAATAAAAGTGGAATTCCTAGTCTTCACTGAAGACTCCGCAAGGCGTAAACTGAACATCACTGTTTAGCTACTTATTGATATAAATCAATAAAATATTACCTCTTTATTTTACAAATTCATCACCTCCTAGAGGATTAATGTCAAAATATGTTTAGACAAAAAAATGTTCGATGAAAATATAAAATACGCCAATAATTTCCAGGAAAATGTCACATGAATTCTCATATTAGCTAGAAGAGTTGAGAGGATAAAATTAATGAAAGTATATCGAAAACTTATCATCCACTGACAAGTTTGCAAGGAAATTATTAACTAGGTACACGAATACTTGTCGAACTCAATATTATTACGTTTGAGTCAATATTACACTTAATACATCAAATTTGACTAAAGGTAATTAGAAATGGTTGTTATTTCAAAGTATAATTCACTTTTATTAACACTTTGTGACGTGTATGGCGGAGTTTACACATTCACTATTTAATTCGTAATTGAGCACCTATTCAAAGTTGAGCCGAATATGTTATTAGAAACAACTGAAAACAGATTATAAAAGATACATAAAATAATATTGACAAAATGAAACTAGATGCAATGTGCTCACAATTAAGTGTGATGTTAGAGAATATTCTTTATTGATATCGTATATTTAATAACAAACTTCATATGGTGTTGTAATGAGTGATTTTTACTCTGGCAACCCACTCGTAACGAGTGATTTCTAGATTTATAAATTAGTAGGGATATAACATTTTTTATATTCCATTCTTAAGCCATAAATAAACTTTTTTTAATTAACCCAGATCATCTTGTTGTTGGGTTAGTTGGAAGATATCGCTTCTGCGATTAACTCGTCCATTGCACAATATCATTTAATTGTATCACATTGTTATCCCCATAACTTGGTAATCATGTATGCTTCTTATTGTGCAATAAAGTTTATTATTATTATTTCATATTTCATTTATTTAACAAAACAATATAAGATTCTGCATTTTGAACACAATATAAGATTAACAATAAAATTTAAATAAAACATTAAATAACAAAAACCATAAAATATTAAAATAAATTTAGGTATATTCAAATGTAGAACCCCAACATTATTCGAGTTGATTCTTCCATGATGTTCTATGAAATAGTACAATCATGGGAGATCACTTACAGAGCTACAGGGACAAAAACCTTCTTACTATCCTGGTGGACGATAGAAGTACGGCCTTCTGCATGCTGTATTTGAGCCTGTCATCTACTCCCAGTTTTCTGAGATTGCTTGACAGACTCTTAGGTATTAAACCATTCACAGACAACACTATAGGCACGATGATTGTGGTAGGTGTTCTCCCCATATCTTTGATTTCGTAAGCAAGTTCAAGATATTTTATTATCTTATCTTGCTCAGCTTTATTTAAATTTTCATGGTATAGTGTTGTCTATGATGTATGTTTTATGGCATCTGCGATCAACCAACACAATATCTGGTCGATTAGCTAGAATAGTTCGATCAGTTTGAATCGGTCGATCCCAGTAGAGTTTAGTGTCATTGTTTTCAAATACCGATACTGGACAATAATTATAGTATAGTAATTTTGATTCCTGTTCAATTAATTTAAATTTCAAAGCTAAATTATTATAGCTATTATTTATCATCTCTTAAAAAATATAAAGTTCCTAGTAAGTTTTAGTGTATGTCATTGTAAAAATTACACCCGCTAATCTTTAAGTGTTAGTAAGTAAGTATCTCTAATACATAATATTGTGATAGCACTTAATAATAATAGTCCCTGAGTCCTAGAACATCTAAGTTTATTAGTTAAACCAAATAGTTTCAACAGAGTCCCATCTGGCTAATCTGCATATAATAATATTCTAAGCCCTCAAATCTGATCACCAAAGTGACCAACATAAGGGTGTAAGTAGGGGATTATACCAGAGTTTGAATTAAATTATCCTTTTTGTATATAGGCGTTCATCCGTAATTAATAATACATATTATAACAATAATAATATGTTTTGTATTATTCAATAATTTTCGTTTCATAATAAACTTACACCCTTAAGCTAATTAAAATTGTGTTTAAACAACACGATTATCCTGATTCAAACTAACGGAATCGATTAATATTTTGGCTGTTTACTTTTTCCAACCCTTTTTCACGCGACACCATTTCTATAATATTGATAACAGAATATAGGGAATTTAATGGAATTCTTAGACTCTCTGAATGGGAATAGATTGTTCCTGCCCTGTGATTATTAAAGAGCATTCGAATTAAATTTTACTTCCTTTTTTTATTCTGTATTTTGTGCTTCACATTCTGTGTAGGTATCTTAGTTACTTGTTGTATTTTTATTGTAGAATAATCCAATATACTCGTATGTATTCGATAACAATAAATAAAACAAAGATAAATATGACTTGATTTTACACTTTAGTCAAATTCTACTTTATAAGATCGATGTTAGAAATTTATTATTGGAAATTAAATGATTTTTTTATTATTTTAAGTCGTAGGTAGCTGTCTAGATACAAAGTAGAACAAAGATCTATAAAGACTTAGTAATGTAAGTGTATTTAAACATAGAAGTGATATTATAAATAAATACTGAATCGTCTTATGTTTTTTCATAAATATAGATATCAAAAATAAACAAGTCGCAAAAAGAAAACGTATTGATAAATTTAATAAACTTTTCTTTTTTGTTTCCTGCCTTATATTTGATAAAAAAATAAAATAAACAAGCGTAGATAATAATATAAAATCAACAAGGTACGGTATACGTTTTCATACTCTGTAAATAAGATATCGTTTATCTCATACTATTACACGTAATACGACATTGATCTTTAACATACGAAAACCCTTACTTGAGCAATCTTTTAAACCTAAACCGATTCCAAAGACTCAGCCACTTCTTCTCATTTCCTTTGGATTACATACCTGTCTGCTTTCTCCCTTTTTCTTCATTTAGCTATTTCATTCTATCTTGTGAATTTCATACAGAAGGAATATTGAACGTAATCTTAATGTATGTTCCCCTGCATGCGCGTGTGGAAAATCGCTTAATCCTGGCTAAAATACACGCCATACAATGGAAAACCCAAATCCATCCTTTCCTGAGTGTACACTAGGGAACGGTCACTTAATATATCTCCATTTATTATTATTTTTTGTATCCCTGTAATCTGGTGGTTTATTAGATGTATTCACAAACATGAACATTTCATTCTCCTCTTGTTAGCGAAACCGTATTAATTACGAAGAATGTGTATTAACTCTAACAAATATAATAATTATATAAGCAAACAAATTTATATCTTAGTAAACATATAGATAGAAATATCTCGAGTTGGATGAAATCTTTGTACAACTATTTTGGTAAAGACTGACTGCTTCGTGCACCCGATATGTCAGTGAAATTCACCATAATTGCTCAGAATCAATTTGAACTATTGTAAACTTGCGACAATTTGCTTTGTTAATTTCCAGTGCAGCACAAAGCATTCTATCTTGTTTAAGATCTACTCACATCTCTATTAGAATATTAATGGTTCTTGGATTTCAATTATATTCAATAACTATTGATTCATCAATCATATATTGTAATTGATAAATTCAGATTCATTCCGTGAAGCACTCGGTTAAGAATTGGTCTCGTACTCTTTTCCGTAAAAAATAAAAATATTTTACATCTTTAATTCTGCAATGAGATTTTCCACACACCATGAATGGAGAGTACACAGCTTGTATGTTTTTTCATGACGCTGGTCTGCCGGCTACATTACTGTTGAATTCGCCGTGATGGAAAAGTAGAAGTAGTAAATATAGCTATTGTGAAAAATCTGCGAACAAATTGATTAATTTCTTTTGTGTTAAGTAAACAGCATTATTCTTTCGCTAAACTGAGCTCAATTCTGAACTCTTTTTTTTTTTTTTTTTTTTTTTTAAAAAGATATATCTGGGTTTTGTTATAAACCCAAATACAACTTTATACACCTTCCACAGTAAGCTAAAAGCTTGTGTCGTGAAAGGGGAGTTTGCCTTGTACTTTACTTGTAAAAGGGAGTTTACTTTTATTTGTAAAATATTAAAAGTTTAAGAGATTACCAACACCTGAATTCAGTACTACCATTGTTACATAAATTATGGTTTCTGATCCATTACCTGAAAACCCCCTCCAGCACATTTAAACCTTTTGGTAGAATATATTTCAGGTAAATATGTAGGCAGTTTTTATCATTCATAATACATATTTGAACATTATGTTTTATCATTTATTGAGCCGAGTTCAATTTTACACCACTAGAACACGTAACCCATATCATTTAGGATATAAATCCTTCAATGTACACCTTTATATTTTACATGTATAATACGTTATGGATCGGGGTCTATAAAGGATTTAACGTCTGTCTTCACTAAAAGTAACAGCATCGTGTGAAGGTGAGAGAGAAGACAAACATTTCGGAAGTGTTGGGAAGGGTGTTTGATTGATGCCTCGCATTTCTCATGACGCGATAGGTGACATGTTGTATGTAAACCCCTCCGACAAAGTAAATTATCATCCTCTGAAGAATAATATCATATTTATCACGATAGCCATATTAACAAGGACACGCTTACATCTGTCACAATTTAAAGCGTTTACATAAAGTAACAGGATGCCATCATCATTTTATAAAAAAAAAACATTCATTTTGCCATATAATTACATGATTTTACACGCAGTGTTGATAGTAGTACCTAAAGCTGATAACAGCCTTAGTGCGATTCGTGATTTTTATTTTATATAACCAGGTTTGTCATGGGTGATAGGTAATATAAAGTTTAATGAAAACCCCAGGATAAATTTTACCGTTAAAAAATGTATAATCAAGAATAAAACTATTGAAAATCATGCGAATTTGATTTCGTTCATTATTAATCCACAGTTGATCATGAAGTTACATAATTATGAAATTTGGGTATTAAAGCTATTCGCATTTTGAGACAAATTAAGAATTGATTTACTCTGATAATTCAGATTACCACAAGACTAAATGCACGTTTTAATTATACATTTCATCCATTCTGTGTCAATAAATGGTGGATAGATGGCAGAAATCACTTGACAGTGATAATCTCGCCACTGCATATCGTCCTAGTATATTAAATTTTATATGATGTGCAAAAAGAATAAATAAATAAATTTAAAAAATCTAAAGCATGTTGAATTCGATACCTCCAATTAATGAAAAGATGCTTATTTTATAAAAAATTAACATATTTAAAATTATCCTTAACGTCAATGCAAAATTGATATAAAAATAACATAGTGATATTTTATAAATTCCTACACACGAACAAAATAATTATTAATGAAACAGAAAGACTGTATTATTACTACGGGAAATAAGTAGCAAGATTTCTCTTAATATAATAATAATATTGTTTTTATGAAGAGGCAAATAGAAAATAAATTACGAGAAATAATATCCCTCTCTTGTTGTATGTACGTATGGGTATTAGGTAAGCACTACTTATTATATAGAATGGTATACATAATTTATTTGATAACATTATAACTCTTTATTCATCTTGTTATTTTTATCTTTACCCTTCTTTTAAGATTCTATATAAACTAAAGTATCGGGCGATATTATATTATACCTTCCTACATATTATGAAGAATTTTCTTCTTTGCACCTTCCGTGTGTTTCTTTTTTACGTAAATCTTTATGATAGTGGATAAGTTAGATTGTACAGTACTTTATTGATAGTTTAGCTTACTGATATACCGATATTAAACAATTTCTTATATTAAACTCAGTTTTTCTACCTATTTCCAGTATCATTGAGATTTCGTAGTGTTTCCTACTACTATTCTTGCTTGTATTTGCATATATCAAAAATATGCAATTTTAGATCTTAGTTGAGATTCTTCATAACAATGAGTATAAACCTCCGATGATTAAATGACTTCAAAAAGTTAAAAACATTGTTTGGGGTTTTAGAAAACAACTCCACGTAATTATTATAACGTAGGTATCTATTTATAAGCATTCGAACATTGTGATTCAGTTTACATCTAAATCTGAATAATAAATCATAGTAATAATAATAATAATAATAAAAATCTTTATTGCACAAAAAAATAAACATTATTAAAACACAAACATTGCAGAACCAGACAAATAAATTTGTGCAATGGGCGAGTTTATCGCAGAAGCGCGATATCTTCCAACTAACCCATTAAACATAGTACTAATACTACTAATAGTACTAATACTACTAATAATAACTCTTTAATCAAAACTCAATTAACAAATGATTTTAAAGATAGACTTAATAAAATATTTAAATGTGATCTATCGGCCAAAAACATAGTAAAAGCAATAAACGCGTGGGCAATCCCATTATTAACATACTCATTTGGCATCATAAAATGGTCTAAAACGGATCTAGATAAACTAGAAAGACTTATTAGAACACAATTAACAAAAAATAGATATCACCATCCAAATTCCGCGAAAGAAAGGTTGGTTCTGCCTAGGAGTATAGGAGGAAGAGGAATTGTTAACATTTCCTCTTTACATAATAATCAAATAGAATCCCTTAAAACATTTTTTAAAAACAAACAAAATAATTCTATACTACATAAAATTATAATACAGGCCGATAAAAATCATACACCTTTAAATTTAAATGACGAAACAGTAGGTCCGCGATTAAACTATTTAAATATTTTGTTAGAATCTTGGGGTAGGAAGGAACTTCATGCTAGACACCTCAATGATCTCAACCAATCTTATGTTGACAAATATGCGTCAAACAGGTGGTTGAGCATTGGGGAATTGTATGGGAAAACCGAGGGTTTTATGCTAGCAATTCAAGATCAGGTAATAAATACAAAAAATTATCAAAAATATATTATAAAAAATCAAAATATAATTGATGATTCGTGTAGGAAATGTCTGGCCAAACCGGAAACAATTCAACACATAGTTTCGGGTTGTTCCACTCTCGCTCAAACTGAGTATACTTATAGACATAATCATGTAGCAAAAATTATACATCAAAATTTAGCTATTAAACATAATCTTTTAAACTCAAATAATGTAATACCTTATTATAAATACAACCCGGAACAGGTATTAGAAAATCAAAATTATAGGCTCTATTATGATAAAACCATAATAACAGATAGACAAATACATCATAATAGACCCGATTTAGTATTACATGATAAACGTAATAAAATAACGTACCTAATCGACATCGCTGTCCCAAATACACAAAATATACAAACAACCGTCGCAGAAAAAATACGTAAATATACAGAACTAGCAGGAGAAATAAAAAATATTTGGCATTCTAGGTCCGTTTATATAATACCTTTAGTCATGTCAGCTACAGGGGTAACTCCGAAATCTTTAATAAATAATTTACAAAAATTAGATTTACCGGTTAATTTGTACATTAAAATTCAAAAATCTATTATAATAAACACTTGTAATATTGTAAAAAGGTTTCTGAACACAGATATTTCAGGCACAATGCTGGTATTTTGATCCCGCGTTTTGAGCCTAATCCTTTGATATCCTGTATATCTGGATAGGTGAATTTTTTCCGGCATTAGACTTTTAAGTTTTTGTGTGATCATGACTGATCATATGGAGACTTATCTGGTTGTATAATGCTGAGAAGTGTGGATTGCAATTCTGCCGCCGCGTAAAAAAAAATACTACTAATAGTACTAATACTACTTATAGTACTAATACTACTTTATTTAATTTATTTATTTGTTTACACAATATACGGCGTGAGCTTTTTACATGTTTAACAAAAAGTAAACTTAAGGCACAACAACAACAAAAAAACAAAATAATCACACAGTCTTTACAAAATAATAGAGCACAAAACCACAAGTCAAAATCAATTCTAAGATAATGTAACTACTGTACCATCACGGCATATTCCACGAGTGGGAAAGGCACCAGAGTACATGTAATTAACACACAGATTGTCCTTTCCGAGTCAATTAAAGAAGACAGAATTAGAACACCTGCTTTTAACAGGGTACTCGGAAGCTTAGAAAAAAAAGTTGGAGGCACAGTCTTAACCGTGCGGCGTGCAGTCCCTGGTAAAAAAAGCAGAGTATCCTATCCATATCAGTGTTAGAAGGGAAAAGTCAGTGTTTTGAAATAAACCAATTGACTTTTCGTGTACTTCAATTTTAAGTTGGAAGTATGTAAAAGTCATGATTGTCATTTTGAACATGAAAAATGATATCGATCTTGATCAAAACAAGAAAATATATGTGGTGGAAATAAGGGAATAAGTTTTGTATGAAATTTTATCATACATATATACGAGTACAAGACGCAACACAATCAAGACTAATCGATGAAAGTTTGTGACATATAAATATAACGTAAATAGTTAATGACAGTCATTCCACATAACTCAATGTAATTGTATAAAAGACTTAAAAAGATAGATATTAAATTCTTGCATACAATTTTACACCAATGTTATTCGTGTTTATATCGTTGGTTTTTGAAAACCGTATATTTTATTATTACAAGTGTTTCGCTCGCTTGCTATGAACAGCTTTTATAATATGTGAGTACAACCTTTTTGTGTATCATAATATTTTCTTTGTATATTGTACCTATCTTGCTTTTCTCTGCGTTTTGTAAATATTTAAAGCGTGCAGTCACTCTACGGATCATAAGATGTTGAAATAATATTTCTGGAGGACTATTATACAGGAAGAATATTTTTATTGTTCAGTGAGGAATCTATGTTTTTTTCTGTTTTCTATATATTAAACAAATATTTTTCCACGTGCTCTTTCAAACATTTGCAAATGAAAAGGTTTTGTGCTTTTTTTCTGTAAATCTCCGAGTGTATAAATGCTAGGACTAAAGTATAAAGATCTTCAGTTCAGCAAAGAGTATGCTACCCGTCTTGAATGATTTTTTTTTATGGAACAGAGAGGATACTTTCTATTTAAAATATATTCAATTACTGTAATGGCTTTCTCACTTTTGTGTGATGATTTGATGGTTTGAATGAATTAACACAAATTTACTGAAAAATCAATTGAAGTTTTACATCTTATCAACCGAAACATGAGGAATGCCAAATGTCAACCAACCTCATCGTTTCATTTTTCGTTGTCATAAAGAGGACAATTATTTATATGATGATAATGATGATTTTGGATGAATTTATTTTTGATGCCGCTTAACAGTCCCTAGACCGTCTCAAGGGCCCCGGTGAAGAGTGTAGTTTTTAATTTTGCTTCTGTAGCTGGTGTTATATGTTTATTACATTCAGTTACTACAATGGCTACCCCATGTATGAAAAATGATTTTATGTTATGAATTTTTTGATACAAAAATAAGTTGACTATCGGTGAGTGTGATCAATTGGAATGATTAATCTAGAGTGGTTCAAAATATGATTGATATTATTATATTAAAAATGGATGAATAGAATATAATAAAAACAGTGTGTTTACCACGTAGCTATCTCATTGGTATTCGCTTTTTTCTGAATAATGATTGTATTGTTAATGATATTATTAAATATGTAGGTAGGTACCTTTATGTATTCAAGATTTCTCATTTATCTATGTATTTATCTATATTTATAGTATGACGTGGATGTAATGTCCTAGAATTTATGAATTGTACAGTGTCCTTGAGGTGCTTCGGCACGTAAACGACACTTTAATATTGTCCAATAATAATAATAGTAGGTACCTAATAATAATAGTAATTATATACCTTGATTCTTTCTAAAAGCATCTAGTGTTTGGTTATTGTATGTATGTGTTATAATAATATTGTTTTCCATTTACAACGTAGGATATTATGGGTTAGTTGTTTCAAGTGCTGAATAAACGTTAAGGAGAATAACGCTGAGTACTGATAAGTTTATAGTCACTTATAAAATAATGTATATTTTTCTTAATTATCACGATAGCATTATAGTTTTCATTGGTCTCTCAGTTCTGAGGTTTGTGAACATCGAGTCTCATTTCATTCACCATCTTTCTCCACAAAGAGTTATCCAAATCAAGTCAAGTCCAATATCAAGTCCAAAATGTTTAAATTATATTAGTTAATAAAATTTACTATGATTAGATAAACTAAAGTTTTAAATCTGCTCGTAAATAATACTAGCGTATCGAAACCGGTTGCAGACCTAAATAAAAAATCATAAGTGATAATTTAAATACATAGTGAATAAAACTCATTATCTAATCATGTCGCGTAATTATCACATAGTTAATGCCAAAAACATCGAAAAAATAAAAGAGTTACTATGGCTGGTCCTAGAAGAATTTTTCATTCTTATGGGACCGGCCGTTAAATACGTACCTATTTATGCGAAGATTCAAAGCTATTACAGGATGGATGAGATAAAATAGCTATCCAAAAATTATAATAGCAATATCGTTATTATTTATTTACGTAATCTGAAGATAATAATTTACGAGCCAACTCTGCTGGAGACGTGGCGCGATAGAAGGTACCTAGCAGTAGGTAGTTACTTACAAAACCTCTGTAGTATCTCGCATAGAACAAACAAAACAATGAATTAACTATGGGGTTGCTACTTATACTTACTGTTCTTTTGGAACAACAACGTAGCGATTGTGCCAAGAATAAGTGTTTATGAGATGCGGGTTGATTTCATAACTTATTTGGTTATCATTACCAGTTGCGTCTAAATCATTTTTATTATGGCCAAACACGGTTCTCGGTGAGCGTTTCTGCGCTTAAAAATATGCCTAAATTTGCCAGTGGAATCTATTCGTTGAGACAATGAAATTTGTATTTTTTTCAAATTTCATAGGAGGATTATTGTAATAACGGTTTGCATTATTCGTTAAGAGTTTGATTTTTTCGAAAAGAAGAATTCTTTATGACTTGAAAGACTCTCTTTCAAAATAAAGCATTTATAATCAGATTTTTTTGGAAGACACGTGGGAAATGATCACTCAAGTATTTGGTTAGATGGAAGAAATCACTTCATAGTGATAATCTTACCACTGCATGTCGTCCTTATTTAAATTTTGTATTGTTTTCTTAATACTGTCATTTAATTACAATATGCAAAAAGAGCAAAAAAATAAATATTATTGACGAAGAATGGCTAAAAAGGAAGGAAGCTCGTTTCCATCATCGGTTCATGGAAACAATGTCAGGAGATATTTTGATTTTCACAGAAAGATATTTTTGCATCTACTAGGTGTTTTTGAAAAATAAAATATAATATTGGTTTAAATAAATAAAATGTAAATCAATCATTCAAATCTAATTCTTGTTGAAACAAATTTAAAAATCACACCATCGGGAATTGAATGAAAGACTGGAATCGATTGAAAAAACTCTCAATAAATTTGAAACCATTGAAGGTATTAAATGTTGTAATTTAGTAATTTACAAAGCAATATTATATAAAAATAAATAAAAATTATTTATTATCTGTTCAGCGAGTCAGTTCAATATTTTCATAAAGAATTTTACTAGTAACATCTAAAGTAGAATTAGATTCGAATTGAAACTTTCTCTTCACGACATTTGTCTCCATATCGCACTACCGTATGAACGTGACATAGAATGTGAGATTCATATTATGCTTCGTGATCAAAAAAATGCCCAAATATTGTTACAAAAGTGTATTGGAAAAATTATAAATACCTCCATATTGGATAAATAAGAAAAATAGAGTAGATGGAATGAACAGAAACAAATAAATTATTTTGGAAAAATGACTTCTTAAATTAAGATTTCGTTCAATGCGTACTGTTTTGAAAAGAAATAATAAGATTTTAGATATTTTTTTCAAGATTTTTGAGAGTTCATGTTTTAAAAGTTGCATCGTTTTTAATGTCGGTTGTGTTTGCATCGGTGTGTGTTTGGGTTAATTAAGAATCCTGATTTATCCTTAAAAAATTGTCAACGTATCATTTTACTTTCAGTAAAAGTGATAAAAACAAGTGCTATAGGTATTATAGTTCGCTTCATATAGTCAAATAATTTACTTATTTTTTGATTGGTACCTATTTATTTTGTAAAAATCTATATCTATGAAAAACAATCAAACATATATTTATTATCTTTTACTCCCACTTTATCAAGCTGACCCGATTTTTAATATTAAATGTCTTCGCAATAAAAAAATGATTAAATTTTACACCGTTCACGTGAACGTATTATAACTTCCCTCGTGTTTTTCTGGTAAATTTACTTTTAATATTTTCACCGGTCTTCTACTTACTACACCCGCTACCGACCTACCCACTCTACGAAATAATGTTTTTGTTTCTTCTTTATATTACTATTATTACTCCCAGTTCATAATTCACGTTTTGTTAAGATATTATTACTTTGGGAATAATAAAATGCTTTCTTATATATCTATACAATCGCAATCGGTACAAAAGGTAAATTTTATTTTAAACCAGCATTAAACCCTACTTTCTTCAATTAAAAAAAAAAACAAATTGGGAAAGGCAGTACAAATATTGTACATGATAAGTCTTGGAAACCAAAATAAACCTATAACAATAAAATTAATACACATACATATACTTAGTACCTTCACTGTGAATGTCATTGTGGAAGCACTAAATATAAGTGTTTTATTTTTATTAATATAACATGATTCTCAACCAAGTACCTACCATCGATCGACGAATTAACTTCAAATAATACCTTTTAACTACGTTAAACCCTGAAATTCACCGCCTCATAAGAAAACTGTATAACGAGACGTGTCATATATAAAAAAATCTTAATCTACGTTTAGAAAATTATTTGGTTGTTTTATTTTTACTTAAGCACCTTCGGTGTGAACAAAATTTGATAGTGTAGAATTTCAGATAAATGGAAGTCCCGAGACTTCTGCCACGGTATCCGAGTGGATGGTGGGCTTCCTTCAATATCATATGCAAATTTGAAAGAACACATATCATATGAGACTTAGGAAAGACAACGTCACCTTGTTTGGTAGTTCCCCAGAAGGGAAATGATGTTTTCAAATGTTACCCCATACAATGGTTAATTGTAAGAACAACTCGCTCTTTTTTTTTACTTGTTCGTTTGGAGCAGTCACAGAGAGGACATATCAAATAATGCATATTTGCAAACGAATTCGGATACACATTTATAAGGGGATAATAGTACAACAATTGTATTGCCTTTACAAGGAAACAATTCTTCCTTTTGCTTATCATTATCAATCTTACTTACAATCTACCTACAGAATACATTTACTTACGTAAGTTTATTTTTCTTTGGAAATTTCCCTTATTTCATTTGATTTATAAACGAATCTAAATATGGCTTGATTTACCTCGATTCCCCTTGAACTAATTTTCTTTATACTTTATGAATAGGGTAGAAAATGACTTCATAATGTTATTTAGACCTAAGAATTTTATGTATACATATTCAACCGTTATCATAAACAAAGAATAATTGCTACTCGAATTGTAGGACCCGGCTAAGTGACATTTATCTTACAAGCAGAATATTTCTAACTAATGAAAATATTTCTATCTATCTGTGGATGGCGCTCGTAGGAGCGGCCTGAAACCTCTGACGTCTCATTTTTAAAAGTTAAATATAATTATCTAATAATGATTCAAAATTAACAAAATTTTAATGCATTGTTTTTGGTTTTCCATCCACACTTCTCAGCATTATACAACCAGATAAGTCTCCATATGATCAGTCATGGTCACACAAAAACTTAACAGTCTAATGCCGGGAAAAATTCACCTATCCAGATATACAGGATATCAAAGGATTAGGCTCAATAAAGATAATTTTTTTGGATGTTATTATTTTGATACTAGTTAAAAATTTCAAATTTATAAATGTAATAAAATTTGTTACAATTAATAATACCTACAATTGGAACTCACATAAAAGTCTCGCATTTATATCAAATTTGTGACACTCACAAGTGCTTTCAAAGTTTTATAATAGTTAAATAAAAATAATAGGCACCCTGAGACGGTCTAGGAACCGTTGAACGGCGTCAAAACAAAAACATCCGGAATCATCATCATCCCTTTTTAAAACAGAACAACAGTTGCTATTTGAAAAAAAAAATTAAAAAAAAATTGAATTCTGTTGGATAAAAGTATGATACTTAAAAGAAATTATTAAGTATATTAATCAGTTAATTTGACTTGTTACTGATTACTACTTTATCTACTATTACACCATAGATAGACAGCATACCAGCTGCATGAAAAAAAGTCATTCAGGATGGTTAGCAAACATTTTCGCTGAATTGAAGATGTAATTGTTGTTTATTTTTTCTAACACCTACCTCTAAGAACAGGACATTCGATAACTTATGGAAAAGAATGTCAGACTAATTCTTTGCCGAATCTTCCACGGAAAATTACTTTTAACTTGTTAATTTGATGTCTATTTAAAAATATCCAATAGATAACATTCTTTGAACTAAACTTTTAATAAAACCTAAATCACGAGTAATAATTCAATGTAGTAAACTGTTAACCAAATACATTTATATAAGTATTTTATTTTTATTAATTTAACTATTAAGTTTTTCTTTTTGTTATTCGTTTTTATGCATGAATTATTTATTGTAAAAAATTCTGTATTGATGAAAAAGGCTTAAAACCGTAGAAGAGACAAAAAAATAAATAAAATAAATAAATAAATATTACATTTCTTTTAATCATAATTAGACCATTGCTTTTGGGCATCTTTTGGTAGTTCTTATATTTTATTATTTCGCAAAAATTATATTTTGCTTTTTCATCTTCTGATAATAATAACGTATTTATTGGATTGCTTAGCATTGAGTACCAGTAACTTGTATTGTAATAGGTTGTTAGTATTTGTGAATTCTTAAAGATTTCGCGTTCGTTATTTCTATTTATTGTTTGCCAAAACAGCTCGATCTCTAAGCCACGAAATAATATAATGATGTCGTTTTATTTTTCGGAAATATTCTCAAAATATAATATATTTTGCTGGTTATGTGTCGACTTTTTTTTATCAATTTGTAGATACTATATATTGTAATAACTATACCTACCTATATTTGCGAAAATTATAAAAATTAAAATATTTTTATTATTAGGTATATTCTGGAATTATTCAAAATATATTGATCTAGTGGACTAATGGAATGTGTTGAATAATGTAGCTTTTTTCTGTACTGTAAGGAACTTGAAGTTCTGTGAGATGAAATTTCATCGGTATTGGACTTAAACAAAACTAAGCCCTTAGATGAGTGTACTATACATTTAACTCTAATGTACAATTTTCAACCATCCAAGTTGATTTCTCTTACTCAACATACGACCGTCCTTGAAAATTCATTCCACGTGTTCAAGCCACGTAGTTCTTGGATACTCGCGTTTTCTCACACCTCCTTTATCAAGAAATAAGTATATTATCTTTTTGCCATCCTTTCGTTCGTTTAACATGTCTAAGCCATCGTATTATATTCATGCGCATTCTATACACAATATTTTTCTTGCATCCAGTTATTTATTTATTTTATATTCTTAAAGGACACAAACAGTTTAACCTAACAAATATCAACATTCAAATTTCTCCATCAAACAAACCAATCAAGGTCCCGCAAATTACCGAAGCGTATGACGAACACGTTGCTAGTAAATAAAAACAATACATTCTTCTAATATCCTTATTCCACCTTATTTTATGCAACGTTTATCAATAGTTCTTCTCATTGATCTTATCTCCACTGCATTTATTCTGCTTTTCGTAGGTATCTCTTCAACCATGTCCATATTTCTCTTTCAAATATTGATCGCTTGCTAGAGTGTTTGAAATTTTACCATTATTAGTTTTGCTACCAACCAAGTGAAAATGGCATTTCTTAATTTCCACTATCAAACATAAATCAAAATTAGATGAAGGGAGAAGCCACAAAACAAGGCACATCGAGGTGAGAATTTGAGCTGTTGGAATAAAGTTGGAATAAAGACGAGGGGAGAGTGTTGGATTTTTGTATTTATGATTCTATAAAACAATTTATCGATTTTAAAAATGAAGGATGATTTTCATGCTGGATATTCCTTTCATGGCGTAACAGAGTATTTTAGTGTTTACTTCATATATTATATAGAACTTTATCACTCAATTCATCAATTAATTTGTTTTTTAAAGCTCTTGTAGCGTACACAGGAAATGCTACCCTTTGTCAGAAGAGTTCTAAATCACACGTTCAAAACACACCAAGTAACAAAAAGTACGGAATCTTATCATTATATTTTTATATCATTAAAAAGTATTCAATAAACAAACATTTGTAATAAATGATTGTAATATTTCACAAACAGCTTTATGAAATTGGATTAATATTCGTAATATTATTGTATGATATAAAAGAGAAATTATTGCATGAATCGGCAAATCTGCCATGTATCTGATATATTATTGTTCTCTATGATAAACAAGATCCTTTTTTCTTTTTTTGTTGAGAAGTCTCATTTCATATTTTATTAAAGTATCATAATATTATTTAACTGTAAAATCGATCAACGAATTCTCTATTGACCCTTCTCTAAACGACAAAGCAAAAGATGATAATGTTTAATGTGATAATCACATTTATTAACGACCACTTATATACCTACAGTTCATATGAGTATACGCATTATATTGTAGGAGGCTAAAGGAGATAAGAAAATATACCTTCAAATGGGTATTTAGACTATTTGCAAAGAGAATGACAAAATAGGTAGTCATTAGGTAAAACAAATTGACGTGCAGTTTTTATGGGATGTGAAACACCAAAATATATCTATTACGTAGGTGCATTCATTACTGGTAGCCAGCGTTCAAAAAGACCCATCATCTACCAGGATACCAAAGAAGTTTGGAGAGTTCTACTTAAAGAAATCTTATCCACCCCGGAGGTGCCGTAGTGGGCAGTCTGATAGGCTGACCGGCAATAATACCTTTGTGTGTGATATCTTTTGACTACACACTCCTTCGACATTCCTCTAGTCTGAGATAGCCAGCAGTCAAATTGCATGCAATTAACATATACTTCGTCTTCATCCTATGACAATAGATAATCATAATGAGTGGCGTACCTTATAGTTGAACGAAGGTGTTGAAATCTTATACTAACACCTGTCTTTTAGAGAATACTCAAAAACTAACAAAAATGAAGTGGAGACATATTCTTTGTGAGATAATTCACGGATCCTATTATTTCAATATGTGCAAAAACTCTCTTCTTTCTTTCTTCTGACATCGACCACACCATAAAACATTACGTAACTTTTCTAAATGGTTTAACGAGTCAACTCACCTGATTTTCGATGTACTGAAATAATCTCGGTAGTTACAGAAGACATAAGAGATCACACTTTTGCAGCGTTCTTGACATAAACTGATGGAAAATAAGCCGTTTATTATCAGCTTAAGATTCTAGATTCTTCGCAACAAGACGTCATATCACCAAAACTTCTGGACATTATATAATATACCATCCATGGATATATTAATGTTATATAACTTATACATTATTAGTCGGGATCTTACCCGTAATATCAAGGGATTGATAATATGCCAAGAATTTAAATCTCTCATAGACGTTTATTATATAAACCCTTATAATACATTATACTAAATTATGTTTGCCTACATAACGACCTACATTCGTCACTATAGATAATCAAGTTTTGAATATGGATACCATGTGTCCAATTAAAAAATCTTGATTGTGGCTGAAATGCATGTTAAGAGTGACTGTCCTGTTGTAAATAATATATTTAAAAAAAAATTAGACATACAAAATTAAAATCAATTGGAATTTACTTAATTGTTATTAAGTGACATAATATTTACCTGCACCCCACTAATAATATAATTATTATCTTTACTTCTTTTGAGTTATAATCTATTGTATCGGTTTGTTTGTTTGGTCTCATTTTCTTTTCCTCTCTTTCCTGTCTGTATAAAAAATAGGACCAAGACTAATCAAATAACTGGTGGTGTACTATTCATATATACAAAAAAAGCACCTCATGCATACAATCGGTGTGTTTTTTCAACACGCTAAAATATACTGAAATTATCATTAATTCCTACACAAAAATGATGAGTACTTAAATGATCTTAAATTTCTGTACCAAATTAAAAACATGATGATGGGGAGGCAAAAATTTGAAAGAAGCGTAAACCAATTTAAAATCTCTAATCCTGTCACTGCAAATAACTAAGTAGGTGCTGCATAACCGAATGAATACTCAAAATATTAACTTTCAGATACTTTGTTCGTTAATATTTGGAAAAAAAATCTGCTATGTTTTTCATGTATTCATTATCTCTTTCTCTATGTGGTTTGAAGGCAAACTCACACTAAAACAAACTCACACTCATCATTCATTCATATCCTGAAGGTGGGGCCAGCAAGTGCACCGAAACGTCGACTAAACAAATCGAGACATGGCAAACCCGAAAATCAACAACCAGATATCTCTTTCTCTTTTTCCGGCAATTTCGATATGCATTGCAATCCAAATCGACAAAACTCCACCACAAATCAATAAATTGTGTTCCACCAAATGTAATTTTGATTTCCGTAAAATAAATATATTATAATAAATTATGCTGCGTATTTATCCTTCAAATATTTGTAAAATTTCATTATTGTCTTATTGTTTATACCACTTGGTGGTTTTGGTAATATTAATATTATACTGACAGTAATAACAATATAATATTGAAATGTTAACATCCTTATATATATTGCATATGCAAAGGATCTAGTGTTATAGGAACTGCGGTGTATGTAGAGATTTGTACAAGCGGATTTCAAGTAGGTATGTACGTTTCTATGGGATGTAGGGAAAATTTAGCAATAATTGCCTAGTTAAAGGATCATATGAGGATTTACAAAGAAATAAGCCTACATTTTTCAACAGCCTCAAGAGAGGCGGTTAATAATACTTTGACTGCCATTAGTAGTAAATTTGTATTTTTGTTAAATAATTAGATTAATCAGATGTGGAATAAAAAGTTCTGAATGAAATATTATTGTCTGCATTATTAATTATTGACTTCACTTTTTATAATTATTTTTATTTTTTATCATTGTTTACAATTTATCTTGATTTACTTTATTGGGTTAGTTGGAAGATATAGCGTCTCTGCGATAAACTCGCCCATTGTGCAAAATATTTGTATATACCATGTTGTAATCTCATTCTTTTTGTTTAAATATTTTGTACAATAAAGTTTATTATTATTATTATTATTAATATAATGCACACAATATTATTAAATAATCTCGATTAAATGTTATTTTAATGGTTATGATAGTAAAGCTAAGGTCTAACTTATAAACAAACATCTTTACATTTAATGAAAAAAAAAATCGTATATAATTACCGAGATTATGTAAAACCGCATAATAATTAATATCTATTTACATACATGATTGAAAAATTGCTACTGGTGCATGATGTTAAAAAAATGATTAAGATGTTGTAGGTATTTTTCTAAGCACTCGATGAATGAAATCATTTAGTATTGTATGTTTATTCTTACTTATCTCTAAGAGCCGTAAAAATTGATTACATAGAACAGACCATTTTCAAATAATTGAGTCGAAAATGTGAATCATCAAAACATTAGGTAATATGTAAAAATAAAAAAAAACTAGCGAACAGTCAATTACTACAATATTTACCCAATGTTATAGTTTCTGAGAATATTAGGTACCTACTTAGTACAACTGTTCATTCATAATACATATTTGGCAAGATGCTCCTCACAATATGTTCCTACATATGTGTGTTCTATATATTATATTATGTGTTATAGAACATCTACTAATATCCTTGTATTGGATATAACATATGCTATATTAATATACATAGTGTGTTGTGTCATGTCTTGCTCTATATGGAATTGTAATATTGGTATATTGGTGGGTAGGTACTTAATATCTTCATAATAATATTCCTACTGCAAACATATGTAGGCATCGTGTACATGTACACACTTATCAGTTGCGTATTAAGGATTTCATCCTGGGTAGGCCGTCCCTCGATAATTAATAAATAGAAATAAGTTTTTAAACAAATATAAGGTTTTTAATATGAAAATAATGGTTCCATTTCATGTCAAAAATGTATTATAATAAAAAAAATACTTTTTATTGCAACATAATGACCACCCATCCAAGAGCATCCAACGAAGCTTTACTTTGTTAAACGGAAGAGAGGCGGCACGTTTATCATGAATCCTTAGAATATTATGATATGCAAAGGTTAATTTTTCATATTTCTTTGTATGTATGCAGGTACTAATCTCTAATAACCAAGAGAGTGACAATTCTTATGCACCGAGTGACTGAGTAAAAACTAAGTCCCGTAAGATACAACGCGATTAGTTAAACAAATTATGCAAAAAACTCAGATGCAAGTAGTGAGATTTGTTTAACAATTCGGACGACATAACGTCGAATTCCAACTGTACGCAATGAAATGGTAAGATTAATAATTGCATGCATTTTGATAAGTTTTAGTCAATTTTAAGTTTCATTTAGATTAAATACACTGCTGATACATATAATTATATCTTACTTCTAGTACCTTGTGTGCATTTTTGGGTTTCTATTTATCTATATTTACACAAAATTTTGAATGATTATAATAATGAGACAAAGGTTTGGATTGAGGTATATTTTGAAGATGTCCTGTAGTATTTGACCAAAAAGAACAGTGCTTTCATTTACAAGATTTCTAGTAGGAAAATTGAAGGATGATAACATCGAATTAGGGGTTTCAAATTCAAAATAATACCGTTTTTTTGATATATTTTAATACGCATAATTATATTGTATGATACGCCTGTGATAAATACACATAATATTATCCAAGCGAAGCCAGAATTATTAGTAATGCTCATATTGTACATAACAATAATATATACAACTTTATCCGAATCCTAGATCCACACATGAGTTCATGAAAATAATAATTTAATATATTTGTATAAATCATAATAATCTATAAAATTATTTTATGAAAGTAAGCACTTCTGAATCTATCGTCTTAAAAAGCTTGATCGTAACATAAATGCGAGTATTTATATGTAATTTACAAAAGCTCCAGATTTTTATTTTTTGGACGATGTAAAAGTATCAAGGTTAGTCACGTATTATTTTATTTATTTGAAGATCTTTAGCTTTTATTGTGTTTGAAAAAACGCTGACTTCACAAAAAAAGTATCTTTTCCTTTTTTATTAATAATTAATTGAAGATGAACCTCAGAAAAAACAATAATAATTCTTTGTAAAACTTTTTGTAGACTATCAGTGGACTATTATTACATATCTTATACTTTTTTTTTGAAGGATTGAGAAACATATTGGTTCAAATTGTATGATAGTAGGTACTAGCAATATAAAGTAATGTATAACAAAATTTAAGGTATTATATTATGATATTTTTGTCAACATTGAAAATAAAAACACTTGCTTAAATATGTATTTGCATAAACATTATATCATGCAGATTCATATTTTATGTACACTTATGACTAATTGTATACTAACTTTCAGAGGAAGGCTACCTCTTAAAAAATAATGCTCATCTCTCATATGGATTTTTGTGGTTTCCCCAATATCGATAAAAGGCAAATGCTGGAGACGTTTTTCTTAAAATCCGTCCACAACGGTACTCTATTTCAATTGTTTTTGTTACCACTGTCTTAACCACCACTTTTGTTTTGCTATCCAATAACATACTATATATATTCGTTACCAACTTGTAATTTCTTTACTTATCGCTAGCCTGGTGATGAGAGCGGAAGCTCTTGAAAGCCGGCTCGCGTCCAATAAAAAGTCACTGTGGATATACTATAAATAAATGTTTTATTTATAATTAATTCAACATGAATTTCCACCAAGTACCGTCGGTTGAAAATACCAACTTTTAAATATTTTAGTCCGTTTGTAAATATGTATGAATATTTGTTTACTAGCTTATATCTCCTGTGTAGGCATTTTTATAGCAACTTGTGGTTTGGGCATGTTGAACGAATGAACGAGGTAAGAATGACAAAGAGGATATACTTATCTGAAAGAAAGGGTGTGAGGAAACGCGGGCGTCCGAGAACCACGTGGCTTGATCACGTGGATCAAATTCTCAAGGACGGCCGCGTGTTGAGTAAGAGGAACCGACGTGCGTGTATGAGGAACTGTATGAATGTGGAGGAAGCGAAGGAAGTGTGTAAAGATAGATCTGTTTGGCGTTCCGTTCTCTCTGCCTACCCCACTTGGGACATGGCGTGAGGGTATAGTATAGTATAGTATATTTTTATAGCCATATTTACAATATTTTTGCATATTTTTTTTAATGTTCTTAGACAATAAAATTATGGAAATCTTATTTATTGACCAGGATGATTACAAAAAATATTTCATATCGGAACCATGAGAACCAATAGGTTTTTCACAAACTTTGTAGATAGCTCTGGCGTACAGTGAATAGTGTCTGAAGTGGTATTATCAAACGTACTTTATTATCATTCAGCGTATAATAGTTTTGCTAAAAAAAATAGCTTGCTTGAATCAAGATTTTCAGCATTAAAGCTCGTGTAGAATATTTTCTTTTTGATAACATTGTGTGAATTTAACAGTGGTTGAGCAACACCAAAATTCTTCGGGTATAATGTTTCGATGTATTGTAAGTATTTGCTATTTATTTAAACGATTCCATAGATGTATACGTGTTCTGAAGCTGAAGATAAGAGAATGGCTTTATTTGTACTCACATACGTTGATCTCATTAGTATTTCATTCACGCTTTCATAAAAAGGGTCGCAATAAATTGCATTTACCGCCCTCTGTTCGAAGATAAAAATAAAAATCTAATTACCTATGAATTTCCGTAGTCTAATATCATAAACTACAAGGGCATAGAAAAGATATAAGAAAACTTTGTTCAAAATGGGAATAGAATCTTTATCATTTAATGAAACATATTTATTACATTAAACAATCATCATAGTAAATTTGTACATAAGGCCAACATATTGCCTTGAGGTAAGTCTTTCAGTAAAACTAATACAATGTTTGATGAGACTTAGAATTAGTAGATAATTATATACATCACCACACGGCGTGAGCCTTTTAGATGTTAATCAAGCAGCATAATAGACAACGAACACATAGAGATGCAAAAATTAAAAATCACAATTCAAAAATACATTTTTCTATAAATTTAGAGTAATTAATTAATAAGAAACATTAAAAAAAATATAATAATGCAAAGCAGAAGAAGTCAATGGGAAACGATAGGTCGGTAAATAAATTACATTAATTATATCAATACAAACAAACATGAATATGTCAAAGAAATAAAACAACGATTTCGAACAAAAAAAAACAAAAAACTAGCATCAAATGAAGTTATTGTTTTATTAATGTTGATGAACATACTATGGAAGATCCTCTTTAAGACCGCCTTAAATTATCCTTAAATTATTAATGTAATAATTATCCATAAGACCGCCTATAATTGTATAGAATTAAAATAAAACTAATCACATTGTTTTCAATATGACGCATGCACGTCTAAATACTTTACTGTTAATCCAACAATGTTTCAAACTCACCTGTAATATTAAATTCAAAGATTCTTACTGCTATTATATAGCAGCAGGTATTATGATGTGATGAGGACCGGGTCTTTTAATTTAGTTATTCATATCATTAATTCATAAAACACAAGGTAGTTGGTTTTCATAAAATAATGCTCGCACATTAACATATTAATGTAATACTTACTGTTTTTCTTCTTTGCGAGATAGGTAGATGAAAGAATTTATAGTGTCACATTATACCCACATCCGTATCCGTCCTCGTCCGGCCGGGGCTACTTCTAATTTTATTTATTTAAATACACGAGTAACCATTTAACCTTTTCTGTGTTATTCTTGTGTGATAATTATGTAATAATGAAATTTTGAAGTATGAGGAATGCCCATATTCCCTGAAAGTTTTAGATAACTCTTCCCCAGACGATCCCGCAATGCGAAAATATTTATAATGCATTTACGTAATCACTAAGTTATAAATTACACAATATTTAGTGAAAATACTTTAAAATACTTATATAGTTATCAATTCTCATTTTTTTAGAAGCATGGTTTTCAAAATCTTTTCAAAGTATTCCAATTAAAAGAATATTTTTTAAGTAAGGAAATAGGAGGAAACTCATCTTTTAAAATTATAGATTCTGCAATGTATATACTAAGAATACATTAAGGTTTGCACCTTTCCTTACTCGTGCATGTTACAGGAATAGCAGTTTCTGTGTCATCTATACTCTTCATGCGATTTCTAAGGTTCGCCTGAAGGGTTCATCTCAACAAAATCTTTCCTGAAAATAAAAATATCCTCTCATGTCCTCCGACTCTTTACTAAAACAATATTAATTTAAAATTAGCTTAAATGTATGCATTTTCAATGAACTAGTATGTTGGTCTTTTACATTTAGTAACAGATAAATCAATACTTTAATGGAAAATTTACATTCATTTGGGATAGATTATCAAATGTATAAGATTAATAAGTCTTAACCGCCTTTCACTCCATGAAAAGCTGAGGTCGGGGAATCACTGACCGATAAAAAAATATAGTACCTACTTTCAGGATAGCTTGCAAACCTCATCACTGAATTGGAGATGTAATATGATATACTCGTATAATAATGAACACCAGCTTTTAATAGCAGAAAAAAGTGGTTTACTTTGACATAGATTCCACGGTAAGTAAAATGATGAAAATGTGTACTTAAAAAATATATATTTTCTTGTTTTTCCCTTGTATTATATTTTATTTTACATACATCAAGTACGTAATACATAATAAATATATGTTATTTTTTATTATCATGCCATATCAGGTAATTTCAATGCAAACACCCTCTCTCTCTATGGGATAGGCTTCTCTGAAAAAGGATCAAATGAAAGAAATATTTATGAAGTGAGAAAGATAAAGGCATATAAGGGAATACGGTCCTGTTTAATAAAGGATTTTACTTGAAGGATATAGGGTAGGTATATATAACATTTTCACATTCCTTTCTGTAATTCTATATTAAGTTGTTTGTTCATATGTTGGATTATTGCAATCTTCTCCAACAAAATAAATATATTTATTTTACATAAAAAAAAACTAATGGCTTAAGTTTTACTATTCACTTGGGCTGTATAAAATCAATTTAGACTAAGATATAATATTTAAGTAACAAAACCGCATGTAGTAAAATAAGTTTGACAATGGCTTTTTGAGTCGAAACTGGGTCACTTTATTATTCAAAATAGTAAAACTTTACCATTCGTGTTTTTTGTATAAATTAATATGGAATTTAACAAAATCAACGTCAACTCATCAATAAAATATAGTTACCTATCAACTTCGCCGCAGCAATTCTTGTGAGTGGAATAACAGTAGACTAATCGCCTTCAACAAACATGCAGGTCGTCCCCTCTTTACCGTAAAAAAATAGCATATTCATGTTAGGTGGAGTACCTATCTTATTGTTAAATTAATAAAAAATAATACTTTGTAGGTGACATTTCATGAAAATCTTTCTTATACAAGAGGGCACTTGAAAAATTACAGATGTCCGTATGTCATTGATTTAGTACTTGCAATCTTCAAGCAATTCAATATTTTGCTACACAGTAAATATGATGAATAAAAATCAAAAACTAAAGAAATTCACGTTAGTTTAGGTAAAAAAATATATAAAAAAGGTCAATTCCAAATAGGAGGAGCATAATTCCGTGAAGTATTTCGTCAATGTTGTTAATGGCCTTCCCAACATCATCATCATCATCATCGCCCTCAACGCTCCTCTCGGGAGCACAGGGCAAAAACCAGCCTCCTCCATTCAGAGCGTCTCTGTGCCAATTGCGTCACCTCTTTCCACGACATTCCTTGCGCTCTAATATCGTTGTCATAGGAACGGTGTATTGTGAAAGAGGGACGCCCGGGCCTACGGAACCCCTGCGGACGGAAGAACAGTGCTCTTTTTGGCCAACCATCATTAGGCATTCTCAAAACATGTCCCAGCCAGGACCATCGTCTCTCCTGTATTACGGAGATTACAGGTCTCTGCTGGGTGCGCCGGCGCACAGCATCATTTGTAACATGTTCATACCATTTGACATCCAAAATCCTTCTAAGACACTTGTTTTCAAAGCTGAGTATCTTCCGCTCTGTTAAGTGCCAAGACTCACAGCCATAATAGAAGGATTGGGATGATTTATTTATTTATTTATTTATTTTATTTTATTTATTTATTTGCTTGGGATTTATTGCATGGGATGATGCACGTATTGAACAAGCGACATTTTGTCCTGATGCGGAGTCCAGACGCCTTCCAAACTTTGTTCATGTTATTGAACGCCCCGCTAGCTGCTCCTATGCGGATTGGTAATTCCGACCGGAGATCACCTTCTGGCGTTATGGTTGCTCCCAGGTACCTGAATTTCCTAACCTGAGATATTTGGGAATTACCAACCATTAGTGGGGTGTGAGTACTCGTGCATGCACTATTACATAATTCCGTGTATTTCCATTTATTCCATTTATGTATTCCGTTTTACCAGCGTTGATACAAAGGCCAAGGCGCAAGGAATTTTCAAAAAGAGCATTAGCGTTGCACTGTAATCCGTCCACAGATGTATCAAAAAGGGTTAGATCATCCGCATATTCAAGATCGTGCAGCACTCCCACAGACGTCTCACTGTTTTCACGCTGCGATTAAGGCACACCGCCAGGGCCCAGAATAGATTTTCTGAGCAGGAAGTCCATAATTATGGCAAAGATAAAAGGTGCCAATACACAACAATATACTGTACTTCCCAACAATATACTGTAGGTATATTATTAAAAAAATAAATATTGCTATACTCGTACCAATTTGCACGTGTCGCACCAGGGGCCGTAGACAAGCCATACTTAGCAATCGACTACACTGACGAACTTTTCGACAATCTTCCTATTATGTACCGTATAATTATGCGTTATTGTTGCGGTTATTGTCGACAATTCGTTTGCAGTCGATCGCTAAGTGCGGTTTGTCTAGTGGGTCTGATATGTTATAATAATTGTAATAATGAAATAGCGGTTAATGAGGTGGTCGGGAGCGTGATAGCCTCAGAATTTCTCCTACTCCACCTTTGACATAATAATTACATTACTTTCTGTGAAGATGTATTTAGGTTTGTAACAAATCCTTTGTTTATAAAAATACCTATTTCCTAAATGTATTACTTTTTAATATCATTTTTTAACTTCCGTGCAATGTCGAGTATTGTTACAAGTTGAACTTGATACAAAGCATTCGCAATGACGTCTTTGTCAACATGAGTTTGACAGTTTGTATAACAATCAAGAGTCTAATGTATTATGTATTATTTTAAAGTATTCTTTGTTTAACATTACAAACATAATACTTCTTCTATCACTCATTACGTACATCGGGTATACATACATTACAAAGTAAGATGTACCTAGGTATGTTTATTTTTAATGAGATGCGATGGGATAATAATTTCAAAATAAAGAATACGTATTTTCCAATTGAAAATAAAAAAGGTATTTGGATGAGAAGATGTTAATTGTGTAATTTTGTTTTTTTTAAAAGAAAATTATACCGAAAAATGTAATGCTTTATTTTTATTGGGCATTGGCGTTGTATGTATAATCTGAATTTATTAAATAAAATCAACCCTACGATCGATATAAGCACGAGCTTGGCTCAATTTCGAGAGTAAAAAAATAAGTTATTTGTTAGTATAAAATGTTGTATGTAATGTATGCATGAATTAATATTGTTAAATATTTTTGATAAATAAACATGTGAATTTGAATATACTCGTATGTATTTGAGTTTATTAATATAATCAAATTTAATAAATAATTCGTCGAAGATTCTTTAAAGCAATCACTTTCATATTGAGAAATGTAAAATCAGCCAAACAGGCACTGTATTAGTTACATATATAATAAAAAAGTATTTAGTCGATATTAATTAATATCCTTTCCTAACTCCTTACGCCGTATCCTTTGTGGGCTAGCCAGAGAGGATGGAAGTCCAATTCGATTTATTCTTACAAACTTTATGCGCTTTCTCCACATATTCCTATATAAATGACCATTGTTCCCAAAGGGCTCAAGTCACTCGATAACGGGTGGATAGCCAGAATAAAAAATAAAAAAAAAAATAAATGACCTATAGATGCACACCGTTTTCTCTTACCCAATATGCGAACTTCCTTGAGAATTGTGCGGCGACCACGCGGTTCTCGGTTGAGCATGTGACGTCTTTAGTATGAGTTATATAAGCAGAGAAATTTTCATGAGCATTCTGTCTTATTACTAACCAAAACATTGTTTTGTTTATTATAAACAAAATTTACTTAAATATCTTCGTCATAATAAATTATATAGGTACCGTGAACTTATTTCGGCAAGAGTACTTGAAAACGAATCGATTTTTTACACATCAATTAATTATGAAAGAACATACCTAATATTATTTGAGCGCCACCTTTTTTTTACCAAGCGATAAATTCATTTATGTTAAAACGTAAAATAGAGAAATAGGAAACGATTAAAGAAAAATATTATCCAATAATTGTTATTTTTTATGAAATTTATTAACACGCATAAAATGCTTCTTATCTTTGTTATAGCCAAAGGCATTTCGTTTTCACAAACAATAAATAATACTCAAAATTCACGCCAATCTCTGTTTTTTATCCACAAGAAAGCTTCACCTTGGGGCTTAAATTGGTATTTATAGAAACTCTGATAATTATTTATTTTTATCACGAGTTATGAGTAAATCAATAAAACATAAATTTTGAATGGGAATAAATTTAATATCACAATATGGTTTGCCATTCTCGATCAAAATGAGATAATAATAGTGGAAAATCAATAGAAAGAACATAACTCGGTAGATGGATAAAAAATTTAATAATATGTAGTCTTAATCATTCAATTTGCTACTTTCAGGACTCGTTACATCTAAAGTATTTTTTCACATATGTTTCAGTGACGCATTATGCGAATGTTGAAATATTTTAATATTTCCTGATAGAGTATATAATTTACAGACAACTCATCACTTGCGTATATGACACATGTTAGAAGAATTGTTTTTATTGTGTACTGAATTCCTATCAAATTCCTACAATAATTAAATTTATTGTATCTTACAAATGAGAACTTAATATCTTATATTATAATCTTATATTTTTTAAGAACCTAGAATTTATGTAATTATGGATATGGATATTTATCTTTTATGTTCATACTTAGTCTCTTTTAAATCATGTAGGTATTCAATTTTTTTCTAATATTATTATTATTATTATTATAAAACATCATCCTGCACTGAGACCATAACAGCTTTTGGCCAAGACGGTCTCAGCAGGAGAATATACCATCATATACAATTGTTCCACAGGTTGGGTAGCCAGCAGACTAGCTGCATGTTATAAGCATGCAAGATATCTTCTCCGTGTCAACAAAAGAATAAGACATTCAGTATTGATGGCAAACCTTAGCGCTGAATTAAAAATGTAAATAGTTTTTTTTTTCGAACAAATGCTTGTAAACAGGACCCTCGAAAAATTACGGAAAAGAATGTTAGACCACAGTTTTTTCTAAGAATTTGATAAAAAATATTTGAAAGTAAATTCAATATTATACAAATTATAATACACTGAGAAAAATACTAACGCAATTTCACAACGAATCATTGGTACGTACTATCAGATTAGGACCAGAGATCGTACAAACGATTCATTAGTACGAATCTATAATATTAACTCATCGCAAACAAGTTGTTGGTAAATTAACCAATGATTTGTTTGCGAAGAGTTAATATTATAGATGTATACCAATGAATCGTTTGTACGATCTCTGATCCTAATCTGATAGTACCGTACCAATGATTCGTTTTGAGTATTTTTCTCAGTGTAGCAATGTTAAAAAAAACAACACTCGCCAATATTCCTTAAAAAGGATAATACGTCGGCATTTAGATATTTAGATGCCTACATCCTTAATATATTAACTCCCTTGAATATCCTGGTGTATCGTTAAGACCAATGTAGTGAAATAAAATATTCAATTAATTTAACAATACTACAATACTACAATACTATGTAGGTACATAATATGTAAGTAGATGGATTATCATTATATATACTCTCAACAATGATTTTACTGAAATCCCCAAAGCGATTACATTATATTTTCTTCATACTGTTAACTCAAGTCTTAAGAATATTAAGTACATATATACAATACAAAATAATATGAGTGTGTCGTATCTATACAGCTAAGTCCTAAATACACTTTGTGTAAATATAATTCTCATGAGATAGAGAACTCAACAACAGCAGCATCGCTATGATGGATTTCGGATTTGTAACATAAACAAGACGTTTTAAGGGATTACCTTATTGTTCTATAATACAACAAGAGTCTGATGTTCTTTTGCTTAGATGATATTAATATAATATAATCATGTATTCCAAATATTTAAGGCTTTTGCGTTGCGAATTTGTAAATCTTCGGACATAAAATTATTATGTTGAAAGCAGATGGCTTAAGTCTTGTAATAAATTGAATAATAATACTTAATATAATTAAATTATTTATTCACGTACCCTAAAGTGATGATATTAAACAAGTGGAACTAACTGAAAGTGACGGTTTGTATATTATAATTATATTATTAGGATACTGAAGGATTCACGGTAGAGCTTTTACTTGTATTAGTTACGTAACATGTACCACCTTCGACCTGTCTAAACACAGTGTGGTAAATTTTGAATAGGTCTCGCCTTGATAATTAATACCGAATCACCATAGTATCGAAAACGTTCGGGATAGTCTCTGTGAAGCAGTGGCGGGATAAGACTTTTTATATTGGTTCTGTCTTCGATATGCGTAACGTCATCACTACATAGTCATAATCTTTTTACTAGATAGTAATTATCATCTCAATATTTTGTATTTATTTTTGTTTTGTAGTTTCTATTGCATAGTGACGATTTGCGAAAGAATAAATAAATAAAAGTAATGAATACCGTTCTTTGATATATTTTTTTGTAATATTGTAATTAATGAACAATGAAGGATAAAATAAATAAAAAATATCTCATATACTTAAATTATTATAAAATGAGACTAATGAAATTTTGCGACGAAAGGGTAGAAAATCGAGATGTCCTTTTATCCACTATTCGTTGGTCCAACCTACCGCTTTATTTACTTTGTTTTCCGATTTTCTTCTATTTAACCCAAATTTTACTAAGTGAAAGTTAGATCCAAATCTTTGTATTCAAAAACATTTGCAGTCATGCATGCAATTGCACTAGTGTTCTGAAAGTATGATAAACACGCCTTTGAAGACATGCGGGGCTTTTTTGCATCTATGGAAAGAACGCCACTGCTGTAAAGAAGGCAAATTTGGTAATACTACATACCCCCAATACGGTTGTATTATTAATTCAATAAATGGAAACTCCAGACCAAATTGATCCTTGAGTTTATTTTAATTTTCTTCATCAATATTTACTCAATATTATGATAATTCACCTAACAGACAGTTAATTTGCATAAAATATTAGATTTTGACAATATTTTAAGGAAGAAAGGGTTTTTAAGCGCTTACGAATTCGGGTAAATTGAAAATGCTTGCCATACTAACGTTCACTATTAACTTACATAATACTGTAGGAATAAATATATTCTGTGCTATTAAAATTTATTCCGATTTATAGATTCAAATGAAGTTTTGTAATTTTTTGGCATAAATGGTAATGGTTTTCTGTATAATAAGTAGAGTTTTCTTACTCTTTTCAGTCAATTTTCGAGTTTTGTAAAAGGCAGGTATTCGTATAACCTCACATGTTATGTAACTGTTGACATTTAGCGTCAAAGATGTGACGTACTGCCTTATTCAGAATTTCTTATATTTTTTCAACACTGCCAATCTGCATCTATCTGCATGCAATTGGTTCACTTACAGCTGCCTTACAGCTGGGTGTGTCGTGAATATAATTTATGGTAGCTTTATAATAGTTTTTTACCTCATTTTTCAATTTATTTATGGAACGATCGCGAAGAAAAAGAGGCGCTTATTCACATTTGTATCTTCAAGAAAAAAATTACGCAAGTCCTTTACTTTAAATAATATGCTCGTATGAGGTTTGAATCACTCAATAAAGGTGTACTTACTTGTTCTTCCTATCACCAGTTCAGGCTTTAAAACAGCGCCTTCAGTCAAATTTCGCTGACATGTAGCGTGTGTCCACAACACCTATACCTATCCTAAAATTTTGTTCAATGGAATATAATATTTTTAAACGTAAAAGTAGAAATTTAATTTAATAAATAATTAGTATGTCAAATACCTGTCTAATTGTTTATAAAATTACATTTCATTTGAAATCTGGAAGATCTAAAAAGAAGAGACTTAAAATAAATAAAAAAAGGTACATAAACTTTGACTTGATTTACTTTCATTGTTTTATTTATTGTCTTCGTCTGGAAGAAATGTCTAAAGGAAATAAAATAATAACTTCCAGAAATATTTTAGATAATAATCAAAGGCCATTAATAGAACGGTTAAAACAGAACAAGCATTATTATCTCTTTGAAAATGAAATATAAAAAATAGGTTTTATTTGTTTTGTAGAACCATTTAATGATGATATTATTATTTCTCAGTGGATAAGGAATTCATCACCATAGATACGAAGAATATTCCGACTATGTATGATAAAAAAAAATTAGATAATTAAAAAAATATTGTTTAATATTTTTTTTTTAAATTTTATCAGTCTCAACATTATGTATGCTACTTGTATGGCTTTTTTCATAAAATTACGAAATTATTTTTGTACTCACTAGGTTAATTTCATGGCTAATCATGTTTTAAGAATGATTCTTGAGAGTACAAGCTACTTCAAATATTTCTATCGTTCTCTAGGTATATACCTATAATTAAACCATATTTTTTTTACCCAAAATTAAGTCAGAGACAAGGTATACCATTTTTAGCTTTTTTCCTGAATTATTATGAAACAGATGGATAAATCTCGAAAGATTTAAGAATAAATACTGAATCACAGAGGTAATCATAATGTATGTAGGTATATAGTTGATAACGGTATATAAGGAACGCAGTTGTAATTATAATTAAAAAATTAATTAAATGGGCTTTTTGGATGAGGAGGACACTAGCTGTGACTGCGGGGAGGTGCAGAGTGATTCTCATTTATTGCAATGCCCGCTGATGAAGAATGCATGTAATGAGAGTGACCTATTGATGGCGAATGACAAGGCGATATACGTCGCTGAATACTGGAGTGGCAAAGTCTAAAGTCCGGACCCGAAAAGTAAAGTAAGTAAGTATTATAATTAATGTGAATTTGTTGCCTTGATTCTCGATATAACTACGATACTGGTGAATGATGACTTAGAATAGTCAAAAGAAGTATGAAGAGACGACAGACAAGACAATTTTAAATGAACCCCAAAATCAATATTATTGAAATTTTGTGGAATTTCTGAGAGGACGAAAGCAGAAATTTGTAGAATTTTTGAAAAAAAGTAAAGTTCGGTAGACAATATCTGATGGAAAAGAAGCATAAAAACGAAGAGCCAATTAAAAACAGTACCTAATAATTTTTAAATGGTTAAAACATGTGCATTCAAATAGATGTATAAATGGTGCATTATGTGAGAACATTTTTATTAATTGTCTTTATTGGCACTGAATAAACTTATTTTTATTATTTATTCAAAAAATTATTGATAATAGACGTACTTATCCAATAGTTTGAAAATGTACAGTAGGTAATTATTATTTGCTTGAGCAGTAAAAACTTTTCTTATTAACGTGTCTAACGATATCACGTCTTATCTCAATAAAGATGGCATATTATTATATTTAACGTTTATTGAACTTATTTACCCTCACTACTACCACTACGTGTAGTAGTTGGTAGTAGTAGATACCCCTCCCAATCTATTTCGAATCAAAATCGAAACGATGATGGATCAAAACGCCATCTTCGATATTTTATTATTATGAAGACTATTGGATTTTATTGTTATTATTTTGATGTCTCTTTCATCTTTAGTTACAACAAATAACACCGCTCCCTGATACGCTCAAAAGGGATTTATACAAGGTATTATATAAAGATATTATTGGATTACCAGAAGATATCAGCTACGATATTTTGCTGAACGTGAATTGTGAATTTCTAATAAACTTTCAAGGATGTTTCTTCTTCAGTAAGTTCTTACTAACAAATTCACTGATGACAATTATTTTGCCGTTGGAGTAGATGTTGTGTACAAAATCGCTGTAGCAGAAAAGATAATACACCAAATATACTAATGTGACTTTATTATAAAACTAAGAAATATTGACTAAACATGGCTAAAGAGGATTATAATCAAAGTAATTTCTCTCAGAAAATTAAAATGTTTATAAATTTTTACAATATACCTACGGCTTATCCTTTTGCAATACGTGGATGATAATAAACATCTTTTACTATAATTTTTAAACAATAAAATTTCTACAATACAAAGTTGAGATTCATACTGTTGCCACCACTTTACAATATTATCCTTGCACCACAATATCCACTAAATGCAATTTGTCATTCAACCCTGATTTTTCAAAATCTGTCTTAGGATTCTTATTACATCGTGGAGCACCAGGTGAAGAAAAGGTCTCCTACTCTTTTCCGTTTGTTATCGAGTATTCTGCAAACAGAAAGTGATCGAATAAAAAATCATCTTTGATTCAGCATAAGAGTATGCAACCCATACAAAATGTTTAAATTATAACTGACATGGTAATCAAGTGTCTTCAAATTATGTGATTGACTCAAACCTCGGTTACGTATTCATTTTTTTTATTTTTTATTATTCATTTAACATTTTATTTCTTATTTCAAGATTTTTTTAATTGAAGTTTTTACTCCTCAATTAATATTTTTTTATTTCCCAACTCTGTTTCCTTCCAACCAATTTTCTACTTTTACTCCTCCAAGTCTATTAAATACAAACCTTTAATTAATTCAATCCTGATCACATTTTATCCTTTACCTCACCATTATAAACAATCCACATATCAATCCTTTCGGTATAAATGTTGAATAACAATGAAATTAGAACTAAAAGGTAATTGAAGTTTGAAAATTTTCAACTTTTCGTCGTTTTATGTACCTACTAATAAAGATGGAGTCTGTAATCGATATTGGAATAATTAAAGACTGTTTCAAACTTTAAAGTTTTTCAAAGGGCATAATAATGGCTTTATAAATTGTTCTAACCATGTAACTAACTCTACGATAGTTTCAAAACTTTTAATAATGTTACGACATCAAGAGCTCATATAATGACTCAATAATTCTTAGATTCTATATCATATTTCATTTCAGTCGAACCATGTGTGGAAACTACGTTCGTTAGTCATAAGACTAACGAACTGTCCCACACTGTAAAGTGATATTGCTAATTTATGCACACTTACATATTATCAAAAATTTATTACAATAGTTTTTTCATGTAAATTATTTTATAATTTGTAAAGAAATAATATTAAAAGATAAAATTATGAGCACCTATTCGCGAAAATTTGGACTGAGTTATGCGGGATTTTTTAAATTTATTTATTTAAATGATGCTTAATAATTATTTCCATCATAATATAGGTCAATAACGCCACTTCTCTTGTGGGGTAGGCAGAAAAAATCGAGCACCTGTAACTGTCCGTGTACACGCTTTTTGCATCTACAACATATGTGTAATTTTTCATACATGCTCTTCTAATCATTGCACGTGCCCATGTGTTCACCTTTTAAAATCTGGTCGTTTAAAAACGCGATCTAGCCATTTGATCGTCGAGTGAAGTCTTTGAGTACTTTTTCACTATGGCAATTGTTTGAACAAGCCTATTTATAGAAACTTACGAAGTTCATATAAAAGTTAGTTGGAAGACATCGCATTTTAGCGATAAACTCGCCCTCTGTGCATTGAATTGTATAAATGATATTTGTATGTTAGTTTGTTTTATTGTAAACAATGTACAGTAAAGAATAAAATAAATAAATAAATAAATAAAAGTGCGCAATTTAACTGTTTTAAATTTTAAGTTCACTATTTCAAGAGACAATTATATACTCCTATTTAATTTTGATGAATAAACATGCGTATGTTGCTTGGTATTCAATTATATAAATAAATAAAACAATAATAAAGAGTTAAGCAGGCTTGAAAATGCTATAAAATACATTTGTATGAATGACTCTTTAGGGACAATGTAAACTGTACTATTTGTTTATCTATAATAAGAGTATGTAAATATGTAGATGGAGTTAAACTGCTTAGCTTCATAGTGGCAATAGGATGATAATTATCTAAACGTGTTAATGAGTACTAACATTGTTAGTTATATTAGATACTAAACTTATATAACGTCATGTATGTATCATAAATTACGGATGATAAACTGAGCTTTGGTTGTCATTTTAAATATATGTCTTAAATACTAGTGGTAAATATTATATAAACATTTTTCACATACAGAAAAAGTTATTAAAAATAGGTAAGTATCTCTTTCTTGTATTTATGATATTTTTTTGGAATGTTTAACAGAACAACAGTTGCAACAGAATTGTCCTTTGTGTATAATATATAATAAAAAAGGAGAGTTTATTTTTGGACTTGTACAAGTATAACGAGTGATAGGAGGAAACTGGATTTAATTATGCAAGCTGATCTGATAAAAATTTGTTTGTGTTTTGTCCAAATATCCTGTAGCTACTCGAGCCTTGATAACGTTCAAGTATTTCAATATGTTAGCAAAGGCTTTTATACGTCGCCCGGACTCATGTATTCTATTGTAACTAAAACCTTTTCATTATACGTTCATACATTATACTTTACATTGTGTCAAAATAAAAGGTGATTTAAGTTACCAATTTTATACTCTATACCATGGGTGGCAAACCTTTTCAGCAGCCGGGCCAAATTTCAGAATGAGATTTTCTACCGGGCCGCACAACAATATACTCAATATTTGATAATTTTATTTCACCTTAAAATTTCTACCCAAATGGTATAGGAATTTGAAATGTTTCAAAATTCCTCGGTTTTCTTTAAAAATATTTTCTCAAAAATTCTCTTTCAGAAAAGTAACGGGTACTTGTACCGACTATTATTAAAAAAAGTAAAAGTGTGCATATGCTTCGCGGGCCGCACGTAGACACTAAACGGGCCGCATGCAGCCCACGGGCCGCGGGTTGGCCATCCTTGCTCTATACTATATTGACTGTAAAATTGAAACATTGTCTGTTGCTTATCAAGGGAAAATTCTTTTTGAAATCGTAGAACAACCTTTGATTTCATAGCTTTCTCTATATAAATATACTCTGTATGGATGATTGTTATATTATATTCATGATTTTACTTATGATATTTTTATTTTGATAGCAAAGAAAAAAAATCAGCGATAATAAAAAAAATACGATATCTTTGGTTTCCACTTTTAAATATGATTTTTTAAAATGGTGTAGCTATTTATGAATTTAGAATATATAAATGTTTAGTTAATCATTTTATTAATAAACAACGACCGAAATATTAACTTGAAAATCTTTCATATTAACTCATAAATAATTTATTGTAGATTTAATCAAAATTTATTTCTTCACTATTGCAAATTTTATTTCACATGAAAATAATGTGCTCATTACGTTGATAATGTAGACATATTTACTACTATACTATACTATACCCTACGCCAGGTGGGGTAGGCAGAGAAACTGAACGCCATGTCGATCTATCATTACATTTGACGATTTGTGTATGGTTTAAAAAAATATGACCATATTTCCAAATTTCGAGCAGAACTTAAATGGCCAACATATATAAACAATCCCGCGATCTACATATACTCTACTTTCTGTACAACATCCTAAAGCACAATTCCCCTCAATACCTTTTTAAGCGTTTTGAATACCTGTCTTCACATGGACGTCCTCTGAGATCTCAGAATAACCAGTTACTTGCCGTCCCTGCCCACACCACAACCTTCTTCAGTTCATCATTTACGACCCATGCAATTAGAATGTGGAATAGTCTACCTTGCAATATTAGAAATTCCTCTACGCTACACGTTTTTAAGAATAACCTAAAATCCATAGACTTATCCTAAAAAGTTTCTCCACGTGCCTTTATCCTTCATTTTATTGTATTTATTAGAGGAAACATGACATATATAATGTTCTACTTAGGACTAAGAATGTAATTAGTTATAATTAAATTTAGTATTAAATTATCACATTTAGTATTAATTACACATTGTCAACATAGTATCACACATTATTTTGGTTAGCTGGAAGATATTGCCTCCAGGCAATAAGCTCGCCAAATTGCTCATGATTTTTTTTTCTGATCAATAAAGTGTTCTTATTATTATTATTATTATTATTACATACTTCTTTCGCTTCCTCTACATTCATCCAGTTTCTCATACATGCACGCCGATTCTTCTTATTAAACACGCGACCGTCCTTGAGAATTTGATCCACGTGGTCAAGCCACGTAGTTTTTGGACGTCCGCGCTTTCTCACACCCTCTCTTTCAGATAAATACACCCTCTTCGTCAATCTTACAACATCCATTCGCTCTATATGACCAAACCATCTCAATTTATTTACACGCATTCTATAGACAACGCTCCCCTTGCATATACTCATTCTTCCTCATTTCTTACTCTATCATGCAATGTTTTACCTACCATTCTTCTCAGTGATCGCATCTCCACTGCATTTATTCCACTCTCGTCCTTCTTCAGCCATGTCCATGTTTCGCTTGCATACACATTTGACTGTGAATAATGTGAATGTCCATTTTACAAGTAACATGTAATAATTTTGTTCAGCAATTAGGTTTGTCACCCGTCTTGAATGTCTTATTTTGAATTGGCATGGAAAGGATGAGATGCATGTATAGATATAACATGCAGTTGGTTCATTGACTACCCCATTTACGGAAGATAGCTGATGGTATAGATTTTTATAATCAATATTTGGCATGGCATCGTTTTTTAGAAAACTTTTAATAAACAAAATTTCCACCATTCGGATTGTTATAATCTTTTTATTAACATTTAACTGATAGGTAATTGTCTATACTTCAATACTCAGTCGAAAACACCTTGGGTAAATTATTTGACTAATTCAATTATAATTTCTCTATCGTGTTTTAATTGGAAGTATATGGAAATGAGTTTATACTCCAAATTATTCCATTAGATAGAAAATACAGCCGTGCAAGTTTGCAGTAATAAGTAACTCAACACATACCTACTCCTATCGCTTTTCATATTAATTTGTACTACTGTAGGTAAATTACAAAACTTTCAATACGTTAGATATAATATATTCATCTTGTGTTAAATTCGTATTGTGGTATGTATTGATAATATCATTTAATTCATATTTGTACGAATACATGTAAGAGGTTTAGATTTTAAATCAAATTATATAATACTATACTATACCATCACGGCATATCCCACACGTGGGGTAGCCAGCAGACCAGCTGCATATAAAACATGCAAGCTGTCTTCTCCGTGCCAATATAAAATCAAAAAATATATAATATCAAGTAATAATAATAAGAACTAAATAATTCTTTGAAGATTCGCCTTGTTGTGGGAAAACCACCGCAAGGGCCCATTCATGAATCACAACACCTCCTGAACAATAGGGTTTTTAACCCTGCCTTGAACACCTCCACACTCTCCAGAGTTCGCAAAGTACCTACCTACATATTTTTAAGATCACATTATCTCTCACAAGTGGGATAACCACTTGATTTACAGCATGAAAGATTGTTGTTACAGAGGTGAGGCATGAATTGGTGGTGAAGGTACCTAATCGCTTAATTGAATGTTTAAAAAAAAACTCGATATTTCTGATAAGTGATTGTCAACAGTGGGGATCCGATAGAATACAAAAAAAGAATAAAAAGACTTACACGAGTATATTTTTTTACAGAATTTAATATTTCATCTTCCGATAATAATAATATCAATTTACCTACTACCAAATTTCAATACTCAAGGCGTAAATAGTTTTTTTTTTAAAGATATATCTGGGTTTTGTTATAAATTAGTTTTTTAATTAATTTTAATAAATTATTACTTAAAATCTTTGAAAGTAATTTTCTATGCTATATACATAGTTACGAGTACTTAGTTAACGTAATTTAGTAATTTCCGGCATTTTCAAAATACAATTCCCTTGTCTAGTTTTTATAACGGCAGCAGTTCCGGTTGTAATGGCAGCACTTTCGCTTTTATTTTGATTAATTATTGATAGTTTAATTAAGATGTATGGAACGGTGAGTAAACAAAAAGAATACCTACAACGATAACGATATACGGCAATTCATAATATTATTTCATCACATATGAAATATTCGAATTTGGCATCGTTGCTAATAACTCTCGAAATAAAAGTGATACATATTTTAATGTTAAATAAAAGATGTTTAATTAAACGCATTAATGTATTTTATTTCATACATACGAGTATATGGAAAAAATGCATTTTTCTATATATTTTCATTGTCTCTCACCGTCTAACAATGTGGAAAGATCTAAGTAGGATCGGTTTCTTAGCGAAGAGAATCAATTTAAAAATATATTTACGGTATTTTTTGTATTGAAAACAGCAGACATGTCATTAAATTAAGAGTTTAATGCTCTAAAAGTGCCATTACCAACGCGTAATTGAATGAGCCAAAGTGCCTTCTATATCCAACCGGTAAAAAATCTATAAGTAATTTCGTTCCTCCTTGAACCGTATGTGCGTAGCAAATGTACTACTTACATATATTATTTATAATATAAAATAAGTATGGAGTACTGAAGGTAGAGCGGAGTGATATGTCACGTAAGGCACTTGAAATAATATTAATCGAAAACTAATGCCTCATTCAGAAGTTAATAAACTTTGGATTTGTAACGATTAACGTTGTATTTAAGATAATAATATGTATGTCTTTTTGTAACATGTTATCGATCATCTGCCAAGTCATGATTGGTAGAAGCATTAATTCATTAAATTTTCTATAGGCATGTGAATTCAATATTTTATCTAATTTATCGGTAAATTATAGTAGACAAAATTGGGTGTTCTTAATTAGGTATCAATGGGTATAAAATAAAGTTTTAAATATTAGGGATAGATTATTAATTAATGAAATATTCGGAGTAGTATTCTTAAGATGGAGTAGGAAAAGGAGACGACTCTGGAGAGACCATGTAGATCGGATGGCTGAAAACAGAATCGTACATATATTCACGTCCCCAAGGAAGACCACCAAAAAGATGGCAAGACAGCTGGTCTTCAGCATCACAAGAGGCATCAACTTCTGAACTAACAGATCGATGATCGACTTTAAGAAGAAGAAGAAGAAGAAGAAGAAGAAGAAGAAGAAGAAATATTTCTAATTTATTTCAACTGCTTATTGGAATATAAAAAGGGGATAGTTTTTTTCTATCTCTCTATTTCCATGGCCATTTGTCTTTTTCCTATTGTTACTTGTAATCTTTATTAATTTTTGATGTGAGTTTCAAAAAAGCTTTTGAAATATATACGATTCAAAGAATTAATCAGGTAACGTACATGCTTTATTGAAATTTACTATGTGTGAGTTTTAAAAAGATTATATCGAAAATAGGTATAAAAATAAATGAAAAAGCCATGTTTACTGTTGGAAATGAGAATTTTATCATTTATTCCAAACGTATTTTTTCAAAAGCTTAGTTATTCTGAGTATTAATCATTGATGAATAGAGCTTATTTAAAAATATTCCAGGTAATTTTTATTGCTATTGGCATAATCTATGTATTGTAAATGGAGGTAATCAGTTTTATAATAGCTACGGAAATCGAATCAACTGAAATGTACCATGTAGGTACGAGGGTGATCTGAAAAGTTTATGGCCTAAACATAGCAATTTTCTTTAATAAATGCTGAGAATTGAAATTGCGCATCATTTGACAAATAGTCACCAAAATTTATGCCTTTTTGGTCAGGTAGTTGTTGTTTGACAAGCGTTTGAGTGAGTGTCAATGTGTTTTTGTGAAAAAAAGAAAAAAATGAGTTTCATTCAGTGTTTTTGAAAGGATATTCACAAATTAAAGATGAGTTCAATACTGTGTACGGGGACTTTGGACCATCATTTACCACCATGGAATTTCGGGCAGTTTAATTTAAACGTGACCAGCTTGGATGATGATGAACATGCTAGACATCCAAAAACTGCAACAAATTACCGTAATATTGCTTAAGTTTGCCAAATAATGCAAAACGATCATCGAATAAAAGCGAAGGTGACAGCATAGCCTACAAATATGTTCAAAAATGTGTTTGTCACATATCGGATCAAGATAAAGTCATGAAAAAGCTGCCCGTGAGATGGCTGCCGCGTTTGTTCACATAAAACCAAGTATGTGTACGAACGAACATTTCCAACACTCCATTGACTCTCTTTACACTAGAGTGTGCAAATTTACAAAAAAAAAACTGCGTTGAAAAGGAAAACATGTTGTATCTTTGTAAGGTCGCAAACTTTTCAAACCACCCTCGTATGTAGGTATCTACTTCAACCCTTACACGAAGACACAGTAATGAGCTGCATAAATTATACACGTATATTATTCCGACGTGGAAAGCTTTACATAGGTATAAGTCACATAATCATGTGTCGGTTACTAATAGAAATGACACGAGAATTCGGATACTATTATTATTACTATCCGGTCCACTTGTAAGAATTACTATCCACTTGTAAGTATTACTATAAACTTCGGATACTATTATTATTATTATCCGGTCCACTTGTAAGTATTACTATCCGATAGAATACCGAAAAATAAATAGCTAAATATCTATCAAAACAAATAAACAACCAGTCAAATATGGAATAATCAATATTCAAACCTTTATCAATGCAAATTTATCAGTTATTTTAGAAGGATTAACTATGTAACAGTTACGAGACATTTTGAATTTTTTTTTACGTATTCTACAATGCACATTATATCGCTCGTCAATGGTATAGGTTTACCGAAAACGATCGCGATTTTAATAATCAAGTGACGGATGTGCATTGTAGAATACGTAAAAAAACATTCAAAATGCAAATTTAGTTTGACAGTTAAAGAAACATTATTTTATACCATTCCTACGTTGTCGTAAATAATGATGTTGATTCTGAATGATTTCGCTTTGGCGCCATTTGACAATCTTTAGACAATAGACAATTTTAAAGGTTCCATTACAATATACCTATAGTAAAATTACAGTCTTTGGTCTGGTTCTGATGCTGATTATGGTTAGGCAACAACACAACAGTTTTAGTATTTTTAATGTTTTCACTCACCCTCATATAAAATCACACACTTTTATTGCATACCATACATAACGATTTGCTTTAAGCGAATTCTTTTTGAAATCATTATCCGGTACCTACTTATCCAAACCATTGTCCATTTCATTACTAGTTTGTCGGACGTGCGACCGCCAGGTTAGTATATAAATCAGGTCATTTAAAATTAAATTGAAACGACTTTTAGACGCCTACGTTTCAGTTTATTTTTCCCATTTACACACTACAGAGTGTAAGGGTTTTGACTTTTAATAATTATTTTAATAATGCTGGAAGCGTCATATTCATCTAGAATAGAGCTTAATTAGATCATAAGCTATTCTGTCTCGCATTTTAAAAAGCTAATCATAGTTTTTAATCAAGTTGAAGTACAGTAATGGGTTAAAAATGACTTAACACTAAGTACCCTTCTGTACCATTTCGTATTAAAATTAATTAATTAAATTAAATTTTCATTAGTTGTGCTTTTTTGATATCATCATCATCATCATCGCCCTCAACGCTCCTCTCGGGAGCACAGGGCTATAGGCATTCTCAAAACATGTCCCAGCCAGGACCATCGTCTCTCCTGTATTACGGAGATTACAGGTCTCTGCTGGGTGCGCCGGCGCACAGCATCATTTGTAACATGTTCATACCATTTGACATCCAAAATCCTTCTAAGACACTTGTTTTCAAAGTTGAGTATCTTCCGCTCCTGAGCCTTGCATAAGTGCCAAGACTCACAGCCATATAGAAGGATTGGGATGATGCACGCAAAAGCCCTGGGCCCCTAGTCAAAACACATTTAAGCGTTACGTTTTCGTTTCGTTTTCGTTCAAGCAAGACGAGGTTGCGAGAATGCATCAATTTTCGTAGCTAAAATACGCAAGTAGCTACGAAAATTGACGCGTTCTCGCAACGTCGTCAACGTTTGAACGAAAACGTAACGCCTAAATGTGTTTTGACTAGGCCTACTGATGTCTCGCCAAAATATTTTTTTCACCAACAAACAGTTCCTGTTTATAAACAAAAATTAGCAATTTAATAAGCATATCTACATACTTATTTTATTTTCTCATAAAAACCTATTTATAGAAGAAAAAAAACATGTTTTTGTTAATTGTGATGATGTCTGAAGACTAAATAATCTGTTTAATTTTTTAAATACAGTAACAATTAAAATATCGACTTAAAATTTGCAGTATCGTGATAAGAAAATATAATATACAAAACTGCCCCATATTAACAGTTGACAGTTTTCTAATATTCATATAAATTATGAGTATTTTTATGACAAAATACCTAAAATCGACTGAATTTTATGAATGATTAGCTAGTACACGATACACAAAACATTTCATAAAGTATACTTTTCTTTGTATAATGTCATACAGCAGAGTTGAATCTCACATATAATATTCATTAAAAATGTTTAACCAAATGTTGATGTCACCATTTCATCTTTGTGTCATTCATTCTTTACCACGTGATATGTATAATGTATATGTACATAGTAGTATCTAGGTCGAACGTTAAGCAATATAAAGGTTTCAAATATCTCATCTCAACCGTATCTACCCTCCCCAACAACGTAACCTTCCACCAACACCTACTCTTCCTTCTTCCAATATGTTGTCGTATTTATTATTATTATTATTACTGATGTGGTTTACCCGACATCACTCGTGAAACAAAAATCAAATCAATAAATAAACTTTAGCATATAATTATGTACAACAAGTGATTTTCTAAGGCATGTCAATAATGTGAGGAAAATTGCAAAAGCGTCATATAACATATAACTGATAATGGGGACGGAAGCTCTCGAAAGCGAACTCGAAGTGGATTTACTAAATATCGTTTAATTTTCATTTGAATTACTTGCTGTAATAAAATTCCACCAATAAATCGATAATTTAAACATTGGGTTACATTGTGTCATGTAAAATGGTTACTTCCTGACAGAAGTAACGTGTGTTACGTTACATTGACTTGTATCAGATAGGTACTTATTATGTTACGAGTATAAGTCAATAACCTCCCTTAAGAATGAGACTTCATGTAGAGTTTATTATTTTCGTCAAGTCTTTCTTCGTTATAGTGTTTATTGATAACAGATTCAAGTGTACGTTATATCATACAATACTTAACTATTTTTGAAAATTATGTTAATTCTCTAACTGTTATTGATTTTTTTTATCAATTAATAATTTTTTTTTTGATTTGCTGTAGATATATTATTAATTTCGTCATTATTGTCTGTTTGCGAAATAAAGTAAAATAAACGAACGAACTAAAATATGTATGTGTCTATTTCTACCCTTACGTACTTCTGTATCCACTTCTCGCTCACTCTCGACATCGTCATCTCATCTCAAAATATATAGGCTGTGCTTTGAGTGTCTCTTGAACGCGGTGTTGTACCTTATATTATGCTATATGAACGAAATTTGATTCGTATTGGGTACATTTTATTATTTATCTTGAGTTTTAAAACGTGTAAATGATTTCTACGTTGTTATTAAAAACCGTATTCGGGCGTTTTTTTTCTTTATTCTTGGAAAAAACACTCAAAATCTAGTGACACTTTTTATTTGTCTTTCGTTTAATAATGTTTTCGGTCTTTCTATCAAATGAGAATTTTAATTTAAGCTTCATTAATTTCTAATGTTTCCAATCTTTGAATTCAAAAGTAAATATTGTAAATAAAGTAATAAATCATTAGAAATCACCTCTTCTCACAATGTTTACAATACCTTATCCTTAACAGGTGCAGCTATTGTTTTCAATTATTTTGTTTTTGTAGATGTTTTAACAAAAATATTAGTCAGTATTATATCGCTCGTCAATGGTATAGGTTTACCGAAATCGATCGCGATTTTAATTATCAAGTAACGGATGTGCATTGTAGGATACTTAAAAAACATTCAAAATGCATGTAATAAATTTAAAAATCATCCTAACCATTCAAATAAAAAATAAAACATTCAAGATGAGTGTTATATCTCATCACTGTATCGAAGATTTATTATATTTAACGAATATCTATCTTTCTTTTAAAAGACGCTCAAAAACTTAGAAAAAAAAATCTTATATTTTCTATCGTTTTACTTATATTTTCATTGATTCTGACATGAAATTTTTATTGGCAAATTGTTCTCGCCAGAGACGTTGTTTACATTAAAAAAATAACAGTGAATGTATACTTTATGGTTACATCAATCTTGAATTGGTTTTACCTTTTTTATTTTTACGGCAAAAAAGAAATCATAATTTAATATATAATATTTTACTAATTTAAGTACGAAATCCAATTTAAAATAAAGTAAAAAGATATTTGCAATCCGAATAATTTCTTGGTGTAAATTTAACAAAAACTTCTTTGTCATGGATAGGATAATGATAATATTATATTATTATAGAGAGTACATGGTATCATTTCAGACCATCTATAGTAGGTGGATTCCCACTGTAAACGATAAAAGCCACTATTGCAAAGCTCTTTAAATAGATGTTGGTTTTTTAGTAATAATATCCTCAAAGATCCCACAGACATTCAGGAGGCTACTTATAAGACCATTAAGGATAAAGGAAGGATGTTCTTTCGTATATATAAAAAAGGTAATATATTTTGTAGATATTACATATTATACCAGCATATTTTAAGTATCAAAATAATTAAAAACATTGGTATTTTGCCTCAACTTAAACACCTTTCAAAGCTTCTCCTGGGAGCGCAGGGAAGAACCATCATCCTTATAGGGCACCTCATTACTAATCGTATCACCTCTTCCCACGAAATTCCTAGCTCTCTGGTGTCACTATTATTATTGCTCAGGTTATCATAATCGTTGTGGACAAAAGAATGGTTCTCGTTTTGACAAACTATCATTGGACATAGTCAAAACAAAACCTGTAGTAATGAAAGACTATTGTTGTGTCATGAAGGTTGCCAAAAAAGATCACCTATCTATTGTCTGCAAGTGTCAAATAGGCAGGATATTTTTCTTTTTCAATACACCGTTCTTATAGCAATGACGTCAGAGCACTAGAAATATCATGAGAAGAGGTGATTCAATTAGTATAAAGACGATTTGAGTGGATGCTACTGGTTGCCGCTCTGTTTTCCCAGATAAGTTTTGATATGTGATTAGATTGGATAGAAATAAGTGCAAAGACACATAAAAATCAGTTTTTTTTTTTGATTTTGGAATATTTGAATAATTTATACACCCAATCTGCTTTAGGGGTGAACATAATTTTAAAAATGTTATAATAAAAGAGGTTTATGATAAACTGACTGTGCGTTTTTTCGACTTTGTCAACTTACTTGCATAACATTATTCATAGCAAATGGGTGAAACATAAAATTTTTATGAATAAATAATTTTAATGACGGAACATTTTTTATATACGGTTGCGGCTAAAATAGTATTATGAACAGCAAAGGCCAAGAGAAACGGTTTTGCAGATAATCATTCTTTCTTACTGAAACAACGGCAGATTTTACTGCTGAAAAAAATATACGTTATAAATTAAGCTTTTAGATGTTGTTTGGTAACCTGCAACAACAGAACGCGTTGATATAAAATATTGTTTTACGATGAGTTAAACTGAACGAAACGGCTTTCGGAATTTACGAGCTGAACTAACTTGCTTTTAATGCCTTTATAAGCACCAGCTTGTATCAAAACACAGGAGTATTAAATGGTTAGGAAACCGCATAAAACATTTGTTTACACGTGAAGAAATATAGCTTGGCGCGAATTAGTAAAATATGCTAAATCTAATTTCTACAGATTATATTATACTGGTACGTGAATACAACTATTTTTTTTTACTATTCAACTGCCGCTCCAAAACACAGATCATGTTGAAAATATTTTTTTTTTTTTTTTTTTTTTTTTTTTTTTTTTTTTTTTTTTTTTTTTTTTTTTTTTTTTTTTTTTTTTTTTTTTGAGGGGAAATCCTAGTCATGGACACCCGGCCTTTCTGGCCAGGTAGTGCCGGACTCCAACCGGCTAAAACCCCTCATCTTCTACCACGTCTCGGTTCCTGCCTTTCGGCCTACCCAGAGACGTGGCGTTGTCTTATTATCATTTTCTTTCCTGGTTCTCATCATGCTCTTTTTTCCTCATTATGTTTTCTATGTATTCTTGAATGAGCCTCCAGTATTTTACCGAAACCATCATTGTTCGAATGATGGTTTCTGAATGTTTGTTTCGAATGTTGAAAATACTGAACCAAATCTAATTTATGAATCTCAAATACTTAATTCCACAGGAATTTATAATTATCTCTAAATGAATAAAGGAAGGTTAATTTGATTTATTTTAACTTATGAATTATTTATAACATTTTTTAATATAATCTGTTAGAATTTGAATGTTTTTAAAAAAAGTTTTATAAATACCTACCTAAATACAGGAAATTGACAATAACTAATGAGAAACAAGAGACAGTGTTTCTATTCATAGGAAATCAAGTAGATTAAAACTGCCTTTTTTAAACAATATATTAACATAATATGTTTAAGATTTCCTTCCGTTTACACAAAACATACATGTTACTCCAAAAAATGACCACGTACGTCATCATATTGTTACACGAGCTTGTATTTCAGTTAATTTTACATACAAATGTCTTTGTAAAGTTCACGTAGGCTTAATTATGATGATACAAGATGTAATATTATATTCTAGCATGTCATAAACGATACTATGTACAAGTAAGTATTCTATGAAGTTTACAAAGTTTAGTTAAAATTGAACCTTTCACAACCCTGACACACTGACACACAAAAGTTTTTTTCACGGTCCTAGTTAATTAATTATCACGAGACAACTTTTTTATGTCTACATACAATGAGTATGTAAACGATCATAAAAAAGATAAATATATCTATCATTTTATGGCTCACATTATAAGGTCAGTCTTGACTTGTTATAATGTTTGCCCAAGAGGTGATGGATCACTCTGTCCTATTTCATAAAAGATACATATAGGTACCTATTTCTGTACCTATAAGCTATATTCATGTATTGAACATTTTTCATTCCGAAGTCACAATATAATCAAAATGTTGATGCCAAATTATAAGATTATTATGTGAACTATTATAATATTTTATTTAATACTCATTAATTACTATTATAATATAAAATATACAGAGAGCATTGCTTTAAGTAAACTAAAAAAGATTTCCAAATTCATTATCATAATATTTCAAAGTTTTTTTAGTATTATTTTTTATCATAATTTTTATTTTTTGGTTCATAGCCAATTTTTGCTTTGGATCATTTAGCGTTATAAAAAATATTAACACTCCTAAAATATTTCAACTGAGACAGAAGATTTGACTCCGAATATAAAAATTATATATCCACCTATTAATGTAATAACCCATAAACGGTTGGGATGCATAATATAGTTGAATATTCTTCAGCCGCAAGACGGCAGCTGGTTCTCAGCCAATTTTACTGTTTTAAGAACCAACGCTTTTTTCGTTTTCTGCATTATTCTCTGCATAATTTTCCTTACACTGTTTATATATTTAAATGATATTTCGTTCTGTTTAAGGTTTTTCAATAGAACGGTAACCCTATCAAGGGTTTCTATTCGTTATGCTGTTAAAAGTGAATTGTAATGGAACATAATTATTTAATTAATTTTTCATTTTTATCCACCTTTACACGGCAGAGCCTTTCACGTGTAAAAAAAAGATAAAAATAGTAATTCGACAGACAAAGAGAGTAAAATGCAGTTTGAAGTTGCTGGCACATAAATTGACGAAAGAAACCAAGTATTTTAAATAAAACTTAATTTTTAGGAAGATATTTTTTTTTTAATTTAAAATGATTAGACAAATAAAGGAAAAATAATAAATGAGTCAGATGTACGTATAATATTTGAAGTATACGTACCTAGAACTAGAACTAGAACTATAAGTTCATGATTTGAATAATTTTCATATAAAAGTAATGTAACTTGTCTACTGACAATTCGTATTAGAGATATCTCTCTACATGATGACAAAAACCTCCCAAAAAAAATACCAAAATTTGTGCATTAAGTCTCTGAAACTTCATTATTATTGAAATAATGAAAACACTGTTCATTTTTATGTAGACTGCTTTAGTTTTGAGTAAAGCCATAGTTGAAGAGAGAAGTAGGTAATAAATACACCTGGAAAATGAATAAAATAAAGTATAGAATGTGATACACGCTTATAGTACTGAATACTTATACCTATATACAAATAATACCTACTACAGTATTGTGAACAAGATAATAAAATACGGCAGTCAAATATATGAAACAGATTTATTTGTTTACACTTCAGTGAACGTAGATACATCGTATACTTATCAGGGTATTTTATAAATCTTTTTACCTTACAACTTTCCCGTCTCAAAAAGACAACCTGAAAAACTTGGCGGAGCTACTTGTAATACAACTAATACAACGAGACTATATGTAATAAGCTTTTGGTACTTCTCGTTACTCTGCAAAATCATTTATTTAACTATAAGTTAAACACCAGATATTTATGAAATCTTTGGTAATAATGAATGCTTTTGTCGAACCCTTTGAATTGTTCTGTTTTAATATTGTTTTATTTAGCCTATGTCATTTGCAATGAAACGAATAAACTTCCTTGTTAAAACATACAGGAAATGCATCTGACATTTTCATTGCATTTTTAATATAAATGCTGGTCGGAAATTAACCCGCCATTTGTGCTACTTTAAAATTATTTTTTTAGATTATTTTTTTTAAGCTTCTAGCTTACAAGTGTATAAGATTGTATTTGGTTTCATTACAAAAACATTATAAGTAAAAAAACATCGCAAAGGGACTTTTATTTAAGTTCATTCGAAGGCAATGTATTGAATGATGTGCTTGTAAAGCAATAATTCACGATTACAATAAACCTTCTTATTTCGATTTGAAAACTTTCGTGATTTGTATTCAGATATTGAGTAGGTAGGTATCTATTTTTATTTATTACTGAAAGCTTATTTTATTTCTATCATCTTTGATATTCGATGATTGGCCTTTACTCTACAAAGAGTACCTATCGAATTTAAAAAAAATCACGTACTTCTGTGTTCCCATTTAGCAATAATAATTCTAAGAAGTTTTGAAAGTGAAAGAATTAATGATGACAACGTCTCCCAAAATTAGGACAACCCGTGAAATTATCTATTGCATCTGGATCTTGTAAACTCAACCAGAGATCTTTTACTCCGTGCCATCAAAATATGCAAAAAGGATGGATAATATATGATTTCTCTGAATTGGATTTATTACAATTGATGCCTGCCTTGATTTACAAATGCCTGCATCTTTGAAAATGTAATCTAAAAATCATTCCACTTCTGGTTTCAATATTGAGCGTACCAATAGGTGTATATATTTTGGGATCAACGTGTTTCTTAAACATAACAATATTTCCACATCAGATACTAGACAGAAAAAAAATATTATGTGCTTTTTTTGAAAATAATGCTTAACATACTCGTCAAAAAAAATATATTTTATAAGCTCATTATTAAAATTCAATCGCAAATATATTAATAATATTTATTGCTTAATTTTCTATGTGTGTTCCTGCATACGTTAGTATAATTACTTTATGTGCGTAAACAATAAAACCAATTTAAATAAACACACAAACAAATTTGCACTGTTGTTTGTTAATAGCTCGTATAAATATTAAGTAGGATCTGGCAGTGAAAACAAGCATTATGTATATTAAATTAATATAATGTTATTGTAATAAACAAGATCCACCGTAAGCTTGAAGTATAATACTATGAACTGGTGTTATTATTAACAATATTCATAAATCATATCAGCTGGTAATGACCGTAATCCTTAATTTGTTTAACAGATTTAATATTCCACACATTTAATATTATCGAGTTGACTCTTATATCACTACATACGTGTTTTAATAATCATTATATTATAAAAGGTATGTGGCTATTCATGTGCATATGGAGTTTGAACAATATGTTCGATTCTAGGTGCCGGCAAACTCTCCTTTCACAACGCAAGCTGTAAGTTTACTGTGAAAGGTGTAAAAAGTTTTTTTGTTGTAATCCTGTTTTATATGCGTTGCATTTTTTTTTACATGTATGCGGTTTTTTTTAAGTATTACTCAGGTCACATGCAATGCGATATTTCATATTAAAAAGATATCAGTATCAAACCGTTAGCTGGATTAAGGGAAATCAAAAGAAGGTTTTTTCATCTCCAAATAATACACAAGAGTTTCATGCCAACCTATGATATTGCATCAAATATGAACATTTGTATGTAATTGAGACAAAATAGTAATGTAATTCAAACCAAGTTGTTTAATTAAATAGAGTGTATGTATGTATGTATGTTTGCAGCTACTTAATAACGTCAGTAAGTGAAACATATTGTACTTAACTCAAAGTTTCTGTATATGTATTAGGAAATATATTGTACTATGTCGCAATATGAAACATAATTGCTGATGCAAATTAGTCGTCATACCAATGAGTATTATTAGTATAATAGGTATGTATTATAATATAATGAATCATATGTTGCATGACGTCTGTACTCTCAACTCTCTCATTACTTCATCAAGATCTGAATACTGAACATATTAATATGTTTAACCTACTTACCTACAGTTCAATTTTTAATATTAAATTCACAAATCATATAACTAATACATTCACCAATTTACCTACTCTCAAAACTGCAATATATTAAGCGACATATGTATTCTTTCAGATACGATTTTACTAAGGTCTTGTTTTTTAAGTAAACCTGTTTCTACAAATTAAAATCTTGTTCATTGTGTTCATTCAATTTATTGATCACACAGCAATTAAATATGACTAACTCGTAAACGAGTGGATGGACTTAAAAAGAATAGAAAAGGAATTGAATGTGAGTTGGTGTTTTCCTTTCTACTTAGTTACACAGCTGTTACTATCCACTGCCAAGTCTTTCTCATTTTTCTAAAGGCATTTTTATCCTGGGATTTCTGCAGCCAGTCACTAGGAATTCTTCTAATGTCTTCGCACATGAACAGGCCTGAGTGCCTGGTGCTAATCCAGTTTGCTTTGTTTTCATGTTGTATTTCAACATTTGTTAATTTTCCATTTTTCTTACGGCTAAAAAATATTTTTTGGAAATTAAACCATTCTGAGTTTAAAAAAGTAAGATTTAAAACTATTCCCAGCTTACAATATTCTTTGCAAGAAAATAATATAATCCATGAGTAAGAACTCTGAACTATCGAATTTATTATTCAAGTGATAGCACAGAAGAGTAGAGAAAGCATATGTATCATCTGTCAAATCAAAGTAAAAAGTTTTAGTATTTGCAAATTTTTGAGGAGACACACATGACAAGACGTTACATCAACTTTGAGGGATAAGTTTCAAACTAAAATTGTCTGTTCTCTATCATTCAAGTCGTACGAGTATTTTGACTTTCGAATACATAAAAATATACGTATGTCTCTGCATACATACTTATTCATATGTTAATATAAATATCTATCGGTTTATCTACATAAATACATAGACTTAAAAAAGGTGACTCAACATTACTAGACTGATAAAGTGCATGGAATGTTGTTTGATTTTGTTCTGAAAGTTTTTATTGTACTTTGATGAATTGATCACATTTGCTCATTATTGAACTAATTAATTTAATCTGTAGTTATAAGCTGAAACAATAAATCCATGATTTTAAATGGCGGAAATCATCCAAACAAGGATGCATCGCCAATATTCTAAAAAAAACATTACTAGACAAAATATATGTGTTACTATGGTAATTATAATAAAAATAATTATAATATTGAAGGAGACCCACCGACCACCCGGATAGCGCAGAAGTCTAGGGACTTCCATTTATCCGAAAATGGTTGTCTGGAAGAAATAATAATAATTGAATGGTTTAATACCTAAGAGTCTGTCAAGCAATCTCAGAAAACTGGGAGTAGATGACAGGCTCAAATACAGCATGCAGAAGGTCGTACTTCTATCGTCCACCAGGATAGTAAGAAGGTTTTTGTCCCTGTAGCTCTGTAAGTGATCTCCCATGATTGTACTATTTCATAGAACATCATGGAAGAATTAACTCGAATAATGTTGGGGTTTTACATTTTGAATATAAATTTATTTTAATATTTTATGGTTTTTGTTATTTAATGTTATATATTTAAAATTTATTGTTAATCTTATATTGTGTTTTAAATGTAGAATCTAATATTGTTTTGTTAAATAAATGAGATAATAATAATAATAATAAAAAAACTTTATTGCACAAAAAATCAACATATGAAAATATTCAATTTAACTACACAAATAATTTTTGTGCAATGGGCGACTTTATCGCAGAAGCGCGATATCTTCCAACTAACCCAAATTACACCTAGTCTTGATTGTTTTTTATTTTGGCACTGCTGTGAACTGACAGTTGGTTATTATATAATATACTCGTATTTATCTATTTATTTACTCAAACGGCTAACAAGTCAATTATAATAGTACAATTAGATACATTACTATGCGTAACAATAATATAGAGTTATATAGAGTTATATAGAGTTCAAGAGTTATAATTTCTACTCCCTAGACCTTTAAAACTCATTGTCATTAAAAATAATCATATATGGTTTTTATAAAAAAAAAAACAACAATGTTTGAGCAATAGAATTATGTGAATCAAAAAAGTTCACATTGAATATTTATTGAATCATCCGCGCTTTAACATGATATTTTTTTCTGAGTAAATTTATACATTTATATATTACATCTTTTTAAAAAACATCTGATTTTTTAAGTTTGTATAACATGATTATGTAAGATTAAGTTATGTTATTCTAAGAAATATTTGAAATGTTATTATTGAGCATGAAATTTTCATATTGTTAGGCGTGATATTATGATTGAAAAACAGTTAAAATTTAATTAGGCATCATCTGTTTTACGACGATTCGACATTCGATTTTAGGTGGTGGACAATTTGAGGAATGATAGAATCTCGAACTTTCAATCGAAAGATATCGTATTTGATTCATCCTTCTGCCAGCCTTCACGACACAAGCATATTGCTTGGTACGAGGGTATTTGGGTGTATTTTTTTATTTTACTTTATTTTTATTTTTACAATATTAAAGAATCAAACAGTCATAACATAATATGTTAACAATTAATACACTCAACATGTGGACCAGCGAAGATTCCACTCTTACCAGAAATGTCTTAGCCTTGAAAAAAAAAAGCAAAAGTTAAAATTTTCTAAAAAAGTCAAAGTAAATTTAAAAACAATAATAATGCAATATTTAAAAATAACACAAAAATACAAAAGTAACAAATCCCATAATACTAGAAATCAGTCTTTCAGTCTCATTAGTCTTGAGAAAAAAATTAAAAGTTGAAATTTTCTAAAAAAGTCAAAGTAAATTTAAAAACAATAATAATACAATATTTAAATTAATACAAAAATATAAAATATAATTTATTTGGAAAATATAAGTTTAAGAAATGAAAAAAGATAACTACGAAAAAGTGTCTCAAATGCGCAATGATATACTTTTATTTCAGTATCTACACATAGGTGCTCGTATAAATAGGAAATTAATTTTTATTCCTATGATAATTACATTTAAGTACTTCAAATATATGTTTTAAGTGTTCATCGATGAGTAAACTTAATTGATATTTGTAATCAGAATTATCTGGCCGTTAAGATAAAAGTAGATAGTTAGATACATCGGCCCATAGATAATTACATACCTTCACAACATAGTGAATGGAGTTTCTAATGCGAGTTGACAGTTCAACAACTTTGGTACACATATGTATATGGATGTGTAGATGTACCAGCACTCTGTCTTCTTATACATAAGTAGTGAATAAGCAAGGGACCGCCAGGAAATGTGCTATTTCACAGATCATTAACTCCCGGGTTTTGGGTGTGTATATTAAAAATCACCATCATTATATTGTAGTTTATTGATCATAGGTCATAAACACTTGGTAAATAATAATACAACAGATTGTTACCAATATCAATAAAAATATAATTTTTTAACACTTTGGAAGAGAACGTGTAAGAAACTATTTGAATGTGACCATAGACTGTATAAAATGCGTGAGTAGAAAACGACTTTGTAGCACAGTCCTCTTAATCGAATATTTTTAGATATGTGTATGTTCACAATATGACATTCTCCACCCAATCGTTAAAAAAATTATTGATTACCAAAAATATATACATACTGATATCTGATTTACTCACCACTGAGAAAAACTCGTAGGTACATAAAAATAAACTTTCTTTGTATTGTAACACGTTTCTTTGAAAATATCTAGCAATTCTTTATTAACTCATGTTAGTTTATTTGTTAATCACGGTGAGAATAGTTTTTTTAAAAGTCTATTTTATTTTAATTTTCGGTAGGAACCTACATATATGTCATAACCACGTTATCATACCGATTTTTTAAATCAATTTTTACAGGTATCAGATTTATTATGATTGGTTGAGTAAGTGCAACCGAAATTCATCTCGAAGTTGTAAATATTGCTTTTGAAACCATTATAAACCATTATTTTGGTTAGTTGGAAGAGATCGCGCCATTGCGATAAACTCGCCCTCTGTATATTGATTGTATTTAGTTTGAATGTATACCTTTTATGTAATTGTTTTTAATCAATGTACAGTAAAGAATGAATAAATAAATATACTGATTTAGTGGTACCTTTTGTCTAAAAGATACCACTTTTAAAGTAAAACAGTATAAACCAAGAAAGGGTGTACTGTTTGGCCACAGTGTATATAGAACGACGTTATATTTGTTGGATAAACATTTTAATAATATTTCAATGCATACCTACATATTTTAAAATATTATGTCGCTTGAATTGTAGCTGAATAATACCTACAATAAAACAACTGTGTTTTGAAGTATGTAATTCTTACACGACCTGTAAAGAGATTGTACGTTTAAACCCACGCAATTTCGATATGAATAATTTATGTCTCTTGGGTATTTCTAAAATTTCTACAACATTAATAACATAATTATCATATTTAATTATTATCAGGCATCTATTGTAGCTTAGTAGGCTTAATCTGAAGTGAATGTAATAAAATCAACAAACCGGATAATAAGGTTTACTAATTTAAAGTTTTGAAATTATAAAATTATTAATTTTATAATTCTCAACACTTTTTGTTTCAGGTAAAAGCTCTTTTGAGTTGTTTTTGTTTTCATTTTTGTTATTATTCTTTGGTTTACTATAACATTTAATTTATACCGTTCAATATTGGAACATGTTCGTTAATTAACGAGTGTAAATATTCTTCTGTCAACAATTTATCTACATCATCCCTGTGTCCCTCCCATTCACCCTTTTAAACTAGGTAGTCCATCTTCAATTTCAAATTTGAAAAAGTCCATACAAGTTCACGGCACAAGCTTTAAGCTTAGTGTGAAAGGTGTATAAGGTTGTATTTGGGTTTATAACAAAACCCAGATATATCTTTTTACTAAAAAGAAATAAAATAATCGTCTACCACTGCAGATGGACAAAGATTAGGTGTAAGAATATAGTTAGTTTTTTATATTTATGTTTTAAACAATTCATTCAAGATAATTATGTTTATTTAGTACTACTACTACTACTACTACTATACCATCACGGCATATCCCACAAGTGGGGTAGCCAGCAGATCAGCTGCACGTAAGAAACATGCAAAGTATTTAGTACACTTATAATTATTTAGTATTTTACTATTTCTGATTATGGTTGCGTAAAGTGTTTTGTTGAGAATATAATTTAGCTAAGTGGATTCTCGGTAATAGTTCTATTATTGTATAAAAATCTATTGTATCAAGTAGGTTTAGAATACAAAGAAGGTGTCAGTTTGAACACTTTAGAAAGGAAAATACTAAAGAAAGTAACATATGATAATAAATTAATCTTAAATGTAGATAGATGGCTAAGAAATAAGATGTGATTGTTTAATCTAATTATCAACTTTTATGCTCATCCAACTGTATACGAGCTGGAAAAAAGTGAGCTTGATTATCGAACTTAGAAGACAATAAACCATCTAAGATATGGAATCGGAAACTATAAAGAGGGCAATATAGTATGAGGTTTCCTGCTGGATAAACCCAGAGATGTGACTGTGGTTTTGAACAATTCATGTCATACATAAGTATACATATATGTAGATACTGAAGTGTTCTTGGTTTTCGGTCACATTATGTATGTATTGTGTATTTACATATAAATGTTCTTTATGTATGATGTGGTTTTAGGTTGCCTTTAGTATTACAAAGATCCATTGTAAAATAGTATCCCACAAGTAGGGTAGTCGCCAAATTAACTGGATGTATTAAATAAAATAGTTATCCTCTCTCTGCCAATAAAAAATAAGATACTCGGGATAGGTGGCCAATTCTGTCGCTGTATTGAAGATGATTAGTGCTTTATATTATTATGATATTTTACCTATAAGTGTTATTTTTAGGACATTCAAAGACTTGTTCACTATCGTGAATTCCATGAAATAATGCCCAGTAAAAAAAATTAGATATTTTATTTTATAAATTTTGAATGACATTCATAAATATGTAGGTATTAAAATATTATATTATTTTAGCATAATATTACCTATTTAATATAAACTATATTATTATTATTATTTATAAGATTACGGCAACCCGTCCCTTGTGGGACGATTTGTGCCAAGTACAATATTTAAGGTTGTGCAATATAAAAGGTGCCAATAACAAAGTAGTAGTAGATAGTAGTAGCAATATTTAAGGAAGATGTCACGTAATATTAAGGCATAAATTTATAAGATAATAAAATTTCTTTTGGCGGATTTTAGAATCTTGAGATATATAGACAGGGCATCAGTGTGTAAGAGGCAAGACATATTGATTGGATACTGGACTTCAGTTATCTCATAATACAAGTTATAAGAGTCTCTTATTGGGCAACCGAGGAAGACGTGGTCCAGAGATTCCACATCGAGCTCGCACTCGCAAAAAGGGGACGAGACCAAACCTAATCTAAATAGATGACTGTCTAATCTGTGGTGATTAATAAACTATATTAGCTCTGACAACAAAATATTTCAAAATTTTAATACTTATTTTACTACTTCTTTACTTTATTTTTATTTTACTACTTTAAATATGTATGAATTTTATATTATCTTAATATTTGATTTTAATTATATAATAAGTACATAACTCATTAATTATACGATCTAGTAATTTATGGGTCCTTGATTAGTTTGTTTGACGATGAAATTTGTTCCGATAATATTTATTGTATTGAATTGTTTGTGTCTATATGTTTTAGCAATAACATTATGTAGACTTGCCAAGAATTTCCATTTATATTATTCATTTTAAGAACCTACTCTAGATGTAACTATTTATTTTAAATCAAAAAGCTTTTATTATTGATTGTAGAAATAGTGATAAATCGTATAATTTTAAATCGTTTTATAATGATGATAGTACACAAAATAAACGGTAGTTATCTTTGAAAATATGTTTGCAGTGTAGCAATCATGCAATAGTTTTGCTGAACTGACACTATCACGATACTGATTGCACGCTATTCATCAACAAGTGATGATTTATTTCGCTAGTAAATCACAAAATATTCAGACGTTTAAATTGTCCTGAACTCGTTTCAATTAGCACCGTGAAATTAAACGTCCGCTGATAGTTAATAAGTGAGAACATATAGTTATATTGGAATATGAAGTCTGTAATGTAGATTATATTTCAAAGTGTCGCCCCGAACGAAATGATTCAAAGCTACAAATTTTAGGGCGCAAAGGTTTTAATACCTTTAATCAATAGTTAGGTACCCCCAAAGGTTTTAATACCTTTAATTAATAGCTCGGTAGGTAGCTAATTTATTTGAAATCATATTTTTTTGCAGAAAAATATGACTCTACATGCATAATTATTATGTTCATATATATCTACTCAGTAGATATCCTGTAGTTTTTGGGAGTTCATAAAAATCGTTTATTTTTAAAATTCGAGTGATTTTTGCATACAAGATTCCTGGCGTAAAATATTGTGCCTTTGATAACGGTATCAGAACTATAGAAATATACAAAAAAATACTAAGTATTCACTAATATTATACTATTGCGGCATATTCCACAAGTGGGGTTGTCAGCAGAGCAGCTGCATGTGTCTAGCTGTATACTAAGTGTCCTTTCCATGCTTACAAAAATCATGAAATTCAGAATGGCTGGCAAACCTCATCGCTGAATTCTAAAGATATAAAATCCGTTTGAGCCGGGGGTGGATGGGTGTGCTTGAATGCATGACTCTCTCGATCATAGCATCCTTGGGACATTGGATATTGGCTGTGTGTTTAACTGGGCTTTGTAACTCATACTGGATTGTTGATTTTATTTTGATTTCTAGTATTTTGGGATTTTTTATATTTTAACTTTTTTACTTTACTTTGACTTTTTTTTTTAATTTTTAACTTTTGCTTTTTTTCTCAAGACTCAGACATTTCTGGTAAGAGTGGAATCTTTGCTGGTCCACATGTTGAGTGTATTAATTGTTAACATGCTATGTTATGACTGTTTGATACTTTAATATTGTAAAAATAAATAAATAAAAATTCATCATTTTTCCGAACACTATTCTTTTACAGGTTACTCGTAAACTTACAGAAAAGGGCAGAAGATCAATTCATTAAACCAAAACTTATTTGACACAAAATCGAATAATACTACGTAAGGTTCGATTTAACATTGTATGTTTGAGAGAGGCGTCGAAATCTAATTATGGTTATGACATTGAAGGCGTGTGATTATATAATTTGTTTCAATTCAACATCATTATCTTTAAGACATTGCAGCATCTCAAAGTTAACATCGTTTTACTTGTGACTAAAGATAGCTAAATATTTATTTATTTACAAAAATACATGACATAAGCCTATTACATGTCGAAATATACACACATAACATTTACAAATAAAACAGTGACAGTTTTAAAAAAATATTATATCATTAAATATAAGAAAACTAAATGACCAAACAGTAAACAGAGAACCTAATTTTGTGTAATTCATGCAATGTGAAACAATATAATTATAACAATATATTGAAAACAAAACTATAGATAGGTATATAGATATAGAAAACTTATAGTGAATCCTTTTTTGACAAAATTGATAGAAATAAGGAAAGTTATTAGAAAGCCTCTTGAACTTGCTTGTTTTTTTTACATAATGCGTATACATACGATCAAAAATCGATGTAATATTTTTTTTGGTTATCAACTACTATATTTACGACGTTAAATAAAATAAAACTTTTTAAAATCAATCACTGCTAAGCCTATAGGGGTTATATTTTTACGAAACAACCAACAGCGCGTATGTCAATGAAAAACAAAACAAAATAAAAACGATTTTTTTTACGAATAGTACCCGACTTTCTGTTCCAGTATTATAGAAATCCGGTGATATCCATGTGATTTATTTGTATAGCCCGAGGCGCGATGTCCAATGTTCATTGATTAAAATAGTATGAAATCCATCAAAACTGATCCTAGGTATTACTCGCATTGTGAACTAAAAAATACCATCATGAACGCCTGATGTTCACCGGTACATTGATTTTGAAAATAATAAAATATTCACTGTTCAGTAGGTACCTAATATTTTTTACAAGGCATTTTATGTTGACTTCAATTCAAAAACAGAAAAATCGTAATTTAAAAAAAAAATCTCAATGATCTTAATTTTATTAAATTTTATTTGCATTCTATCTAATATAACATTATATACATAGACAATTCATACAGATCGAGCTAGTCCCAAACTAATACATGAATCTTGTATTATGGGTACTGACGCGACGACACACATATACAATACACTTAACACGTATACATGTAATATCCAGACCCAGGACAGTTTGAAAAAGGTCATTCTTTATTTTGCCCTGACCGAGAATCGAACCCGGTACCTCGTGACTCAAAGGCAAGAACGTTACCTCTACGCCACACCGGCCGTCTATCTATATTAACTATCATGATTTCCGACAAGTAAAATAGCCAGTGGAAAAACTAGATACCTACATGATCAATACAAAGGTTGTCCTTGTCGTGTCATTAACATGAGATTTTCAGGATGGATAAAATAAACTTCGTATTTTTTCGCTCGTCAATTGCAACGGTTAGCTGAAATCAATCGCGATTTATGTATGTACATACAATTTAGTATCAGAAGAGCATTGTTGGATACTCTTTTAAAAACATTCAAAATGGTTGAATTATCTCATCGTTTTGTAAAATATGTGACATTAAACTTCTCGTGTGTGTAGTATGTTACGAATACCCACTATTCACAGATTATATATATAGCAAAAGGTTTTGTTGCAAGCTTGGTACGAAAAAGGTAAAAAAGAGGAAATTAGCACATTTTGAATATGCCTGCTCGAAAATTACTACGTAGGTACTCTCATTACCTACGTGGTTTGGCAAATCTTTGGAACGTCGGTTACTTACAAGGTAACAAAATAAAATAACGTCCTTGTTGGGAATTCAAGTGGCAGGAAGGCACCTTTTTAAATACCCTGCTTAATGTTTAAACGATACATCTCCATTTTTCTTTATTTTTGCCCGTAATACACGTCTGAATAATAAGGAAAGCATTTTGAGAAAATAAATGAGGAATTTTTCCAGACTTTACTGTTATTTAAGAATGTAAAATTTTGGAAATAAATAAATAAAAAAAAAAATATCTAAACGTCACTTATTTTGAATTATTTTTATGTATATATGTAGTATTTTACCTGGAGAATAAGAATCCGGTAGAATTTTTTATTTTTTAAGCATATTTTTTAAGAATAAAATAAATAAATAAAAATAAATTAATTCTTTGCATTTTTCGTATGCGTTTGACATGTCGCAAGTAATACATTTTTTTTACATTTGACTGATTTCTAGGGTAAATTTGGTGTTTTTTTTTATGCAAATAGAATTGACAACTATTTCATTTTCTTATAATATTTCTTGGTTGAAAAATTACATAATATATATCATCACGTGAATATAAGTAGAAAATTCATAAATTTTATTTTGATACGTTAACCTCATCTTGATTTTTACCTAAAACGTTAACATTTTGTTTACAATTCTATCATGAAAAACGTATATTCACGTTACGCATAGCCTTGAACTGCCACCGCATTATTTCCGTGGCGGGTTAATGGCGTTCAATTATTTTTAACCTTTCCATTAACATGGAAAATAAAATTGATAAATGAGCCCAATCCAAATTAAGCTCATTGTTACAAAAGTTTTTCACGAATACTAAAACGGAACATTTACAATTTCTGTAATGGTGAGTAATAATTGATCGTTCTCGTTGTGGGTTATATTATTTAAGTTTGTTTTATTGAAATGAATAAGAAAGAGAGGTGAAAATAAATATAAAAATATTCCAACTCATTTCCCTAACGAGAGAATAAAGACGAATTTGTACTATGTTATTAATCCGCACGATATCCTTCACTAAGAAAGTTAGTGAGAGAATAATCACATAATACTATCACGGCTTTTTCCACAAGTGAAGAAGCCAGCAGGCTAGTTGCAGTTGCATAAAGTATTATTTTATTCACCTATTCCAAGTATTTAAGTATTTTTTGTTTAAGTAGGTACCCTATTACATATATACTGATATATTAATTGTGATGTAACATTATTGTATAATCCCATACTATACTTTACCCCCACGCTGTGTCCCAAGTGGGGAAGGCAGAGAGAACGGAACGCCATATTATATAGATCTATCCTTACACATCTCCTTCGCTTTATTGTATAGTGACATTATTTACATTATTGTATAAAGACATTGCTTGGTCCTCTTACACAAGGTTGTCCACTTTTTGGAAGGTTACAAACGCATTGGATTCAGGAAAATGTATTTAGTACGTAAAATTTGGAAGATTTCTTCATTGTGTCAATTAATAAAATAAAAAAATAAAATATGTTAATAAATAAAATCAAATAAATAAAAAATGAAATCTTCTTCTTGGCAATAGGTAGGTCAGGCATTCAAGATGGGTGGCATATCCATATTTCTGAACCGAAAATGTATATTTTTTGTTGTTTAGTATGCAAGGATGTTCAAAATGCTATCACCATTATAGGCTTTATTCTATCTTTTTATGATCTGGAGAATGTTTCAAAGAAACTTAATTTTTCAAAGAGTTATGATTGATACTTATGTAAATTTAGAAGGAACAGTTAGTAAAGTAACTACTTAAGAAAAGATAACTGAGTATATTCTATTTCATAATATTATTATTATCCTTTAAAAGGTTTGTTGGTGGTTCATGTAATAAGACTACTTATATTACTTTGGAATAATAGTAATTATCTACTTAACAGTACTTATTGATAAGTCCTTGACTGCCGAGCTTTCTTAGAATTTATATTGAATTTTAGAAAATCTCATCAATAAAGTTTAAGAAGGTCAACCGTAATCATTGAAGTCTGTTGAATTATAATCGTATAATTTGAATAAACTAACTTTATTTTATTTTTCATCGGATACTTCTCTTTTAGGTTTCAAGTCTGTGGATTGGTCTTCTGCAAAGCCCTTTATTTTTGTTTCCGTTGCGCTTCATCCCGCGCAACTCTTTTCTCTCCCGTGATCCGCATCTCATACCCTTGCATAGACAGTCTAAGGGCCGAAATTATAAACGAGGAACCCAATATTCGTAAGTATGTCGACAATTTACGAACGGATGGCGATCTGTTCGTACATTCTACTAGATACTGCATTATAAAACTATTTTGACAATTCGTTAAAAAGAAATATTTTTGCCTACTGTACCCATTGTTTTCAACCGGTGGTCACATAAGATCTTGCCTGTCCCTTTTATCTACCTGCTCCCCATATATAAAAACTTCACTCAACAATCTAATAATTTACACAAAACAAATGAGTAAATGACAGCGATGCTATGAGAATATATACTAACAAAACACGTGCGTAGATTCATCTATTGTTATTTCTTTCTCTCTTCAGGCAAATAGTGAGACAACAATGCTAGTCATCAAAACTAATCCCTGGTCGGTCGGCCAGTTAAAGCCGATGGTAACATTTTACTGAAATAATATCAACGGATGTTTATAATGCTGAAAAACGAGTAGTTATATCAAATTTTGGACCATATTAAAATATTTTGAGCTAACGGACTTTTATAATATTGGCCCTAAATGACAGCGATGCTATGAGAATATATACTAACAAAACACGTGCGTAGATTCATCTATTGTTATTTCTTTCTCTCTTCAGGCAAATAGTGAGACAGCAATACTAGTCGTCAAAACTAATCCCTGGTCGGTCGGCCAGTTAAAGCCGATGGTAACATTTTACTGAAATAATATCAACGGATGTTATTAATGCTGAAAAACGAGTAGTTATATCAAATTTTGGACCATATTAAAATAGCTTGAGCTAACGGACTTTTATAATATTGGCCCTAAGTATTCTCAACTTGGGCTTTTCTTTACTTTGTGTCCTCAGCCAACCTTTCTACAGTTACTTTTATAAGGTTTCGCGATGTATTATGTGATATATCCATTTGGTGTGTCTTTCTGAGATGGTCTTGAGCAGGTGCCTTCCTCCTTTAATTCTGTTAAGAACTTCGCCATTTAAAATATTTATTTATTTATTTATTTTATTCTTCTTGCACATCATCATTCATATAACAAATAAAATAAAGCAATATACACAAGAATGATGTGCAGTGGCGAGATTATCACTATATAGTGATTTCTTTAACTAACCACGGTATGATGGAAGGTATGAGCATCTAATATGCTCCTTACAGAAAATTTTAAAAATTCTTCTACAGAACTACATCTCAAAATGCCCTTTATCTCTTTCATGAAGGCACCATGTCTCGCAACTGTATAAGATAATCCAAATATATGTCTTTACAAGAAGCTTGCGTAGTTTCAATTTGGCAAAACATATTAGCAATATTTATAAATAAATTTGAAATTTTAGTATATAAATTATAAAAATGACTCACAACTATTTCATAATAGGTCCTTCCAAAATAAATGAAAATATTATGAATTTTCAGTGGGTAGCAAAAATAGCGTTGTAATAATCTTTCCTGTTTTTTTAAATATACCTATTCCACCTATAAATATACGAAAAAATATCACACGTGGATTGATTATGATAATGAACTGACATTTTATTTTACATGAACAAAGTAAGATCAAACTGTTTAAAAATTAAAATTTATAAGTTTATATTTCGGCGTAAAGGCTGTCTGGCTATCATTTATTTATTTATTCAAAACCAGTCATCTTTCATGCCGACATGTGTTCATCATAGTTTCAATATGAGTCATCATTAATATGAATTAATGTGTAGGTTCGAATAGATTACTATTTAAAAACACATATATGACATATTCTGAGAAAACTTTGTTTTACATTCTAGTGCTATGTATTTATATAGGCTTGTTAGTATATTACAAGAAAACACATGTAAAATTATATTTTGTTTATGTAACACGTTGATTTTAACATTCTGAATAACTTCTTAAATAAGATTTTTTTGCACAAACAAGATATATCTGGTTTCTGTTATAAACCTAGATACAACCTTATACACCTTTCACAATAAGCTAAAAGCTTGTATTGTGAAAGGAGAGTTTACCGGCACCTGGGATCGAACCACGGACCCCTTGTTCACGAGGCCGAGACTCTTCTTCGAGGGTGCTGACGAACCCTAAAGTATTTAGTAATCATTTCTTTTCAATTCTAAAGCAAATTGTTTTAATAAAACTTCTATAACAAGTTAAGCCCTACTAGCTGTGTTTATTACAATAAACGAAATAAATATTATTATTAATATTTTAATTTTTGACATATTAAGTACTATGTAAATATTTCATTGACATTCTGTACTGACACTTCAATATTTTGTGATTTGACTAAACCTATTATTTTATGAATTGATTATCTTTTGTGTTATATATAAATTTTGTACTAGTTTAAACATTATTATTCTCAGAATTTCTTTGTCAAACCTTTCGTACCCGATTGACAATGATAATTTTCATTTTCTTCCTCCATTGAATGGCGTAGGTACTAGATAAGTGTTGACAAGTTAATGTAATTTTTTCTAAGTCTGCATATGACACACAATAATAAAACAAATATAAATACTCTTAAAGATATTCGGAAATGACATTTTAGATTTTCAAAATAATTTTACCCATTTTGTATCGTTCATAGCAGGTAGATATTTTTTCACCCTTTACCATTTGCATGAAAACATACGGAGAAAATAAGTCTATTCGCACCTAATTCCATATTGATTCCTTAACCTCATAATATCTTCTAACGTTCTTATATTATTGCATGGAAAAAGCGTACACTAATAATACAAAAAGCATAGAAAAAGCAGCTCCCTTTAGGCCGAATTTCAATCAGAAGTAAAGCTGTCTGTCACAATCATTTATTTTTTCTCAATATATCTGTAGCTCGATATGTATAAATACCACGATTGTTGTTTTTGAAAAAACACCAATAGTGAATACAACACATAAAAAGTTTATTATTTACTCTCAATATTATAGTAGGTAGGTACTGTGGAAACCAATAGCATAAATATGTAGTTATTTATAATAAATTTTGTTATAAAAATAAAATCAAAAACACTGTTTACTTTCACTTGTTATTTATTTTAAATATTTTAGCAAAGATCTTTCGTTATATTAACATCATCAGTGCTCACTTACAACTTGTAAGTGAGCACTGATGATGTTAATATAACGAAAGATCTTTGCTAAAATATTTAAAATAAATAACAAGTGAAAGTAAACAGTGTTTTTGATTTTATTTTTATAACAAAATTTATTAAAAATGAACTTTCACCAAGTGACTACCGAAAAAATTAATAGTTTAGTTATTTATTTACAAATAATTAAAAACGTTTAAATACACATTCTCTCTCTTTATTTCACATTAATTATTTTATTTATTTCTTTTTTTCAGATTCTGAAGAATTTCAGCAGAGACGGTAATCTCAGTGAAATCGATAGGTGAGTTAAAATTTAGTTTGATTTCTTGCGAATCGTTTAAGTCAGAAATTCTATTGAAATCAAAAATTCTTTAGAAATTCTCAGAAATTCTAGATTCCATGGAACATTCATTAAGTTTTTAGTGTCCTGTTAAAGGCAGGTATCCAAAAAATAAAGTCATTTTACATCTTAAATAGCGATGAAGTTGCCACCCATACTGAATATCTTAATATTCTGTTGATACAGTGAGAACAGCTTGCATGTTTATTACATCCAAGTTGTCTGCTGCCACAGACAGAGCTGCTACCAAATGAAAAGGAATGATATTCAAAATATTACAGACTTTAGTTTTAATACGATCTTATACTACTATACATACCATCACGGTATATCCCACACATACAGCTGCATGGAAAAAATATGCAAGCTCTCCTAAATAATTTAGACATATTTATAAAAACAGGGGTTGTATTCATGTAGTACCTACCTACATACTTTTCAACTAGTTACAGCTTTAATTGGATTTAAATCCAACTACAAAAATTTTGTATTGAAAAAGTCATTTAAACTTATTTGACAGTTACACATGCTTTTGACGATATTGTTGCAAACAAATTTTCCCACGTACCTAGTACTTTTAAAATTCTATTACTACACACTACTATACAAACTTTAACTGAGTCCATTTTAAATTTATACCGCAAGAGTTTGTATTGAAAATTCATAAACTAATTATAATGTCAATTTCAAACTTTTCATACTCTCCGGCCAGGAGCAAAAAGTGGATGGAGATATTAATATCTATACTCATTATGTGTAGAATGGTATGTCCTAATGTGGTAGCAATTAAACCAGTGTATTTTCATTAATTATATAATGTTCACAGAATGAAAAGTTTTCCTTTTGTGTTCTCAACAAAACCGACATTGTTTGTTGATTCAATTTTATCGCACACAGAGATGAAAAAGCTAGATAACAAATTCGTGAACATTTTAATGGAAATGAAGTCATAACATGTGATAGTTTACAAATGTATTTTATTTGTTTATTTCATGCACGAATATCTTCCTCACAGAAAAGTATTAATTTGTTCATTAATAAAAAAAGCAGTTTGTTTAAACGTCTTGTTTTCTTTTCATATCATTCTATGAGTTGTTTATTTTCTTTCAATATATTAATTAGTGAAAGTTATACAGTGTTTCATTTTTTATTTTTTACTACCTAAATTTTTTTTTCTTAATTTACATTTTTAATAAGTATTTGTGCACCATGAAATGTTTTTGAGTTTTTTTTTATAATTTGATAGGTAAACTAAGTACTCAATAGTGTGCCTATAAAGGAGGCATGAAAAGGGCATTGAAATGGTTGTATTTTTATACGTCTATATTTTTTTAATCTATATATTTTGCCTGTTGTAATGAAATAAATAAAATATAAAGTATATTGATTCAAACTTCAAGAAAACTTGTGCGAAAATGAGAAAAGGATTTAAATACAAAGACAAGAATATCTGCAGCTCTATCTCAGTGTGATTTGTGTTTAAAATAACTGGCACAAACTAGGTATCTTTTTTTTCTAATCACCGAGTTTTGGCTTCCTGGAACCGATAACCAGCAGATTTAAGACATAATCAGCCAATTGCCATATTCAGGAGCAATTTGAAAACATTTATGTTCAAGAAAAGACACGACGCCCTTGAAATGATCTCAAATTATTAACCAGCGTCATATACAAAGCGTCCATATTATTATTATTGACGATACATAATAAGGTAGCTATGTATAATAATACTCGGTTATGCACGCAAAGGAATCTTCGTTTAAACTTCAACTTTTTGTAATCACAAATTATTATGGTTACTACTGTTTTTTTCTTATTGCCATATTAGGCTTACCCAACGCTGGCCATAGGTCTTGCAAGGGCCTCTCTTTCCTGCGCCAGTCAGAAGGTTTCCTCCAAATACCTTACTCTAGAAAAGTCTTTAACATTACACTGACACGAGGATTGCCTTATGTCAGGAGAACATCGTCCATCAATTATTGTTGCAATCAATTTGAGTTAGTGAATTTCATATTCATTCCCATTCGGAATTTGACCCTAATATGAAAATTTGTTAAATAATTTATTATAGACGAATTATAATTTTGTTTGTTTTGACGACGGTTACAACATTCAGCTATTTTAAAATACTTATTAATTATCATTTGCCAATTTTCCCAACTTGGCACTGAATGAATATAATTGTAGATATAATTTTGCTGAGCCAACTTGTAATAAACCTATCCGTTGTTATTTTGATTTATTTATATTTTATGTTTTACTTATATTTACATTTTTTGTTATTTATTTCATGGCGTTATAACACGAATATTGAATTATTACACTACGGCACGATACGAGGCAATGGAACTTGTGAGGACGTTTTTACTTAAAATAAATCTGATACGAGATTTCCCTTGGTAATAATACATATAACATATTCATCGTCCTTTTCCATCAATTTCAAATACGTACTTATTTTTGCATCCTTCATGCCACAGAACAGTTTTTTATTGCAAATTGCCAACATTTGGGTAACACATTTTTTCCAGGTATGTTTCATACATTTCTTCTTATAATTTACGTACTTCTTCTTTACATCCCGTAAAATCTCCTGTAAAGAACGGGTCACCCACTCTATTCTGTTTTCGTCTGGAATAGGCAGGTTTTCGCAATTCATTGATGAGACACGTCATTCATCCTATCATTTCATGTCATTTTTTTTATGGGCGTGGTTAGCTTGCTAACAATTAGATGTGCCTTCCGTACATGTAACGCATGCCCTGAAATAAATTAATAAATAAATCAAAATGGTATTTTCGAAATTCATATTATTTGAAAATTCCGGTACGCCCACGCAACACTCCGCAGAAACTTCAGTTTAGTCTAAATATATAAAATTAAATATTATTAAAAAAACCGTATTCGAATTTGTAATAAATTTTTAATTTACCATTTAATTCTATAAACTCATGTTTTTGTGAGATTAATTATGTATTTTTTTATTGTGAATTTAATGAAAATCAAAAATAAATATTCATCTGCCCGCTGTGCCCAAACAGCGAAACGGAGAAATAAAATAAAGTTAATATTATATTCTAAACTAATATGCTTATGAAAAATATCATAAAGTAAATTATGCATGCGTTAAATTGTTTGATTCATTGACATATTTTCATTTTGAATTAATTGGGTGATTTAGATGAAGATGAATATTAATCCTTGTTAATTGTATGTTGTTTTTTTATATGCACCATGCTTCGATACAGGGCAATCTAGTGAGGCTGCTGCAACTTAATTGTAGCCATGTTGGTGATACCTTGTCTCAACATTTGTTATTTGTTATTTTTTTTTATACGCGGCGGCAGAATTGCCATCCACACTTCTCAGCATTATACAACCAGATAAGTCTCCATATGATCAGTCATGATCACACAAAAACTTAACACTCTAATGCCGGGAAAAATTCACCTATCCAGATATACAGGATATCAAAGGATTAGGCTCAAAACGCGGGATCAAAATACCAGCATTGTGCCTTAAATATCTGTGTTCAGAAACCTTTTTACAATATTACAAGTGTTTATTATAATAGATTTTTGAATTTTAATGTACAAATTAACCGGTAAATCTAATTTTTGTAAATTATTTATTAAAGATTTCGGAGTTACCCCTGTAGCTGACATGACTAAAGGTATTATATAAACGGACCTAGAATGCCAAATATTTTTTATTTCTCCTGCTAGTTCTGTATATTTACGTATTTTTTCTGCGACGGTTGTTTGTATATTATGTGTATTTGGGACAGCGATGTCGATTAGGTACGTTAATTTATTACGTTTATCATGTAATACTAAATCGGGTCTATTATGATGTATTTGTCTATCTGTTATTATGGTTTTATCATAATAGAGCCTATAATTTTGATTTTCTAATACCTGTTCCGGGTTGTATTTATAATAAGGTATTACATTATTTGAGTTTAAAAGATTATGTTTAATAGCTAAATTTTGATGTATAATTTTTGCTACATGATTATGTCTATAAGTATACTCAGTTTGAGCGAGAGTGGAACAACCCGAAACTATGTGTTGAATTGTTTCCGGTTTGGCCAGACATTTCCTACACGAATCATCAATTATATTTTGATTTTTTATAATATATTTTTGATAATTTTTTGTATTTATTACCTGATCTTGAATTGCTAGCATAAAACCCTCGGTTTCCCCATACAATTCTCCAATGGTCAACCACCTGTTTGACGCATATTTGTCAACATAAGATTGGTTGAGATCATTGAGGTGTCTAGCATGAAGTTCCTTCCTACCCCAAGATTCTAACAAAATATTTAAATAGTTTAATCGCGGACCTACTGTTTCGTCATTTAAATTTAAAGGTGTATGATTTTTATCGGCCTGTATTATAATTTTATGTAGTATAGAATTATTTTGTTTGTTTTTAAAAAATGTTTTAAGGGATTCTATTTGATTATTATGTAAAGAGGAAATGTTAACAATTCCTCTTCCTCCTATACTCCTAGGCAGAACCAACCTTTCTTTCGCGGAATTTGGATTGAATAAAGTATTTATTTATTATTATTATTAAGTGGGTTAAAAACTTGGTAAATTGGTAAGTTTTTCAGTTACAAGTTATGAACGATTTTGTATGGTTTGAAAATAATTTAACTCCTTATTCAACATACTTTAAATTTTCCAAGTCATCATTGTTGTAATGAAAATTTCAGATATATTAACCGCTAATGTTCATACCTTATAATGTTTGAGATTTTAATAGAATAATTTATGTTGTTATTTCACGTAAAAATATTTTTTTCTACGGAAAGCCTTTTCCGTCCTTTTACCTTCTTCACTTCCGTTTCAAATATAAGTGAAATTACTTGAGTAGGTTTCCTGAAGTACCTTCAAAATAAACAGAAAACCTACATTTTTATTTTTTGGTATAAATATCTTTCAAAATAATCATTTTCATAAATAAGTGTTCATTTTATTTCCAAGCACTTTGTGAAATAGTTTAGGGTGTGGTAGCTTGTTTCCACGAATTTATTTTGTAAGGTGGACAAGTTTATTAAATATCTACAATAATCAAAATGGGTTCAATGTAAACAATTCAAATATTTTTTTTTGGAAAAAAGTTTTCAAGTTTATAACACCCATATTATAATTTATACGTTGTACCGAATTATCTTCAAAAGTAGGTAAATATCTAAATAATTCCATGCCCAAAAATATCAACCTCGTAAGCTAATATATACCTATAACATTTTTTTTATATTTCACGTTGATTATTATTTTATTCATGAATTTATTGATTTTTCTAATTGTGGTTTTGATTTTATTTTATAAGTAGTTTCTTTTTTCAAATTATAGAATTATTGTTGTTATATCGTATTAATTTCATTTCATTTTGAATTATTGAATAATTTACAATTCTTATTTCAGCTCATCGTATTGTGATGTTGTTGATTTTGTAATGATATTGTATTTTTTATCATTATTTCATATCGTTAATACAATCGTTTAAATTTTTAACAATTTTATTGTAATATTCTCTAGTTCTTGTTTGATCTTTGACATCATAAATCGTTTTACACATTGTTATGTCATTGTTATGTCTATGTATGTTTTAAACTTATGTAAACATGTAAAAGGCTTATTGCCGTAAATAATAAAATAAATAAAAATTTCAAATTGTAGTTGCCAAGTTTTTCAAACTCAATATTGTTTTAGTATTTTATTTAACTTGGGTTCTTTGAAGTTGTCAAAGAATTTCAATATGTAACTCTCTTGTTAGAATGCCATCTTGTTACAGATTTTTTTAGCGTTATATGATTGTTTCCCGTGTTTAAGTGTAAAATGGTAAATAGTTAAAATAGTAATCTTTGTTCATTCGATCTTAAAACTTAATAATATAGACATACACAAGAGCACATATTGCAGCGTTTATTCCCTGGAAAAAATCTATTTCTATACTAATTATTATATTTTATTTATTAAAATTAAAAATGGATTTCCACAGCGTAAACACAAAAACTCTTGAATTATTAATTATTATATTATTACTAGACAAGAACGCTTGCCAGATGACTCGTACTAAAAATCTTGGGATTTTCACCTGACGTTTAATGAGTCTTTACAGTTTTGTAATTCAAGACACAAGCAATTTCCTTTATATAAACACAGTCATTGTTTCAAAAAAAAATTACCTTGTCCGTATTTATTTCTCATCTAATATTAATCATACGATTTAATTAATATTGTAGTTAATTAAAAAGTGAAATTTTGTAATGTCACAATTTTATTTTCACTTTAAATTATTTTAGTACTTCAAATACGTACAATAAATAAAGATTTATTTCAAAACCGTAAATACTTACATTTTTTTTTTATTTAAAACTTCATTTGCTCAATTTCTGTTCTCATACCATCTCCTTCGAAATACGAACTTGTGTCTTTCATTATAATCAATAGTAATTAACTATATATTGTTATATTACTAAATTTGTATCGATCATGCCAATGTCAATTTACTAAATTCAAGACATTGTTTCCTATTATGTTTTGATTTGACAGTAATGTCACAAAGGTTTATGTTCATATTTACCATACATTACTAATACAACATACAAGGTACATTTCACGAAGAAATTATATCAATATTACACAATAACATACATAAAGTTATATCTCTTAACTAGTTTGGTAGTCAGTAGATTATCTACATGTAAAATATACAGATACAATACAAAATCAGTGCCAATAAGAAATATAAGACATTTAGGATAGGTAGCACACTACACCGCTGAATAAAATATGTTTAATGTCTTAGTCGTGTTGTTTACAGATATTGAACATATGAACATTTACAAAAAAGTGGAAAACCTATTGCAAGTGATTTTCAACAACTGGGAAAATTTAAAAAAATTTCAGCTAGTAACATTCTTGAAAACTGAGTTTCTTCAATAAAAAGTAAATTTGAGAATTTCATTGAATATAAGATTGTAGAAATGAGATCGTTGAGAAGGATGTGTGGTAAAAGTCTGAGAGATCGTGTGCGTAACAGTGATATACGAAAGGAATGTGGAATGAAAGTGGGTGTAATAACAAGGATGAATGTAAATAAGTTAAGATGGTTTGGGCACGTGGAAAGAATGAATGAGGACAGAATGACTAAGAAGATATATTTGGCTGAGAGGAATGGTGCTCGGAGACGTGGACGTCCTAGGATTAAATGGCAAGATCATTTAAATCAAATCCTACAGGACGGTCACGTGTTGAGCACATTGAACAGGAGAGCATGCATGAGGAATTGTATGACAGTGACGGAAGCGAAAGATGTGTGCAAGGATAGAAGGAAGTGGCGCTCGATCCTTTCTGCCTACCCCGCGAGGGAAGCGGCGTGATGGTATGTATGTATGTATGTATGTAAATCGTGAATTAGTGATTGTATAATTAAAATAATAGACAGCATTTCCCTAATAAATAATTTTTGAACTAAGTTTCTTTGATTAATTTTTAAGTAAGTTTCAAAAGAAAGTACTGAATGGTTGAAAGAAATATTACCAATTTTAAACTTGTACAATGCGAATAATTTATTTATTTATTCATCATTCAAATACATATTTCACATTAATATTATACAAACATCTTCTTTTCCTTGTCCGAAGTAAGTTGGGAAACCATAATACCTTAATACTTCCTCCACATATAGCTGTCCATTACTGGTTTCAGGACCATTAGCAACTTCAAACTCTCGACATTATCGATTTATATTATGCATGTTTTAATAACCTATTTTTATAATATATAATTTTAATTTATAGTTCTCTAATATTCTGATTTCTTAAGGTTGGCATCAAGAGAGAACTTATTTTTCTTCACCTTAAAATATTTTTATATATTGTTTATATGCCGGCAAAAATTAATTAATTAATAAATTTATAATTTTCGAAGTTTTAGGTTAAATTTTCGAGTTTTTTTAGAGATAATTAAGGATGACATTCATTAATTTTCAACGCACGGAGTCAGCGGATTGTATTATAGAAACAAGATATAAAAAAATACATATGTATACTTAATCATGCAACTGGTCCAAAAGAAAAAGGGGGAAAGCGTTAGTTGTCAAAAGCTACATCCATAATTATTTATAACACGATTCAGTGTAATGGTGCAAAGATTAAGGTAAAATTTGTTTAGTAACTTTACTTCTGTACTGTTAATTTTACTAGATTGGTGTGTACCTACTGTAATATAATTTGTGAAAACTTACGAATAATTTGCTTCTGGCGCTTTGACACTGTTTACTGCTGGCTTATAATATAATTACAAACACTAAGTTTTAATATTATTAAACACCTTGCTTTGTCAATGTATATAAATAATTATGATAATTACTGTAATAAGAAATTAAAATGAATCAAAACATTAATTTAATTCACATGTGACTTTATTAGATAATTTGCTAGCCGGGTCTAAAAATAATGAAAACCTATTTACATACATACATACCATCATGCCGATTCCCTCGCGGGATAGGCAGAAAGGATCGAGAGCCACTTCCTTTTATCCTTGCATACATTTTTCGCTTCCGTCACTGTCACACAATTCCTCATGCATACTCTTCTGTCCAATGTGCTCAACATGTGACCGTCATGTAGGATTTGATTTAAATTTTCTTGCCATTTGATCCTCGGACGTCTACGTCTCCGAGCACAATTCCACCACCTATTTAAAAGTTTTTAAATTGATTTAACAGAGGTAACTCCTTATATTTTGTTTTATTTCCATGTTCACAAAATTATAATAAAAAGAAATCATATTTTTTCTTGCTTTCACAACGTGATCCTTCCTGAAAAATGACAACACAAATGACATGTTGAACGAAAACTTATAGTACATCGTCGGCTTAATTCTAATACACCGTAAGTCATCTTTTCGATTTCAAATTTATGATGGATTCAGGTTCCGTTTACAGTAATACAAATCTTTTATTTCTCTAAAATTTGAGTATAAACTGCGTCGCAAATAACTAATTTAATTCAAATGATGATTAAAAAAAAAACAAGTTTTTTGTGCTCCCTGTTAATTTAAATGTAACTGACTTACGGTGTATTAAAATTAAGCCGGCGATATTTTGAATAACAATTTGATGTATATTTTCAATACATGTAGGTAGGTACATCAAATTCACTCTCATGTGCCAATAACAAAATGTTCCCTACGTATTCTCATTATAAGCAGGCAAAAATACAATATCGTTGTTGTGAAAGATCACTTTATATTTCGACGTCAAGGGAAGAATATTATTTCAGGAGTTTCCTTCAGCGGAAATTAATGTCCTTCTTTTATTATTAATGTCAATGATCGATATATCATTTTTTCAATAAAGTATAAGCATATGACATTAAACACATGCTATAAATGTCAAAAATGACATCTTTGCATAAAATAATCAACTTTGCGTATCATAAAATATTATTTAGATATGAAGGTACAAATATATGAATATTTAATTTTTTGCAATATAATAAACATAGGTACGAGAGGATATTTTTTTATCAATTTATATGTATGATTTTCTATATTTTATACTTATTGAACACAAGTGAGATACGTAGCTATTACTATTTTAAAGATTAAGTATTAGTTACAAACATATTGGTACATAGTTACTTATACTAAATATAAAAAATGTTTCGTGATAACCACATTATAAGTACCAATAAAATCAAGCAAATTACATAATATTATTCTACTTCATTTTCATATTTAACGTAGGCATTTAATAATAAAAAATACATTTGATTATGTAAAGGTAGTCAACTAATATTAATATTATGATTATTTTATCTCTTCTCTCTCAAACACTTTGGAGTACGTTTCCAAACAAATATCCAATTAATTAATCTACAAATATTCGAAAAACTTCATTTTTTTCTATCCCACGGCCATCTCTATAGTATTTGTATGAATTTTTTTGAATAATCTCCGTAGTATTTATATGGATTTTTCTGACTGAAGTCTTTCCATATTTTTTCACCTGCATTTGATCGCAACTTCATACCCACTCTCGTCCATCCAGATCGGAACATCAAACGATCATAAATGTTTAGTTTTAGCATTTACAATGGACACAATAACTGACATAACATACAAACAACATATTTAACGTTAGTAGGTGAGGGTACCTATTATTTTAGTATCACATCTGCATTTCAAAGTTTCTATGATACAATGCAAATACTAATACAGCATTTACTTAGCCTATATTGTGTGACTTGGTTAACCAAACGAACGTTTATTTTACAAAGTAACACAAGATGCACTGAATTCAAAACCTTGATTACATACCATTATTATAATTATACATTTACAGTTATTATAACTTCTTTTGTATCTGGTTAGTTTCAATAACTATAAGACAATCATTGTATAACAATAGAAGTCCTATTATTTAGTTGGTAAATAGTAGATGTATTATGTGTATTTTCCTAATGCAGTTTGGTTTTAAAGTTACTATAGTTAGACATATAAGTGGTTTGTTATAATCTTGTTCAACACTCTCAGAATGTATGCGGTCTCGTTTCTTACAAACTCTTGTTGTTAATTAAACATTTCATGCATAAGAAGCTTTCGTAAGGTAGTACAGACTGTCTTCTTATTATCGCAATAATGAGAAATTTTCTCGATAGCTTTTACTAACTTTTTAAATACCTAATTATTTTCTTGTCTACTTTCTGAAGCTTTTACTATCTACGAACATAGCATTTAAGCATTATTATTTCGTGCTTAAATAAACTACATTATCACGGTATATCCCACAAGTGAGGTAGACAGCAGATCAGTTGCATTGTATAAATATTCATTCATTCATTCATCGCCCTCAACGCTCCTCTCGGGAGCACAGGGCAGAAACCAGCCTCCTCCATTCAGAGCGTCTCTGCGCCAATTGCGTCACCTTTTACCACGACATTCCCTGCGCTCTGATGTCGTTGTCATAGGAACGGTGAATTGTTAAAGAGAGCCGCCTGAATTTATAAATGTACAAAATGTCATCTTAATTTTAGATGAATACCTGCTTTTTGCAGGAGACACTCGAAAACTAACGGAAAAAAATAAAGAAAATTGATTTCTAAAAAAGAGTTGTTTTTATTATTCAGAGATAGCCAACTGAAAAGAGTGTTGTTTTTCACTCCCAAGGTTTCTTACCACTTAACCGACCTTCTTTTAGTAGTCACCCACTCTTCATACTGACAACGGCACTACAATTAAACACATGCAATGAATTTGTCTTTGACCTACCCTTATATGTCTTAAGTAATGCAGCTTTTATAGAACGTCATAAACCTACCGCAATGTTTCAAATAGGCTTTTCTTTTTTTGAAATAGCTCATTACAAGTATTTAACTTTGTATATGAGCAAAAGTGTTTTGAAAAAGTTTTATTTTTTACTATGAAAATTGTACACGAGCTACATTTTTAACTTTTTAGTTTGAAATACCTACTTAATTTGAAATTTGAATTGCAACTTCTCATCATAATTGTGCACATATCATGTTACCATTATTCTTTTCCTTTTCAAATTCCATTTAGGACGTCCACTCCTGAATGAAGGCTGATATTATCACTATCTGTGTTACTATATCTTCTTGATAAGACATCTAATTAGCACTAGAATGTTGTTGATGAAAGTCCACCATGATTTAAAAGACTTTGGGAGATTTTTTCATAATGAAACTGTATCAATAACTAAAGTTTTATTGCTGAAGTATAAGAAAAACGTTTTTAGTGTTAAATATTATTTTATGAAAAATTTACAACTGACGAAGGTACTAACTTATTTTAATCATATTACTTTGCAGTAGATCTTTGAAGTAAACTGCCTGTAAAACTCGCATTAAATACATTTTATTGATATCTTATCGTTTAATGTATCTCATATTCCGAGAGTTTTATGGCATCCATTACATTGTGTTCGGAAATGAAAGAACCGCTGAAAATCACAACGGATCGTTAAAAATAAAAAGCCATTCAAGTTTCAGATCAACTTGCTGGAACATAATATTTTTATGTTTAGTCTCTCGTGCTTATACCGTCACATAATTTTCCACCTTTGTGGTAGGTAAAAAGTAATTCATTGGAATTATATTCATATCATACCATATGGTAACTCTCGGCTCCACAAAAGTTAGGATGTTGTGTTTACATTTTGTGCATTATATCAAATTCAACAAATCTAATGTTCTGATGTCGTTGTTTAAGGAACGTTGTATTAAGAAAAGACTGAGAGATTTACAAACTACCAGAAACGTTGTGGACGATACATATTAACAGAGTATTGTTGTAAATATATTCGGTCTAAACTTGTTATTAACTAGTATTGAAAATAGGTGGCGCTTCACAAGTGATGTATTTCAAAATAACTCTCGACTGAATATATTCTTTTGTATCTGTCCAATTACTGTACCATCACGGCATATCCCACAAGTGGGGTAGCCAGCAGACCAGCTGCATGTAATAAACATGAAAGCTGTCTTCTTCGTGCCAGTATAAAATCAAGACATTCAGGATGAGTGGCAAACTTCATCGCTGAATTTAAGATGTACAATGTCTTAATTTTTTCGAACACCTGCCTTTCACAGGACACTCGAAAACTTATGGAGAAGAGTGGGAGACCAATTCTTTACCGGGTGCTCCACGGGATAAATATATACTAAAATCTGTCCAATTATATAGTAAAAAACAAGTTTTTCGTCTTCAAACATAAATTTTAATAGTCTAGAAACTCTAGAACATTCTATTTCACAACAAGATCTATATAGAATAAATAAATTAAAATATATTATTTGGAGCACTAGAAATAACCCAAAATAATAGTTAATTATGGTGGGGTGGTCGGTAGTCTGACTTCCTGACTTTTAATCAAGAGACTCTGGGTTCGATTTCACCTGTTATCGACCTAATCTACCTTCACGTCACAAGCATAATTAATATCGCTTACTGTGAAGGTATCTAAAGTGCATTTTTTCAAATCCAAAATCATCTAAAAATAATATTTACTATATTGCAAGTCTGTCTTAGAAGGATTTTGGATGTCAGATGGTATGAACATGTTACAAATGATGCTGTGCGCCTGCGCACCCAGCAGACACCTGTAATCTCCGTAATACAAGAGAGACGATGGTCCTGGCTGGGACATGTTTTGAGAATGCCCAATGATAGTTGGCCAAAAAGAGCACTGTTCTTCCGTCCGCAGGGGTTCCGTAGGCCCGGGAGTCCCTCTTTCATAATACACCGTTCCTATGACAACGATATCAGAGCGCAAGGAATGTCGTGGGAAGAGGTGACGCAATTGGCACAGAGACGCTCTGAATGGAGGAGGCTGGTTTCTGTCCTGTGCTCCCGAGAGGAGCGTTGAGGGCGATGATGATGATGATATTGCAAAAGATATTTTCAAGTTGACATGGATAATTTCAAGGTTTTTAGGAAAAGAACAACGAAGGGTAAACGAAAAAAATAAAATGAAAGGAAAATGCGTTTGTTCACAAAAATCTATAATTGAATATATGTATCGACAATGAAGTATATACTTATTATGTATCTAGTACAGTAAAATTTTAGGATCGGGACGGAGGCTCATGTTGTTTGAATGTTTGTTTACTGTTTACTGCAGAGTCCGAGCGCGCTCAACAACTATTTAAACTTTGCAAAAGTTACAAATACAGTTTCTCTGTTTTGTTAACATTTCTCTGTTGGAATGTTTGTATATTATCATATACAATAAAATAGGTAATCATTCGTTTGTATGTATGAACACTGTACAATACCATGGGAAACATTCTATCCTTTATTCTCTTCATTTTATCTTTTCTGAATTCCGTAACAAATGACAAATATTTATTTTGATAGTATAATAAATAATTCTAGATATGACGCGATTCAGTCTCGTGGATATTATCAACGTTTTATTTTTCACACATTTTTAACCTTTGTTTCAGAGCAACTGAGGTTTAATTTCTGGCTAAAATAAACACCATGCGAAATTTCACTCGGTCACTGATACGTTAGGCTCACATATGCAAGTCACAAAATGTTAAAATGGTAGGTAGGTACCTAAAAATTTAAGCGTTGTTTTCAACTGTATTCTACAGTAGTTTTCACTACAAAAGCATTGATTTCTGAGGCATGGTTCTATTATTTTATAAAGTTTTTACGTTCTAGTAAACGACTAAATAAAAAATAATGATGTATACCTACGATTATTTCGGTTACGATTTTTTCGACTCAATTTGATATCTAGAACATTTTATAATTTTGAAGTTTACAATAAAAACGAAAATCTCGATTGTTATTTCTTTATTTATGATTATTGAAAAATCATTTGATAACCATGTAAATATTTATGGTTCAATGCTCTTTTAGTAAGGAAAAAAATATTATAGCCATTACTGGAATTCCAATCAATTTTTTTATATAGCGTTTAAAAAAGTGTACACTTCCGAGACTTTGTGACTTGAACATGTTGATTAAGTTCTTAAGAACAACTACGCTTTGGAAAGTCAAGTCGCAGTTCGTACCTACATTAGAAGCTGTATGAACGTAGTGGAAGAGGAAGAAAGTAAGATTGGATAAAATTGTCATTTTTATTCTATGCCAACCCAACTAGGAATGTGGTGAAGGGTTACAATACATTTTGTAAAAACAGTCATCTATTGCACTTAAAAATACAGTATTTATTCTCAGTAGGTAGTAGGTAAATTGAATTCATGTTGGTACATATGTACAGGGAAGGTTATAGAGTATCGGATGTTCACTGTTCAGTTGAATGTCTGTCTATTAAGCGTTAGATGTAGGTATTGTACATGGTAGTTCACGTGATGCAATTGGAGACTATAGAAGTGGGTATAGAAGCTCTCCTAAGCAATAAATAAAGCTGTCGGTTTCACTTGAACGCAGTTACCGGTTCCCTGCAGTTACAGTTAGGTTACCTAGTCGTTAGAGATATCGCTCGTAGTATTGCACGCCAAGCTCAGTGGTTTATGTTGTAGAAACACTTTTCAGAAGTGCTGCTACCCATTCCCATTACAACGAATGTGCATAATACGGGTAATTCTGTATCACGTGAACTGAACTACTCGATTTCATTTACTCAATATTTGAAGAGCCACGTGGAGGTGGTTTGGTTGATTATTTTATTTACCGTGCCTCCTGCGATATAGAGTTACTCTTATGGAATAGAATTCTGTGTCATTTGCATACTTTGGAAAATGTAATGATATTAAAGACAAATAGGTAATACCCCATTTTTCACGAAATGTTGCGATTCTGATACGATGTAACTCTATGAGACGATTTTTTTTTGAAATGACATTTTATTTTATCTGAATAACCTATGCACATTAAAAATGAAAACACAAAAAGATAAATATTATCCATTCATTCATCCAATTTTGTCAACATCCTAACGCGAAACGATTCTCTCAGGCATGTCTCAATTTGACGTGGTAAGGTGGAAAAAATCACTTCAAAGTAATAATCTTGCTACTGCATGTAATCTCAATATTTTATATTTCAAATTATTTTGTAGCTGTGTTGTTAATAATGATGTGTAAAAAGAATAAATAAATAGCTACTTCTACTGTATTCTACTCCTATACAATTACGGCATATCCCACAAATGGGGTAGCCACCAGACAGCTTGCATGTAAAAATATATAAACTGTTTTCTTCGTGCTTAAAAAATAATTATACAAGATGAATATCAAAACTCTTTGTTGAATTAAATATGTAAATGTACTTATTTTTTAGGACACCTGCCTTCACAGGACAATCGTAAACTTACGGAAAAGAGTGGGAGACCAATTCTTTGCCACGTGAAATTTCATTAAGTTGCATTATCTGATATTTAAAAATACATCTTTAAATTTCTCAGGATAATATTTTGGCAGTTTATTGTTTATAAAAAGTGCAATTTATTTTACAATATTTCTCCACAATGTTAAAAAACATCCCGGAAAAAATATAAAAGGTAATAAAAAGCAATATAAATAATTTCTAAAGAAATTGTAAAGAAGATAAACAGTTCGAAAATTTCCCTTTCCATAGGTAGGTACAACCATAGATAATATTGATAACAGAAAATATCTGAAAATAAAAACAAAACAAAAGGCAATCGGAAAGTTCAACAACAAAAACAAAAATGCGTTAGTAAATTTCTCACATAAATATTTGATATTGTTCGTATTTGTGATAATCTGTATCAATATGTCCTCTATAGACTCAAGAGATCGGATAACTTAAATAAAATATGTTTCCAATTTACATTTGTTGCCTTCCGTTATTTTGTAGGTCAGTTTAGGAGCAGAATTTTATTATCTCATGCTCTATTTATTTTGTAATTATTCATACAAAAATATTATAAAAATATTTTTTTTTTTTTAAAAAGGCGTTAACCGTTTATTTGTTAAATAAATCAATTTCACAATATTAAGTGTTCCAATCAAACTTTTATATTTAAATACATCAATGAGTTATTGTATCTCAATACAAGTAAGTATATGTTTTATCGTTTTTGTGGAGAAAAAATTATCTACATACATGTTGAAGAAATTTATTGTTGTGTTAAAAAAATCAATACACTCAAAACTTTTATGAACAGTTATGTTATATTTTGTACAAAATTACACACTTAAACAATATCAAAATATTATATTCTGGAAACTGCTACATCAGATGACGTAGCAATTGAAAATTACGGGGTACCGTCGGGTTAAAATGAAGTTTCACTTATTTTCGAAGAATCAACATTGTAAGAGTTACAGAATATCTGCGTTTTACAAGACAATCAAAAACTTACTGAAAAGAGTGGCAGATCTAGCCAGTATTTTACCATAAAGAAAATTAAGTTACTTATTATATATGATTATTATTATTATTTATAGTGGATTGTAAACAAAATTCATATTCTGAAAAACTTACAGAAAAGAGTGGCAGACCTAGCCAGTATTTTACCATAAAGAAAATTAAGTTACTTATTATATTTGATTATTATTATTATTTATAGTGGATTGTAAACAAAATTCATATTCTGAAAAACTTACAGAAAAGAGTGGCAGACCTAGCCAGTATTTTACCATAAAGAAAATTATGTTACTTATTATATTTATGATTATTATTATTATTTATAGTGGGTTGTAAACAAAATTCATATTCTGAAAAACTTACAGAAAAGAGTGGCAGACCTAGCCAGTATTTTACCATAAAGAAAATTATGTTACTTATTATATTTATGATTATTATTATTATTTATAGTGGGTTGTAAACAAAATTCATATTCTGAAAAACTTACAGAAAAGAGTGGCAGACCTAGCCAGTATTTTACCATAAAGAAAATTATGTTACTTATTATATTTATGATTATTATTATTATTTATAGTGGATTGTAAACAAAATTCATATTCTGAAAAACTTACAGAAAAGAGTGGCAGACCTAGCCAGTATTTTACCATAAAGAAAATTATGTTACTTATTATATTTATGATTATTATTATTATTTATAGTGGGTTGTAAACAAAATTCATATTCTGGATAAATTTGAAACTCATCCGAAACTCTTCCAAAACTTGCCACCGATCAGCTCAAAATCGAAAATAGAAACTCCGAGACTAATCCTGAATTTTAAAAAGTAACCCAAAGTAATATGGGGCATAAGACTAGTTAAATATATTTTGTGTTTTTATCCTCATTTTATTATTTCAACATTTGTAAATATAATTTTCCCTAACATTTCTTTAGTCACGCTTTTAATTTCATCCCGGGAGTATTTTCATCGGTTGCTTTTGTAAATATTAATTTTATCTCTTTAAGTTGTGTCCAGACCCATAATTCCTTCTATAAAGGGAAGGGTTGAGCATTAGGGCCGGGTTATTATTATTATAAGCAGTTTTAATACCCGGCACGGTTCAGAAAATAATAAAAGTATACAAAATTGTAAGCCACTTTAAACACTGTTATTACAATCAGCAATTAGAACTAAAATTTCTTTTGTTTACTTTCCGAAAACTTCCTATATTATGTTTGTATTATTTTTATCAACTAAAGAGGGTATTATTTTAGTAATTAAATAACTTGTCAATAGTATATTATTTTAAAGCGCAGCAATCAAACATATTAAGAACTTGTAGTGGCGCCGTCTAACAAAAAATCATTTCGTTGTATTTTCTGCCTTGATGATGCCAATTCATTGATGAAAGCGCTGGGCGTGTATCATTGTATACAATAAAGTGAAACAAATCCAGTGCAATTTCATGTACTTTAAATTATTTAAACTGTTGTTTTTGAATACCGGAAAAACATTAAACTTTATAAGATATTTACGTTACAATTTTAGTGTGAAGAGTATTTCATTAATTTTCTAAATCAAATGTTTTTGTGTTAACACTTTGGAAATTCATTATAATTAAAATGATTTTAAAAACACTGTATAATTTCCAAATTAGAGGTGAATAAATTTAATTTGGAAATTATACAGTGTTTTTAAAATCATTTTAATCATTAATTTTCTTTAGAAGTAGTTTTTTTAAGAAACCACATCAGAGGTATTTCAGAGTTGTCATTTTTATTGCGACATAACCGAATGTTTCGGTGTTTTTAAAAGTCAAGTAAACGCAAAATCTCGCCTATAAGTTTACTCATTTAACATCCACAATTCAGCAATTAGACATGCTACCCATCCTGAATGTCTTATCTATTTTTTATTACCGCAAAGAGGAAAACTTGGACATAAGTCTCTTGTGGGATATGCCGTGATGATATTGCAATAGTAGCTATATTTATCCGATGATTTATTTATTTTTATCAATATAATAAACCTATAATAGTTTTGCTATGGATTCTTGCAATGTAAAAAAATCAACGAAATCAATGATGTCTCGTAATGTTAAATATTTTGTATCAATAGTTTTCGTAGATTTAAAAATAGAAGCACAGGAGTTTGTATTAAGAAGGCATTATTTTCTACTCCAATTTCTTCTCGGGAACATATACTTGTAGAAATGGAACGTAATATATTAGAAATGATCAAATACATAGATTTGAGAACGGACTTAAATATAAAAAATGTGATTATAGGGATATATCAGCACATAGTAACACATAATGAATCCTTTTAATACCAGGAAGTGTCAGGTGAACATGGATACTGGATCCAGTAGATGACCACGAATATTAATCAGGGTAGATGCAATTTGAATCATTAATACTAGATATCTCTAGTTACTCATAATAATACTCGTAAATTACCTGGTATTATTATTTGGACTTTATATTGTTATAATACATAATATGGTAGGACTACTGACCGTGAGCAATAACGGGTACTTCCCTTTATACCACAATATTACCCCATATTTGGAAGGAACAATCATGTTAATAGTTATTATGTAGGTATCGGAAAGCGTTATTTATCTGTGAACATTATTTATTGATTTGTATGGCCAGGCATGGCATCTCGATATTCTAATAAATTTTCTTAGGTGAGTTTTTTGAGTTTCCCGTGGAGCACCCGGTAAAGAATTGGTCTCTCACTCTTCTGCGTAAGTTTTCGAGTGTCCTGTAAAAGACAGGTGTTCGAAAAAATTAAGACATTTTACTTCTTAAATTCAGCGATGAGGCTTGCCACCCATCCTGAATGTCTTGATTTTATATTGGCACGAAGAGGACAGTTTGCATGTTTCTTACATGCAGCTGATCTGCTGGCTACCCCACTTGTGGGATATGCCGTGATGGTATAGTAGTAGTAGTAGTAGTTTTTTGAGTTTACTTAATGATTAATTTGCATTCCATAGTCAATTTATATCATTGTGAATTCATTTTTTCTCATGAAGCTTTGGAACATAATAGTTTTCAAGTATCATGAGCAAAGCAGACCTTTAACATCATTTTCAATCCAGTGATGATGTATGCCCCTACTCCGAATGTCTCTTTTTTTTTCTCACGGAAAAAAACGATAATATGTGATAATATGTAGTATCTATGCATAATTGGTCATTAGGCTATTCCATCCAGAGATTTTATGTCGTATGCTGATAGTATAATATTATGAAGATTGTCTAAGAACGCGAATGAAGTCTTATAAATTTAGTTTATTATATTGTATGTTTTCACCTAACAGGAGATTGTTAAAATGGGTGCAATAATCCTCACAATTAGGTAAAATATGATTAATTTAATTTTACTGCAAGAATTCTTTTTGAATTTCAAAGTAAAGAATTTTTCAATATCCACATTAAGTTTTTCGGGAATTTATGCGCTATTATAGAGCAATAACCACGGGCGAGCGAACCATACATACTGTCACGATTTTAGCGAGCCAACAGGCTAAAGATTTTAAAATATCAGCTACTTTCATAATATACATTTTCGATCACGAGGTCTCTGAATAGATAATATAATGTTTTGATTTTTTAGTGGTTAGAACACATATGAGGTTCCGGTTTGAATGAATTAGTTTTGAAATACTGTTTTAATAATTTTATGATAAATATTGTTATCCCGTCGTAGTGGAGGAACCGGCTGACGGGTAAAATTGTATTAACTCAACAATATTTATTAAACTGTGGGAAACTACTCGTAATAATATAAACGAGGTTTTATTTGTCTTAAAATATGTCTTTGCAGCTATATTGTATCAAACAGGTGCCATTGATATATTTTGTAAAGTTATTGTCAGAATTATACCTACATATTTGTAAAGTTATTGTCAGAATTATACCTACATATTTGTAAAGTTATTGTCAGAATTATACCTACATATTTGAAAAACTGTGTACAGCAAAGATGAAGAGATTTAGTTTGATTGATAATGTTAGATAAAAATAAGATTTGCTGTAACGTTAAATATGACCGTAAACCTTTTCAAACGGTTAAATATAAAACTGTTAATTTTACGTTGTTATAATGAACTTACGTTCTACGTATTATACTGCTAGGCTGTTCTACATATTATACTGCTAGGCTGTTTGCGTTGGTTGGGTTACCAATAGATCATTACTTTACTATACTAGGAGATTACTCTTCCCTCACCACACTGAAATGCCGCCACTTTGTTTCTAAGTGCACATTATCCAGGCTACATGCATTGCAGATTTTCTATCCATGTGAAACTATGTTAATGATTTCGTGTGATAATAATATTTAAAATATTTTCTGGCATTCTTTACTGCGGTATAGAAATAATTGATTATAAAGCACCTGGGTAATTTGCGCAAGAAAAAATTAAATATATTACCTACTTAACATTCACTACATAGGCATATAACTTACTGTTTGATATTTTAGGTGATTAACGTTTTTTCAAACCTAATTTTACATGAAAATAAAACATAACGACGGTTCAGTTCCACACATCAAAAAGTCGAAATTATCTTAAATTTTGATTAATTTGGTAATTCATGAAATTAAATCCACTCTATCAATTCCACAAACTTACAAATTTAAAAAAATACTCGGTTCCCTTTATATTTCACTTATTAAGTTCTTTAAAAAATAATGTTCCTATTTTAATACCACAAATAAATATTTCGAATTGTTTAACTATTGAACGGAAGCAAGACAACATAATGCTTCTAACAGAGCGAATATTATATGGTATATTTCACTTTTTGGTAGGTACGTTTTTAAAGCATAATATAAATATACCAAAATCACAAAAAATGCTGATTTCTCGATCATACGACATTTCGACTTGTTGATGTGTGGAACTGGATCGTCGAATTAATATTATATTCATTGAATCCCCGGGGAAAATCTGTAACTATATGTATTCCACTCTTTTTTGTGATTTTTGAGTGAGTACCATCATACTACATAATTTCATATGTAAGCAGCAGAAACATATTCATATTTTATCACTTATAATAGATTTTTCATCTTTAATTTGGTGATGAGAAATGTAATCTGTCATTTGACAATGTCTTCATTTTGAAATCACGGAGAGTTGAATCTTTATGTTTATTATATGCAGTGAATTCACTGGTTACCCTCACTATTAGAGATGCCGTGATGGTATGATATAATTTATTGAACTCTTATAAGCGATCGTGACTTGAATAATTCTGTCAGTATAAAAAATGTGCTCGATATTTTTTGTATGTTCGATGAATTTATGATTTATCATAAAAAGGGACAACATTATTGGTTGTTTTTTTTCTCTCAAGCAATGTCTTTCTTGCTTGAGAGAAAAATATAAATCATATTTTCTTTACTAGTTGCTTTTATACCAAAAATAAAAGCAATAAAAGTTTATAAGTAAATAATGAGAGTTGATACGAATACACAAAAGTCTTATAAATTATTTATTGATTCGTTTGTCTAGAATTTTTTTTATGATTAAAAAATAAAGTTGTTTTCATTAGAATTGAAGTCTTTTTAAAATTAAAATTTATCCAATTATCCTACGTTCTTGCAGGCCATGTTTATTTTCGTTTCCAATAAACAATTACATATCAGACATTCAATGATATATTTTGGTTCTTTTCTATACCCTTACGTCCCCCGTATTCCAAGTAAAAAGACAATAATATAGATGTATATGACAATCCGTTATATTATAACGGATTGTCATATACATCTATCTTCAGATACTTATTTCGCCTTTTGCATATTCATTCAATTTTCCAGATACGCACGCCAATTTTTCTTACTCAACACGCGGTCATCCTTGTGAATTTTATCCACGTGGTCAAGCCTCGTAGTTATTGGACTTTGGCGTTTTCTCACACACATTCTTTAAAATAAATATACCCTATTCATGATCCATTCGCTTTAGATGACCCAACCATCGCAACTTATTTACACGCATTCTATCCACAACACTCTTCTAACAGTCGATCATTCTCTTAATATCCTCACTCTATCCCGCAACGTTTTACCACATTCTTTTCAGCGATCGCATCTCTTAAATACTTATTCCACTTTCGTCCTTCTTCAACTGCGTCCAAGTTTCTTTTGAATAACTTTCTAAGTGTCAACACCAAAATAGTATCGTGTACTAGCATTTATTTTTAATTCTGGACAATGCGTCAAATTACACCGTTCAGTCTTGCACCGGTTACTTAATTTCTTTGAATGTCACTATTGTATCTCCCATACCTCGTAAAAAATCTTATCAAATATTTAACATCACGTAATTGCTCCAAACTTTTATCGTCAACTTTTATTTACAAATCATTTTGTTGATTTCGCTTTCCAAACCAATACTTTGATATTCATAACATTTACTTTTAAATAATTCGAACTACAACTACTATACTTACTCAATATATTTATTTTCATTTCAGTTTTTGCCACGAAAATCAAATGTGGATGAAAATATAACTCAGTTGTTTTTCATTTGTTCAAATTACTTTTTTTTATTAAAACTCTTTTTTTTTCTTTATTTACCTATCTTTATAAGTTCCAGTTGTATTATATTACAAACTTCTCCTCAAAGTAATATTATAACGAAGATTCAGTAATAGCTGAAATTAAAATTTCCAAATTAAACTTTTTCACCGTGTTGACATTTGCCAAGCTAATAAAACTTAGCGAATATTTTTCCTTATTTTATAAAACAATGTAAGAACCTATGGAGTCTTGTTGTAATTTGCTGTATGTTACTGCTGGCATAAATGCATATCTTTACGACCTGATAAAAGATCAAATCTCACACACAAGTCTTTCGCGATGATATACTTTGTTCGTAAGTAGATAGATATAAGATTATGTACGTAAGTATCCACCGTCAGAGAAGCGATAAATTTATATGGAAGGTAGCAGATTATTATGGTATATAATTCACACATCATGTAACTTCTGTTTCACCATATAATACTTACTCATATTATACTTATACTTTCTACGATTCAGCACATTGCAATACTGCTAACATCGTGGTATTATTCTTAATTTCATTGGCACTAAAATATTTTACGACTATCTTTGCAAGGAACCGTTTGCAACGTGGGCGGAGAAGATTTTATATTAGGTTTATTTTTTTTACTTTTGCACAGCTAAATCCTTCATATTTAAAATTTAATTTTCAGTTATATAGATTTATGTACGTAGATTTCAATCACCATTAAGGTATAAATACATATATAAAAATACCAGCCAAATAACAATTTGGTACTTAATTATTTTTTGAAAGGCTTTGACTTGTGTAGATTTTCTAAGCTTGATTCCTGAATTCAATAATCATTTAAAATCAAATCATTGTTTCCCGTCCAGAAAGCCACTGCATCGCCTCTGAAATTGACCTACTGAATGTCTATCCAGTCTACCTTACATATACTTCCTTTTGATTTGGTTTTATCTTGGATTCATTTTCCTGTAACATTTATATGGGCTTCAGTGATTATTACAAGAATCATATGGGTATCTTAGGTACTATTCCATTGAGTTCTCGGTAACGAGTAAGGAAATAAATGTATCATTCAACGATGAGGCATGTCATCTACACATGAAGTTTTATTTTTATTGACATGAAGAAGACAATGTGCATGTTTGTTATATCAATTAGTCCGCCGACTTATGAGATGTGCTGTGATGGTATTGTAGAAGTATAGTAGTTGTTGATACATAATTTACAGTTTGCTTACGATAAAACTCTGCATCTTTTCTTAAATTCTCGCTTTTTAAGTTCATATTATTCAGATTTTTTCAGCTAAGGCATTCCTTGCTGTTTACCTTCACAAACATCTTCTCCATTAGGTCATCAAGGATATCTTTACTACGCTTTGTTTATATAACCCATCTTTTCAAGATGATCTTCATCGAATTTTTTCTTCTTCTTCTTCTTCTTCCTCGTGTGATAGATCATCGATCTGTTGTTTCGGAAGTGATTCCCTCTTGTGACCCTGAGGACCAGCTATCTTTCCATCTCTTTGGTGGTCTTCCTCGCAAACGTGAGCTAGCCGGTGTCTTCTTTGCAGCAATGTGGGCGATCCTGTTTTCAGCCATCCTGTCTATATGGTCTCTCCAGAATCGTCTCCTCTTCCTACTCCATCTCACTATGTCCTCCGTGTCGCATATCCTTCTAATCTCAGTATTTCTAATTCTATCTCTGAGAGTTTTTCCCGCGATAGCACGTAAGGTTTTCATCTCAGATGTTCTGAGTAGGCTTTTGGTTCTTGCTGTGTCTGCTCTTGTTTCGACGCCGTAAGTCATTATTGGCCTGATACATGTTTTGTATATTCGGACTTTACTCTCTACTAGCATGTGTTTGTTCCTCCATATGACACCTTTCAAACATCCAGCTGCGACTGAAGCTTTATTGGTTTGCTGCTTCACTTCATTGTACATTTTTTCTTTGTCTTTTAAATCAATCTCCAGAAAGCTTATTTTTGTCCCTTGGATAGATCCCATGTCTGTGAATCACACTCCAAGTACATCATTATTATAATCATTTATGTAATGAAAATCATTATCTTAATTGTTTTAGTTAGAATGGTAATAATGTTTGACGAATACTAATTACAATGCTCATTTGCTTAACTATTATGTTTGTAGTTAAAGTTTGGCGGGGATTTTTCAATGTTAATTTCCACAATATTGTACTTGTTAGGCAAGAGATTATTATTATAATTTCTATGAAAGTAAGTACGTTGTAAGTTTTTTAACACTCTATGAAATGCATTTGTTTTTTTGGTGTCAAATATAAGTATTATCTAGGAATTTACCCATTTTAATTTTATTGCTTACAATATTACATAACAATGTATCTTTTTAATGAGTAAATCAAATGTGGTAATAGTTATTAATAAATACCTATACATCTTTACCTTTTTAACGGTTTACTGAAAAAAATAAAGATATTTAAAAGATAATCATTTTTTTTAAATCTGGAATGTCAAAATTAAATTATATTTTCGAAATTCTTTAGTTAAATTGCTTATTTGCTACACTACGCTGCGATGACGACCAAGAAATTTTATCTAAACGTCGTCATGCATTACTTTCAATATTGTGTACGAAGATATATCAATTATTCAAAAAATTAACTAAGCAAAAATCTTTCAATTCCAAGTGAGTTGATTAGACCCAAACTTTAGATTAAAGATAAAGAAATAATATATTAATTGTATGGAACCGTGAATGAAAGCTATAATGAACATACTTTTATGCAGATAAAGCTCATTATGTGATTTTTACGTATAATGTCAAGGTTAGATAGGTACCTAAAAATTACTACGTGGCATGTTTTTCTTTGTAAAATGCATCTCTGAAATCTGATTAACTACAAACGAATTTGACTTTTGCCATAAACCACGGACTATCTTTTCACATGGAGGTATATAATATATATGCATTAAGAATGTCCTCGATATTTGAATCTTATGCTTATTAGGTTCCTATCAATTTTGAATACAAGAAAACAATAGAATGATGATAGAGAATCTCTGCCCATGCATATCACAAAGCGTTAAGCTCTCTTAGTATGTAATATTATTTTGATGAAAATATTACTAAGATCAGAGAACAATAAAAGAGGTATACATAATTTTAAGTTAGTTAGTACCTATGTTCATATGTGTATGAGAATATGTTATTCCGCTGCACGTCGAAGCATCCATCAAGCAGCTTGTGGCACGTGTTTCAACGTGTGTGCAAGCTGCTGCATGTTTACACATTCTTTATACTCCATCGAATACTTAGTGGCGGGATGTGAATTTTCCCGTTATGCTTTTATTATTATTACTAGGTATAAGTGAAGATAGGGGTAATTATTAAGCCGGATGTCAGATATCAAACCAAACTACTGTCGAACTGTTGTGATTATTTGGCTTCACAATAGAACATAATATGTGTAAGTATGGTAATGTTATTGTTTTTTTTGTTAGGTGCTGTTTTGATTTTATTTAAGATGTTCAACTCACCTTTCGGATGCACAGTTCTGAAATTCATTCTTGTATGGGTGATGGTCAGGGAGGGATTCTGTTTACATCTGCCTCATTGCATCTTTTTTCATTCATTCAATGTGTTAAATTTGTTGAGAATTGAAAACAAAATAAATATGTCGTAAATATTGTTTTTAAGTTCATGTACTATCTAGTTTCCCAGTGCCAATAAAAGTTAAAATTTCGGTGTGGGTGACTGAAAATGTTTCTCATAGCTAAGATGAAAATGTAAAAAATGTTTTAATGTTGATAATGTACTATACTTACGCCATGTCCCAGGAGGGGTAGGCAGAGAGAACGGAACGCCATATAGATCTATCCTTACACACTTCTTTCGCTTCCTCTACATTCATCCAGTTTCTCATACATGCTAGCCGATTTCTCTTACTCAACACGCGTCCGTCCTTAAGAATTTGGTCCACGTGATCAAGACACGTGGTTCTCACACCCCTTCTTTCAGATAAATACATCCTCTTCGTCATCCTTTCATCTTGCATTCGCTCAACATGTCCAAACCATCTCAACTTGTTTACACGCATTCTGTCCACAACACTCCTCTCACATCCGCTCATTCTCCTGATATCCTCATTCTTCACTCTATCTTGCAGCGTTTTACCAACCATTCTTCTCAGTGAACGCATCTCCACAGCATTTATTTCACTCTCATCCTTTTTCAACCACGTCCAAGTTTCGCTTGCATACATAAGTGTCGGTACCAGAATGGTATTGTGCACTAGCATTTTTGACATGTTCGACACACTGCTATTGCTTACAATGGGTCGAAGTGCACCATTCACCCTAGCACCGGCGACTTTTCTTCTTTCGATGTCCTTATCAAATCTTCCATCCCTCGCAAACAGACTTCCCAAATAGACATACTCATTCACTTAATGTAAAAGATGATTTTTGTGAATACCTGCTTTTTGTAGAGCGTTCGACAACTTGCAGAAAAGAGTGAGAGTCCCTTTCTTTATCAATGACTCCATAGGATAAGAAAATAAGTCACTTGATTCCACAGGATATGATAATATACCGGATATCAATTTCATTTCTAATTATCATTTTAGTTTGTTAGGTACAAAGTACTGTCAAACACTGTCGATACTTGAATTACATTGAAGCGGTGATGTTTCAAAGAGTATTAAATCACTTTAGAAATAGCTCGAATACAATCTGAACACTTGTAAAAGTGCAAACTTAAATTTTATTTTCGAACAGCTCAAAATTAATGAAATATATTGAAAGCTTTGAAATATATTGTCCTTTTAAAGGAATTCACTTTTAGATTAAATTTGTATAGGTATGAAATGTTTCGTTTCTTTTTATTTTTTCTTATTGATAAACATATATAATATTTCATTCTACGTATCTTCGTTAAAAGTATGGTCGCAGTGACACAATGCATGCAAGGGGCCGTAGACAAACCGTACTTAGCGATCGTCTACAAACGAATTTTCGACAATAATCGCAACAATAACGCATAATAACACGGTACATGTAGGTGGATTGTCGTAAATTCGATTGTAGTTGATCGACAAGTGCGTGTTGGTCTGGCGGCTGGTCCCTTAATCTTTATTAAAAAAAAATGTTTCTTCCATTCCGGGTGCTTCTACTTGTTTTCGAAGAAATACGTTATGTTTTTTTCATAAATTTTAATAAATCGTCACATAGATATATTGTGAAATAGATGTGTCGTTATTATCACGATAGATTGACAAAATATGTAATATACTAAACATTTCGATTGCGTCTGTACGTAGGTGTTGAAAGTGTTATAGAATTATTGCATAAAACACCATAAAGTGGTTAAATTATCTGTCTACAAAGCATATTTCATTGATGTCTGGAAACATAAATGCTCAATATGGGTATCTAATAATTTGAAAACACATCAAATCTAAAGAATTGACTGTTCGTAATATTGTTATTCTTAACATCGCAATATTCACGATCCCGCAAAACAAAATTCTAAAAGAGCGTTACAATTTTATACATCAGCGTTTTTGTACAAGCGCGTCAAAGATATTTCCATTTGGATATCAGTTTAAAAAAATGACATCAAAATGATCCTTTTTATGCCCATTTTAATTCGCAATTTTACTCAAATCGTACCTTATAATTATTTGAAAAGAAAACACACAAAACAAACATTATATTTAAAAGATGTTTTAACAACCAGTATTATTCTTATATTATTATCGTTTTGTGTTGTTTTATCATTTGTACGTGTTCATGTGTGATTTTCATGTGCATAAATTCTTACATAAATAATATTAAAGTTCGTTCGTAAGAAAATATGTCTGTTAATATCCAACGCTTGGAAGTGGAGAACCAACGCTATCTGTGCAAACTTGCATCTATTCGGCGTGTTTTTGGATAATAAAACTCTAAGCATCTTCGTTTTCAATTCATGTCTTTCCTCTGCTGGGTAAAGGTATTTTTATTTTTCGAGACTTTTCTTCTACCTGTAATTATTTGTCTTCCATTCCGCTTCTCTTTTCTCATTATCACTTTATCTGTTGGTTGTATTTCAAAATTCTTTCTGCCTAACATCGCTCTTCACTATATTTGTTTAGAGTTAATTTATCATCCTCTGTGCGAAAAGAGTTTATGAATATTTTGTTTTCAAATAATGTTTGGAAGGTTTGAACGCATTTGTGAAAAAAAAAACGTTTAAGCCTTTCATATAAAGCATCCAGAATTTAACGCAATTTTTTAGAGATTTCTTCGATTCGATTGGTATTAACAATCTCTGACCAATTAATCAAATATCATTTTGATTAGAAACTTTTTTTTTATGTCGTTATTTTTCTGAGGAAAGCCGAGTTTATAGCCGGTATATAATATTATTATGATTCTGAATATATGTACAATGTATGAGACGCTTCAACGTTTTCCATATTAAGGAAGCATATCAAACGCCGTTGTCTTCATAATATTATGGATATAATATATTTTTTGTACTTTTATTTACCTACATTTTTCTGAGTTTCCCTCAGGCAATTTGCGAAGCTAAACGAATGTGTATTAGTTATAGGTAGGTACCTTTACAACCAGTAGGTTATAAACATATGTACCAACTACAATATACGTAAGTATTTTAAAATGTATTTTAGTATTATTCCGCTGTGTGCCTCCGTATTGGAAAATGTAAATTTGTTCTCATAGAAAGCTAATAAAGTAAATACATACATATAATTTTTTATAAGTGGGTAGGTATGTATAATTATGTATAGTGGGTATCTACATACATGTGCTATTTTTAAACGTTTTTTTTGCGTGTGTTTTGTTTAAACAGAAAAAAAGAGTTTCAAATATATTTCCAAGACAAATATATCTATACTTTGAACCAGGATTGTCAGTTTTTATCATTGCTGACACATGACCGAACGCAGGAATTAGAGACCATGAATGATCGACATGTTTATGAAAGGGCATACTTTTTGGCACATATATTATGTTTGTAGAACTGAAAAATCTGATGAGGAATTGAATAGGGTGGAAAAAATATAAGAATTGCTGAAAACTAATTCGGTAGATTGTAACTAAAAAGAAAAACAAAGATTTTTTTATTGTTTCTTGAATATTTTCAAATCATATGATATTATTGATATATTGTTTCAACGTTTGTATGATATTGATTGAATAAAGAAATGTTTATTTATTTATTTATTATTTATTTATTATTATGGGTGCAAATTCATAGTGTTGAGTGCATTAATGTGAATTTAAATAGTGAAAAATGTTACATATGTACTGTAAAATAAATTATTTCTATCATTATTATTAATCATGAATTTGAAATAGGTACTGCGAAGAAGGCATATCCATGTCATTTTACCCACAAGAGATATGGTGAGAGGGGTTAGATGACTTTACAGTACCTATAATACATCATTATTTTTTTTATTTTTATTTTTTTAAAAAAAGAAATCTGGATTTTGTTATAAGCCCAAACACAACCTTATTCACCTTTCACAGTAAGCTAAAAGCTTGTGTCGTGAAAGGGGAATTTGCCGGTACCTGGGATCGAACCGCGGACCCCTTGTAGACAAGACCGAGACTCTGCCTTCAGGCTACCGACGAACTAATTAATTGAGAGATATCAAAATATTTTTCATTGTGTATTTACAAATCATTAGTTATTATATTTAAGCATATTTAATGCAATACGATCCGCTTAAACAAATTATAGTGTTATCATTATTATTTATTAAATCATATTTCATTAAAATCTATGACTTTAATACTACACAATAATAATATTAAACAATAGTATTTATGACACCTCTAGTAGTTTCAAATTACTTAATTAATAGATTCTCGCTTCATAAATATTATTACTCGATATAATTTATATTTAGATATTAAATTTCAATATTTAATTTTCATTGATCTCTATGGTGATGGTTCGAATATGTGGAACAAATGTATGATATACTATACTATACTATACTATACCCTCACGCCGTATCCCAAGTGGGGTAGGCAGAGAGAACGGAACGCCACACAGATCTATCTTTACACACTTCCTTCGCTTCCTCCACATTCATACAGTTTCTCATACATGCACGTCGATTCCTCTTACTCAACACGCGGCCGTCCTTGAGAATTTGATCCACGTGATCAAGCCACGTGGTTCTCGGACGTCCGCGCTTCCTCACACCTTTTCTTTCAGACAAGTATATCCTCTTTGTCATTCTTACTTCGTTCATTCGTTCAACGTGTCCAAACCACCGTAGTTTATTCACGCGCATTCTGTCCACAACACTCTTCTTGCATCCGCTCATTCTTCACTCTATCACGCAGCGTTTTACCAACCATTCTTCTTAACGATCGCATCTCCACTGCATTTATTCCACTTTCGTCCTTCTTCAGCCACTATATTGATGTATGATAAAAAGTATGATAAAAAGTATGATAAAAAGTATGATAAATGTATGATAAAAAGATGATAAAGAGAATATATTTTTCTGAAAGAGGGGTTGTGATTTTGCGCGGACATTCAAGAACTACGTGGCTTCGCCCCGTGTGGATCCAATGCTCAACGTTTACACAATGTAACATAATGCAAAATCATAATTCTTTCGATATGATTTTGCATAATGTTGTGTAAACATGGTTCTCCAATCGAGATATCTGGTTTGTTTATTTATTGTAATTAAATCAATATAGTCTAAATATTACAAATCGGTGGATTAATATAACTTTGTATCTGTTATAATTTCTAATTTGTATAATATATTGCTATACTAATAATTACTCATAATACCTTATTAAATAAATATATATTTCGTGTTTCTAATTCACCATACACGTGTACATAGGTATAATGTTGCGCTTCGATAAAATAATGAAGTACATTATCATAATATCCATCAGCATTGAATTAACAATCACTAGACCAGCCTTTTGAGTTCGGAGAATGAATTTCACATGATTATACCATTATTATAATAATCAGGTTGACCGCACCAACGGATAGTGAGTTAATTATTATAATAGGTATAGGTAACTAATTTCATACGTAGAATGTTTACAATAATGAGTAAATCAATGTGAGGTTATTAAGTTTTCAATATATAAAGGCCAGAACTAATTTTCAAAGTGATTAATATTGTGAATTTACATTTTGCATAATTTACGAAAATTACTTCATGTTTTGAGAATATCCAATATCCAATGATAATTGACAAAAGAGAGCATTGTTTTTTTTTCACAAAGATTCCAACGTCTCGAAAGGTCTTTTTCAACAATGCATTGTAGGTACCTATGTCGACTTCATCAGAACGATTTGAAAAGAGGTGATTCAATAGGCGAAAAATGTCCTAAATCGAGGGAGCTAGTTCCTATCATGTGCTCCTGTGAGGAGGAAGGGGGTGAAAATGAAAGGAACTGTGTGACTAGATTATTCATTTAAATTTTGAATGTTTTTTAAATATTCTACAATGCATATCCGTTACTTGATTTTTTAAAAACGCGATCGATTTCGGTAAACCTTTACCATTGACGAGCGAGATAATACTCGGTTTACCGAAATCGATCGCGTTTTTAAAAAATCAAGTAACGGATGTGCATTGTAGAATATTTAAAAAACATTCAAAATGTCTCGTAACTGTTACATAGTTAATCCTTCTAAAATAACTGATATTATTCATTTAAAATTTAAAGCAATTTTGAAGAGTGATTTTCAGAATTTGGATAGAAACTAATCGTTTTTCTATAAAATAAAATTATTCAAAGTGGGCTTTATTTTGAAGGCGACAATTTCAAACATTTATTACATTGAATGTTCAATAGATTTTATAGGTATCTTTATTTCATCTTTTAGTTTTCAGCCATTGAACTAGAAATTTCCGCTTTTCATAAATCTTTTTTAAATTCTAACTGATTTTAAACGGTTTCCATGCTCCTTCATTTTAATTAATAGTTTTCATCAATTTAATATAACAATATTATAAAAAAAAACTTTTTCTTCTATTTCGGACAACCTTAGGTAATAGAAACATTATTTCATTACATGGCTAAATAATAACTTTTTATCAATAACATCTATTTTTATCAATATTATATACATAGAATGTGGCACTTACGATAACTGTAATTAATGTAAGCTAAAAAAGATGTTTCATAACTGTAATATTGAAAAGATTAGTGTAGATGTATGAAACAATAAAGGAGTAGAAAATACATATTTGATTAATATTTTTATGTGGTCGTTAGCCTGAAAAGTTGAGGCATATCAGTTTCGATTCTTACCGCTGTCAATCTACTCTACCATCACTACACAAAAATATAGCTTTCTGTGAGCGTGTCTGGAGTGTGAGTTTGTTTCAAATCCAGCTTCATTAAAAAAGTACTTACACTTAGTAGGTCATAGGGAGATATACCTGTATATACTACATAAATTTCTCTGCAACAAACGAACGTTTCGAATTTGAATTCTCGCAAGATTCCATATCGTTACAAAATCGTTCTGAGACCGTTGTTAGTTCGTTTAACTGCCGCTCATTTCGACTTTGAAAATCCTTTAAATAAATCGATACAATGAGTTTAATATTATTACTATTCCTTCCGCAAATTCGGTTCTTTATTGTAGTATTGGAATTGAGTTAACTCTTTGGATACAATAATAGATACTCAATAATATAAACCTAATAATATAACCCGTGTGTTGCAGCCAGCGCTATCACTACACAACCAAAATGTACGAGTATTATTATTATGCAATCTTATTTATTACCGCTTCGTGAATACGGCTGATTTTAATGTTATATATGGATGACTTTAATGTATTTACAATAAATTATTGTTCTGTGGCGCCAGTTATACTACCAGAATAACTCTAGTTCATTATATTATAATGTATTAAACAGCCTTTATTCATAAAAACATTTCATGCCTCAATAATAAATCATATTTAATTCCAATACCATCTATGTACCTACCTTTTACATGATATATAAAACTCATTTATTCTGAAAGATTGATGGAATGTTATAGAGTTGATATATTTTATTTTGTCTATAATAGTTACTGTCGTAGAAAAGAATACTTTTCACAGTTTTTAGGAATAGGTGCCACCTGATACTATGACATTGAATACCTACATGAAAATTAGTTTTACTGATTGAAGGCGACGCCCTTAGTCGGGAAGGATGCGGCTGGAACTTTCGTTGCAGCCCAATCTCGACCTGCGCCTTCCAATGCAGCAATCAATTTCAGCGGACCGTAGCCTTTGGAGTAAGCCACCCGCCCCTAGTGCAGAACTCTACTTGTGGAATATGCCATAATTGTTTAAAAGAAAATGCAATAAAAAGCTTTTTTCAATGAACAGAGGATTTGTATCGCTGAATGTATTGAGAATATGAAGAGAATGAATATTGAATGTAAGTGACTTAGGTATAATCTACCGACAAGTGTATTCCAAACTCTCATAATAGAAAAGAGTAGAATTCAAAATCATATTGACTGTGTTCATGGCACTACATGGGATGGCGCCGGTGTACATCTCGGAGTTCTGCATTTCGAGGAGGCAACGGAAAGGCAAAAATCACTAAGATCTGCTTACATAGACTCTGTCAATAGACTTGTGGTGCCGCGTAGAGGGGGTCTGGCTAACTATGTTTACCGTGCCTTCTGTGTGGCTGGTGCGTTGCTGTGGAACAAAATTCCCAATGATTTGCAAACTTTGGTGAGTGTGGAGGTGTTCAAGGCAGGGTTAAAGACCCTATTGTTCAGGAGGTATTGTGATTCTTGAATGGGCCCTTGCAGTGGTTTTTCCACAAATCGGCGCATCATAGAAAAATTGTCTATTTATTATTATAAGTATTGAATGTTAAATGCTATTTGCGTGATAAAAATAAATGTCTTTTACGTATCACTCGAAAACTTGCGGAAAATAATAGGATATCACTCATTTCTGTAAACTTAGGATAAAATGGTAGAGATGTTTAAAATCTAGTACATTATGGCATAATTGTTATGTTTTGAACTTCCTCTGTAAAATTATATTTTTTTTATTTTTATGTATACCCACGAGTAGGTAGGTACCTACCTATTTTAGAACTCAAGCTGTGATTCCAAAATATTAATTTAATATTCTAATGTTCTTTGCGTCACCTGGAAGGTTTCCTTTTAGTTCTACAAACTTTTTAACCCATTACGACATAAGATCCCGTTTTTAGGATCTCAGTATTTTGTATAATTTTTGAGTATACATAAAGATATCTTTGTTTTTTTTTGGACCAATATGAAGCTAAATAAATTGGCAACTTCGTAGCGTCAATATATTTGGCAACAATGCATTGATTTCTTTGGAATAGCTAGTTGAATCCAAGATGGCCGCCAAGCGAGTTTACAGTGTGCGCGCTGGGTAAGAAATTTGATAAAAACTTATATTTTTTTGTTTATTATGAAAATAATATTAAAACAGTGTCGAAATAAAAACATTCAGCTTTCATTTGATATATAACAATCAATGATTAACATTTTATATTTGTGCGTAATCTTCAGTTAGTTTTTGAGATCCTTTTTATAGGACGTTATGCATTCATGACACTTTGAGAATATACACTTAGTACCAACTAACGTTTCGCGCACGTCATTATTTTCAAAACTTCATTACTTTTTTTATATCTTTTTGCAAAACGATGAAATAATTGAATTGTGTATTATTTTAGTGCGAAAAATGTTAACATTTTATGTCAAGTTGGGATAGAAAATTTACAAAAAGTACATAACTATTGGAAATTCATTCAAATAAATTTACTTATTTATTTTACTAATTCATTCGTTTCTAATTTCGTTTTAATTTTCGAATTAACATTTCACTTCGTAATGTTCTTCTTTCCCTTGAAATCATTTCAGCTGCTTGATAATGATTTATTCATAGATATTTTATTTTTTTACCAGATTGAGTGTCGAAGAAATAATCAGTGAATTAGAAAGACAAGACACTGACAATAATTTTGAGTCAATTATTTATGCGATTCCGCCCGAAGAGACAGGTAATGATACAGACGAAGATTCGGATAAGAGTGATGATGAAAACGAAGGAGAAATGAATCATTTGGGATGGAGATTGCTGAATTCCGCTTGTGAAGTGCAAGTAGCTACATCCGCAGATCTTGAAGAAGAAGATTCCTTGATTCCACCGCCTACAAAATGTACGAGGACAGAGAGAAGATGGTTTAAAAAAGATCTTGAGTCTGATTTGCAAACTGTCTGCACTCCCGTTGGATCATCGGTTGAGGCAACCAAGTGCGAAACTCCGATCGATTTCTTTTCATTATTTTTCAACGAAGAGTTATTAGATCATATTTTACATGAAACTAATTTATATGCTAAAACGCAAAAAAATATTAATTTAGAAATGACTAAAGATGAATTGTTTGTCATAATTGGTGGACTTTTATTATCTGGATACGGAAAATATCCTAACAAGCGTATGTATTGGTCAAAAGAAGAAGATGTGCCACATATTTTAGCGAAATCTATGAGGTGTAATCGATTTGAAACAATACTTAGACATATTCATCTGAACGATAATTCTAAAATTGATAAGAACGATCGCCTATTCAAACTTCGACCATTTCTTCAGAAACTAAATGAATCATTTAGATATCACGGAGGGGTTGATGAAAATATCTGTGTAGATGAAAGTATGATTCCCTATTACGGCAATCACTACGCAAAGCAATTCATTCGAGGGAAACCCATCCGATTTGGTTTTAAAAATTGGGCTTTATGTTCAAGCGATGGGTATATGATGAATTTTCAAATATATACGGGAAAGGGGAATAACGAAAAGGTATTTGGTGTTGGAGGAGATGTTGTTGTATCACTATTGAATGACGGAAATATCCCAACAAAAGCTGGCCATAAAGTGTTTTTTGACAACTACTTCACTTCTTTGGATTTGATGAGTTACCTACGATCTATCGGAATTTGCGCTACTGGAACAATACGAGCTGATCGCACACAAAAATGTCCATTGGTCCATGTCACAGAGATGCGAAAAAGAAAAAAACGTGGTGATTATGATTACCGTGTAAGCGATGATGGGGTTATGTTGATTCGATGGAATGATAACAACGTGGTTACTATGGCTACGAACTTCCAAGAGCTTTCCATCCAGCCTGTAGATTGTTGGTCTCAAGAAAAAAAAGGCCTTATAAATATTTCTCAGCCATCGGTTGTGATGGCGTATAATCTAAACATGGGAGGTGTCGACAAAATGGATCAGCTCGTGGCAGCTTATAGGTCGAGAATGAGAATAAAAAAATGGTGGTGGCCAATTTTCGCTTATTTTCTGGATGTAACAATTGTAAATAGTTGGTTATTGGCAAAACGGTTAAAAAACTGCAGTCATTCAGACTGTTTGCTAAATTTTAGAAGGTATGTTGCGATCACGTTATTGAAAAAACATGGAATTGATTCCAATAAGGGACGGGTTTTTCCTAAGCCATTGACGAGCATACGCAATGATTGCACAAACCACTGGATTGTGGAAAATGAAAAAAATACGCAACGCCGCTGTGCTCATTGCAAAGGAAAAACTGTGTACGTTTGTGAAAAATGTTCAGTCGGACTTCATCCAAAATGTTTCAAAATTTACCATACATAAATAACATGAGTTAATTTTTATTTCACTGATTTACATATATTTTTTTTTCTATATAAATGTAAGTAAAATTCTAAGTTTATGTTTAGCTAAAGGTAATTCAAGTATTAAAATGTTATAAAATATATTCACACTTATATTATTTGAAAACTTAAAAATAAATAGATATATAAAAAACACAATGAGTAATATTTAATTTCTCTATATAAGACTGAAATGTAACATCTATGCATAACGTCCCGAAAACGGGACGCTCCAGATCTAAAAAAGTAAAATTAGTAAAAAAAAAAAAAACTCATTTTAGGCATATTGAGGTAATGTTTTGTAAGTGTTGAAGAAATCGTAAAGAAATATGCAGGAATAAACCTTATGCAGTAATGGGTTAATCTAAAGCAATTTAAAAATATAAAATTCAACTTTATGAAACAACTTTATAAAAGCATTGCGTTACATAGGTATTTCATATATTAATATTATAATTGATGTTTATGTTATTAAAAACATCAATTTGTTGATGGGCATTGTAGCATCTAACAATAGGCCTGAATATTTAAGAAATTTTCTATAAATGATCTACTTAACGCTTTTTTATTTAACAGTAATTTTTCCCATTAAAACTAAACACATTTAATGGTACCTTTTTAAAAGTATTTGGTAGTACATTAGGGAGTAGTACACTACTCCCGTGGAGCACCCGGTAAAGAATTGGTCTCCCACTCTTCTCCATAAGTTTTCGAATATCCTGTAAAAGGCAGGTGTCCGAAAAATAAGACATTTTACATCTTTAATTCGGCGATGAGGTTTGCCACCCATCCTGAATGTTTTAATTTTATATTGGCACGGAGAAGACAGCTTGCATGTTTTGCCATGCCGTGATGGTATAGTAGTAGTAGTACATGATATTTTTATATTGTTTTCCTTATTGATATGGACTGTTTTGTTTTTTTTTTTATATTATTATTATTATGTTTGTTAAGACTGTTTTATACGTGTATTGTATAAATAAATAATACTTACTTTTACTTTTCGGGTCCGGACTTCAGACCTTGCCACTCCAGTATGCAGCGACGTACATCGCCTTGTCATTCGCCATCATCAGGTCACTCACATTACATGCATTCCGCATCAGCGGACATTGCAGTAGGTGAGGGTCACTCTGCTCCTCCCCACAGTCGCAGCTGGCGTCCTCTCCATCCAAAAAGCCCCACCTCCGCTGGTTACCTTTGCACCTTGTCACCCCAACTCTTAGTCTGTTCAGTGTCTTCCACGTGGGGTAGTTCAGACTATGCACGGTGTTTGTGCTTTCAGATGGCGTCATCCAAGGATTGTCGCCAAGCTCCTGCCTCCACAATTCCTCTCTACGCTTTTCTGACGAGGTTGTAAGGTCATTTGTGATCTTAAGGAAACTTTTTCTCGATTTTAATCTTGGAGGTGCCATCCGGTGATTGTAAAGGGGATGTCTAGGGTCGTAAATAAATAATACTTCATAAGTATGCATATTATGTACGTTCAATCATGATCAGATAAAAACTTCATAGTCGAATGATAGGAAAAACTCACCTATCCTGATATCCAGGATGTCAAAGGATTCGGTTAAAACGTGGGTTTTAAATACCAGAAATGTGTCTATATCTGTGTTGATTTTTTTATTTTAATTGATTTTTGAATTTTGATGTATAAGTTTACCGTTAAAACTAACTTTTGCTAATTATTTATTAAAGATTTTTTTGTATCATTTTTTCGTTACTTTTGTTGGTGTGTTTATGAAAAATAAAATATCATTATTTTTACATTTAAATTTTCTACAACTTCCATTTATAATATTTACTATTACAAATCATTGATGTCAAACATTTTTATTTTTTACTTTTTCATGAAATTCGTGACGGTTTGTCATATCAATTAATTACTCAAAACATTTTATATTTCACATCAGAATAAAATGACTATTACATAAACATTACGTACAAAACAAAACCTTTGTAATTTTATTTTAAATTAATCAAAAGTTTGAACGATATAAACCAACATCCCGCATAATGTATCTTTTTCGATCTATCTCTAATATTATTTGAGAATATTCTAAATTCTTCATCAACGCATAAAAAACGTACAAAACGTATAGTATATAAAACATCAACTGAAGAGGTGTTTGAAACGCTTAAAATCTACTGGAAATCTAAAAACTTGGGTTCTTTGTTTTGACTACGTTTTTATCATAAATTATTGAATAACAACTAATTCTAAAATTGTGCTTTTTTTTAATTAATTCGTCTCATAAAGACGTTTCCAACGAATGGGTGGCCGGCGAACTAACGTCGAAGAAATAAGCTATGTTTTATTTCAATTTCATTTAATTGGTAGTTTTATTTTTAGTTTTAAAGGTTACATAGAATTATCATATTGTGTAAATTATTTTATTTTTAGTATTGCGTAGGAAGCTAGTACAAAAAACAGCTACCGTCTATAGAAAAAGACGCCACTTTGCACAAAAAAGTAACGAAAATTACTAAAATGTATTTTTAGATTGTGCTTTTATTACTACAGTTATTATTATTTATGAAACAATCAAAACACTGTTATAATTTTCACCACATTTATTCAAACTCTAACGTTTTCGCCCACTTCAGAGTTTGAATAAATGTGGTGAAAATTATAACAGTGTTTTGATTGTTTCATAAATATTGAATATGAATTTTCACAGTGTGAACACAAACACCCTTCAACAGTTATTATTATTAGACACACCTTTTTGCTGGGAGTTTCGGGTGATGGATACGATATACAGCGCCCTTGAGGTCATGTTATGAGTAAACGGCGCTTTACAAATTGTCCATATACATACATACATACAGTACTGCACCTTTTTCTTCTTCGCCCTCGCTTTAATCCCATTCATTTGGGGTCGGCACTCCTAGTTCTTATCTTCCAAGTTTTGTAGTCCCCCGTACCCTCCGAACGCAGCTCTGCTTCCCTCAGGTCCCCTGGCATCTGTAGACATCCAGGTGGTCTCTGTACTACAATACTTCACCATCACGACATATCCCACATGTGGGGTAGTCAACAGACATGTAAACTGTGCTCTCTATGCCAACAAAAAATTTAGACAAACCTTACCGCTGAATTAAATATGTAACATTTATTTTTTTGCGAACATCTGCCTTTTATGAGACGATCAAAACTAACGGAAAGAGTGACTCCACAGGATAGATTATGGCCATTTTGAATCTGAAACATTGTCGTAAATGTCGTCATTTTGAAAGGAGTTACAAAATATGTCGACGCGACATGAATTTTAATGAGATTTAAAATTAGTATTCATCTAAACATCATAATAACATTTCAGTTCACATAGTTTTTTACGTGCTTTGATAATATGACTTCATTATTTATCGTTCACTTGCCTGAAGATTTACTTAAGTATCAACTTATATACTTTCCATGAGTAATATTTTCATCATAATTATGAATGATTGGAATAATGTATTTTTTTTTAAGAAACTTGATTTTTTTTTAAAGATATATCTGAGTTTTGTTATAAACCCAAATACAACCTAATGCACCTTTCACACTAAGCTTACTAACTTTACTTTTCGTTTGACCCGGTGTTAAATTAATTATAAATAAATAAATAAATCTTAACCTATGTGGGATCCGTCGTATCCTCTACAGTCTTGGCTCCAGTGCTAAGAGCCAGTTCACCGCCTCCGGTCCTGCTTCATGAATGTCCTGCAGATCCCCGCTGATTTTTTTGAGCTAGAAGCTTGTGTCGTGAAAGGGGAGTTTGCCGGCACCTGGGATCGAACCTCGGACCCCTTGATCACGAGGTTGAGACTCTACCTCCAGGCTACCAACGACTTCTTCTTTGATCGTGTGCTGTTTATCTGCTGGCTACATAGCTTGTGGGAGATGTCGTGGTAGTAAAAATAGATAGATTATGTTCATGATCGGTCGATTTTGGACAGCTAGTAACTTTACTGATGGATAGAAAAACCCACCTAAATCACTCGCAAACGAGTGGATGGCCTTGAGAAGTATAGATGGAAAAACCACTGGTCAACGTTACAAGTGAAGGCTAGTTCCGAATTGACTTAACTATTGTAGGTCACTGTTCGAGAATTTTATCAGTCTTTATAACTAATAGTAGCGCCAACTACAGATGTATTAACCAACTAATCTTGTTTAATTAAACTGAAGATGAATAATTTCTTTTGCAGGCCTGTTACCTATAAAGTGTTCCAAACAACTGGATCTTAACACTTGAAGCTGTCATAAAGTTGGACAATAGGTATTTAGTGTAGACCCTTTAAAATAATTCAAAACATTTATAATTGAAAGTAGTTTTCTGACATCATACAAAATTATAAAGAACCCATGTAAGTCAACAACTGAAAATAATTAAACAAAAACCAAATCAATGTTATTAGAAGGTGTACATATGCACCAAGTTTAATTTAACGACCGACGGTTCTTGGTGGAAGTTCATATTAATAATTTTTAAAATGAATAACTATATATCGTGTTTCATTTTAAAAATTATTAATATTATGCACCAAGTGTGACCCTTGAAAAATAGAAAATCAAACACCTTCAATTCAGCGATGAGGTAAACCATTCATCCTTAATGTCTTTTTTCATAGTCACGGAGAAAATATTGCATGTTTATATTAATTAATAGAGGAGTTCGACAAGGTTGTATTCTGTCACCTCTCTTGTTTAACCTGTACTCCAACAAAGTCTTTCAAAGAACTCTAGAAAACACTAGCCTTGGAGTGAAGATCAATGGAGTCGTTATAAATAATATCAGATATGCTGACGATACAGTGATATTGGCTGAAAGTATAACTGATCTCCAAGAACTCCTAAATAAGATTGACACGGCTGGAGAAGAGTTGGTTCTGACAATAAATGTCGCTAAAACCAAGTGGATGTCGTTTGGAAGACTTGATTATTCTGGATCATCTCTGCTACTAAAAGGAGTAAAAATCGAAATGGTTGACAAGTTTAAATACCTCGGCAGTATCATAATAAATACACTCGACCCAGATACAGAGGTAAAATGCAGGATAGAAGTTGCTCGTGCTGCATTTAATAAGATGAGACCTTTCTTCTGTGACGATAATTTGAATCTTAAACTTCGACAAAGAATGATAAAAGCTTACATATGGTCAACTCTATTATACGGATGTGAAACATGGACTCTGAAAGTAAACGTAATGAATCGGTTAGAAGCATTCGAAATGTGGGTACACAGAAGAATGCTTCGTATACCTTGGACCGAAAGAGTCAGTAACATCGAAGTGCTTAGGAGAGCCGGAGCCAAGAGAGAGCTGTTGTCGATTGTTAAAGTGAGAGAGGTATCATATTCGGGTCACGTGCTGCGTGGAGAGAAGTACCGTCTCCTCCGCCTTGTATTGGAGGGCAAGATAGAAGGAAGACGGGGAGTTGGCAGAAAGCAGATGTCCTGGCTGCGCAATATTAGAGAATGGACCGGAATGAGGACAGTGGATGACCTGTTCAGAGCAGCACAGGACAGGGAGGTTTTCGCCGGAGTGATCGCCAACGTCGGGGGGACCTGACATGGCACAGAAAGAAGAAGATATTAATTATGTAGTAAGTTAAATGGCAACCCCACTTTTTAGATGCCGTGATGGTAAAGATAAATATATTTAGGCTTAAAATAACAGTTTTACGATTTAAGTACAGAATATTCTTTCGCATAATGAATACAAAAATGAGAGTATAAATATGGTACCCAAATTTAATATTATTTAACCTGTCACGCCTGTAAAAAAATTTAATTCAAAATTTATTTTGGAATTTTATTTAAGCTTGGTTGTTGTGCTACTATCTACGATTAATAAAATTCACGTTTACGCACTATTACTTTCGTACACACAAACATTATAAATACTAAGTCTAGTTATTCCTGATTAAACCTAAATTTTAGTAAAAACAATTTGATCTACACGAACAACACGATTATTACAAAAAACAATATTGGAATTTTGTTCATGTTTGCAATTTCCTCAAGGAATGTGTCGTGATCATGTTGAAGGAACAATCCGTTTACAAACAGCAGGCGTTTTATAAAATAAAGGAAGCATTCAGGGATAAAACAATATGTCGAGGCGTTTTACAAAATGTCTAGTCCATTTATAAAACAATTATTAGCGCCGTGGACATACAGTGAAACATATGAAAGGGACTAAAATTTTACAATTTGACTAAGATGCCATTTATTAAAGCGCCTTTCTGACGGATTCTTTAAAATAATTATGATATATACATATAGACAGAATACACCAAAAACAACCAGACAGTGGAAATTTTTAACTAGATATTATAAACTCAAAATAATACTAACCTCTGTTTGCGAGTGACTTAGTCAGACATAACATCATATAAGTTATTCGTTGATTGCGAGTGGATTGGAATATTTTTGTATATTATTATTAATATTATCATTTCAAAGCAAAGGTTACCCACCCACTTGTGTATTACCCTTTGTACGAATTATAACGTGAGGTCAAATGTTTGAAAATGACGTACAAAGAACAAATTCATTTTGCTCATGGTTGTTTTGAAATATCTACTAAACTACATACATACATACCATCACGCCGCTTCCCTCGCGGGGTAGGTAGAAAGGATCGAGCGCCACTTCCTTCTATCCTTGCATACATCTTTCGCTTCCGTCACTGTCATACAATTCCTCATGCATGCTCTCTTGTTCAACGTGCTTAACACGTGACCGTCCTGTAGGATTTGATTTAAATGATCTTGCCATTTAATCCTCGGACGTCCACGTCTCCGAACACCGTCCCTCTCAGCCAAATATCTACTACTAAACTATATTCTCACAATATTTAATTTGTATGATGAAATAATAATAATAGTGTTGTCAGATATTTGATTCACTCTGCTTATCCCGAAAAAGTATCAATGGAAGGGGGCACTTTCAAAAGCTTAAAAGTTGTAGCAAAGTAGGAAAAATAGTAAAATAAATATCTAGTTAAGTACCCAAACAAAGTAAATAGAATTTCACAAATATATATGCAACTGTCCTCTCCCCCAAACCATTAGACTCATCTGACACTGTGTAAAAATCGGGATGATCATTGACTCAGTACCCCCCTCTTTCACCAAAAAAATCTGGATACATCTTTAAGGTGGATAAATGTAGAAATAAAAAAACAAGCGTTTTATTCTACTAATGATTTAATCGGTGAGAGAGACGTCTTTCGTCTTATAAGGACATTGTCAATCTTGACGTCTCTCTCACCGATTAAATCATTAGTAGAATAAAACGCTTGTTTTATTTATTTCGATATGGAATTCTACTACCTAAACACCGACACAGTGAATAAATGGATAAATGTACTTGTTATAAATAAGTACGTCCATACAATTTAATCATGAAAGAATGTATATGAATCCCAAGGAAAATCGAGAGATGAATAAAAAGATTTCAACGTTATTAAAACAATGACGTAGAAAAAACTCGTATATTTTCTGGCATGGATAAAACAACCTCATATTTCGTTTACGTAATATCTTTAATTAGAATACAAAAGGTAAAGCTCTCATACAAAGGATTCGAAAACCCTATTTTTTAATATTCAAAATGGCTCGGGGTTTTTTTGTAAAAACTTTCTGTAAAAAACGCATTTTCATTTCTGAGACATGTTGTATTTCGCATACCTTTGTATCATTATATTCGTATGTATTATGTAATTATTATTAAAGTGTCATTGCACGTTGTGCTTTCTGAAATTATCCTCGGCTTGATCCGACCCTTTGAATATTTTAAACATGCGAAATTACTTTCTACCCTGAATAAAAAATCATGACAACTAACGCATATTATTATTATTTAATACAAGCCATCACGCGGAGAAAGGTGAGGCTTGTGGATCATATTAAATTTATAGCCAGAACAGCTAGCAAATGAATGCTACATATTGATGATGTAGGATTCTATATTACGTACATTGCTACCACACTTTGTGTAGAAATTGGTTAACGATATCATAAAATATGCAGATCTGCTTCAAAAAAGTCGCACCCTAATCCCAGAAATTGGATGATTTATTGTAACCAATACAAACTGACTTTAAGCTTAATTATTTACATACTTTTATTATGTGAGGACATATTTGATAATAATTTCCTAATATACCTATATCTTTTTTTTATCCCGTGGAGCACCCGGTAAAGAATTGGTCTCCCACTCTTCTCCATAATTTTTCGAGTGTCCTGTAAAAAGCAGGTGTTCGAAAAAATAAGACATTTTACATCTTAAATTCAGCGATGAGGTTTGCCACCCATCCTGAATGTCTTGAAATTATATTGGCACGGAGAGGACAGCTTGCATGTTTTATATGCAGCTGGTCTGCTGGCTACCTCACTTGTGGGATATGCCGTGATGGTATAGTTTATCTTTTTTTTCCATTTCTGAAATAAAAAATATATCCGATATTTTGATTTTTAAAAGATGCCCTAGACTTATTGTATTTACATACATCTAATTTAAAACTACTTATTTCTAGGTATTCGCTATGTACGAGTACCTAGGTAAATGTTGAGGATTTTTTTGTACATAATTCAAAACGATATTAAAAACGTACCTTATACAAAAATAAAAACACGCCTTTTTAGATTTAAAACATCAAATACATTTCGTTATTAATAAAATTACACACGTAACCCGAAAAAGGTGTGGATATTATGATTTAACATATAAGCAAGTACTTCTTCATAAATAATATTTGCATGAAGTAATGTGTTTCAAACACGAAAGAGCACTGCTTATTTAGAACATGGTGGAATTTCTTCACCATATCAACTTCGTTAAAATTCATAATGTCGTCCACTTTTAAAGGTGCAAAATACTTGTATAACTAACTATGTTGGTCGGCGTTTATATTGCTAATTAATCTTTGAAAGGTCAAAGGTTTCTTATCTTAAAACATAAAGTTCTTGAATTTATTCAAATCAATACTTTCTATTTCTCCTTCTTTGGTTTTGTTTTAAACTTTTCTTAGAGTTTTTAGTATGAAATCGCTAATACTTTCTATAAGATACACGTTTCTTTCATTAGATTCAATTTAATAATTAAATTTTCAAGTTAAAAATGATACTACCAACAACGTAGCTTTTTGCTGAAATATAAAACATATTCGAAATTGCCATTGACCTAATCGACTGGTATCCCAGTACAAATATTCTTGGAAACTTTCTTAAAAAACAGTTATAATATGCTGTTTTACTCCATAACTTAAACGCTCGTTAATGGTGGACGCTCCACCGAAACCGCGGTAGCGAAAAAAGCTCACAAAATAACAATCAATACAAAATCATCTAAAATCACTCCATAACATTAAAATGATAATGGTCTCTTTTCTACAGTAAAGTATGAATAAATAAATTAATTGTTTTAAGAAAGTGCACTAATTATATATGAACTATTAATATATTTCAAACCAACGCGTTGAGGCAGCAGGCATCGATAAGCCTGACGATGAGCTTTAGGATTAAATATGTTTTTTCGAATACTTGCTTTTACAGGATAAATACTTAAGGAAAAGAGCGGGAGACCAATTTTTTACTGGGTGCTCCACGATTCAAAAGTGAAAACTAAATAAAATAATAATTTTCCATTTCTTTTATTTCATAACATTTTGTTTAAAATGTATAAGCGTATGAGTAACAAACATATAATTGTATAAATTATAACGTAAGATGAAAATTCAATGTCACAATTTTTTATTTTGCGTCAAAACAATACATTTTTTTACGTAGATATATTATTACACTAGTTTCAAACTCTGTTTTCTTTATTCAAATATAACATGTATCTATTTCAAATATTTTTTTACCATACCAGTTTGTCACATATGTGGAGTAGTCAGTAGGGTAGTCAGTAAATGAATGCAGTAAAATGCGAATTGTGTGCACATGTTCAACAGTAATAAAAGTTTTTTTTATTGCATTTGAACATGATCAATAAGTATGTTAATGGTTGTATAGAGGACAAGAGTTTTCTTAAATTATATTTTTTCGTCATACACATTTTTTGCGTATTCCTTTCATAATGAGACGAATAAGGTTTTATTCGTTAAGGTTTTCAACATAAGTATTCCAAGCTTTTAAAATTAAACGTAAATTTTTATACTCGTTAGTCGTATTTGTGTAAAAGAAAAAATATTTTTCAACAAAATGGCCTAAATCCTTCGTACTTTATGAAATAATGATTTCCTCTAATTTATCTCTCATATTTTTTTCCCTACATTCCAACGTTAATTCCCCTCATAAACTATTGGGCCAACGCATTTAAAATATATTTTATGAAAAAATAAATTTCTAGATATATGTACTCGTATATATAAATTTTAAAGTTATTTCATACATCTAAATAAATTAAACATGCTTTCCAATTCAAAGTTTTTTACGCCCAACTTAAAATGTTATAGTGCTAAAAAAATTACATCTATGTACAATTCAGTTCGATGAGCCATGCTTAGTGCCTCATTTATATTTTTGGCATAGATAGAACAAACAACATGTTTATTTCATGCAGTTAGTCTGCTGGCTACCCCACTTGTGGGATATGCCGTGATGTTATAGTAGTAGTAGAAGTTACTTTGAAAGTTTGAGATGTAATTGAAGGTAGATTAGTTTTGACGAAAAAGCGTTCAAACAACCTTTTTTTATTATTGTGTTTTCTAACGTAAAACGTAATAACTAAACTTTCTAAGTATAGGAATAGAAAAGTTTATAGAATTTGTCGATTAAAGAACTTTTATTTGAATCATATATTTTGCCTATCAAACAACTTAATAAATATACAAATAAATTGATTTTTAAATTTAGAAATATATAATAGTTAATAAGGCAATATAATCCACACATAAATATTCTAATGCGTTCGTATGTATGTTCGTATGTCCTTAATGGACTCTGAAATAAGGAAAGACAGAAGTAAAATAATACACTCTATACGAGGTCTCATATCCTGGGCACGTTCAAGGCCAAAAACATTTAAAATATCTTATGTATTGATAAAGATATTATAATAATAAAATTTGTATGGATAAATCTATGAAAGTTTTTGTAAGTAGCAATATTCATAGTCGAACATTTTTCAGTGTACTGAATTAATTTCACAATGGATGTAACGAGAAATACATCAGTACTGAAACTATACATATGGGGATTATTTTGGTTATAAATTATTGTGTTTGGTTATGATAAAAACTCCTGAATTATGCGAGTTAAAATTGCATATTTTTGACATCTTGGGCTAATTTCATAATGGCCGACATGAATGACATAGAATCCAATACATTAATATTTTGGTTGGTACATCGGTTCATTAGTTTGTTTGTTTTTTGACTTTTATGTCCTCTTTACGATATGTCTCATCCAGTATGCGAGCTGAAAACATTTAATAAGTATTCTTTTATAAAGATTGAATTTATAAATCATGATGTATCAACAATCTTTTGTTGATGTTTTGTAAAATCACAAAAATCTCATATTATCTACAACAATCGACAATATGTGTTCTTATTTTATTGTAGGATATTCTTAGTTTCTTCTTATTTCTAAATATAGTTATCTGTTATATCAAACACAGAGAATTTAGAAAGATTTATCATATCAAATGAAATGTATCATCCACACATAAATATTCTAAAGCGTTCGTTAGTTCGTATGTCCTCAATGGACTCTGAAATAAGGAAAGACAGAAGTAAAATAATACACTCTATACGAGGTCTCATCTCCTGGGCACGTTCAAGGCCAAAAACATTTAAAATATCTTATGTATTGATAAAGAAATTATAATAATAAAATTTGTATGGAAAAATCTATGAAAGTTTTTGTAAGTAGCAATATTCATGGTCGAACATTTTTCAATGTACTGAATTAATTTCACAATGGATGTAACGAGAAATACATCAGTTCTGAAACTAAACATTTGGGGATTATTTTGGTTATAAATTATTGTGTTTGGTTATGATAAAAACTCCTGAATTATGCGAGTTAAAATTGCATATTTTTGACATCTTGAGCTAATTTCATATTGGCCGACATGAATGACATAGAATCCAATACATTAATATTTAGGTTGGTACATTGGTTCATTTGTTTGTTTGTTTTGTGATTTGTATGTTCTTATCTTATTGTAAGATGTTTAGTGTTTTTCAAAATTTAGTTATCTGTAATATCAAAAACATAGAATTATTAATTCAGTGATATTTCAATGTTCTTTTGTCGAAGTATGCTAAACTTCAAAATCTTAAAAAATCTTATATATCTACAACGATACTATTAATACGTCTTCTTATTTTATTGTAAGATGTTTAGAGTTTTTCAAAATATAGTTATCTGTTATATCAAAAACATAGAATTATTAATTCAGTGATACTTCAATGTTCTATTGTCGAAGTATGCTAAACTCCAAAATCTAAAAAAATCTTATATATCGACAACGATACTATTAATACATGTTTTTATTTTATTGTAAGATATTCAGAGTTCCTTTTTATTTCAAAATATAGTTATCTGTTTTATCAAAAACTGGGATCCAACTCAAATACAATGGCATGAAATATATCATTTTTAATCATCTCATGTGCCTCATTTTTAATTAACCCATAGATAACATAAGTAAACTTGCATTTAACATAATACGGTGATAATTTAAGTAGGCACTTTTGTAATATATTACCACATATTATGCCTCCATCTATTTGTTTCATTAGAAGTATTTCATTTATTCAAAACAAGCATCTAAAAACATGAGATTTTCAAAGTTTAGATATTAAGATATTGGCTATTGATAAAGTAAATTGTTAGAATTGCATACCAGCTTTATAATTCCGTTTTAAGGCAATGTCTCACTCCAAAAATAAAATTGTAGCTAAATATAAAACGTCATTTGTGTAACATCTATTTTAGGAATATAATTACATTTCAAATAAAGAATTATGACCGCATAATTTCACATAATAAAATTATTATTGTTTGGTTTGCGGTATTTTTAAATTTCACTGGGGTATTCTAAATTCAAAATAATTATAGAATATTATACGTTCTAAATGCAAACATCTCAAAACTGTCATATAAGTGCCACAAATGTCAAAATCCAACGCTTTATCTGGGAGGCGTTCAGGGTAACATAAATATCGCTCGATGTTCAGTGACCTGAGCGACCATGAAGTTGCAATGAGTGGTGAATGGCACCCCGGATAATCGTGAACAACTTTGAGCGTTTTTATATTATTATTATTATTTGGATGATTTGTAAAGCGCCGTTTTGTGAAAAAAAATCCACCTCAAGGGCGCTCACATCCCAAATGTCATCGTACTGGCGCCATTTTCGTAAGATTCATTCGCGGTAGTGCGTCATGCTTTACTTGATTACGTTTTTAATTTGAATAGTTAAATTGGCTTTGCTTTAAGAATGTTTTTAGGATAATGCATATTTAAACAAACCGTAAAAAATAAATTATTCACTAAAATCTGCACTAACTATTTTAATTTCTCTTTCATTTCACTTCTTGAACTAAAAAAATATGATTTTCTGTTTTGAAAAATTATATACCGACACTTATGTTTGCAAGCGAAACTTGGACGTGGTTGAAAAAGGATGAGAGTGGAATAAATGCTGTAGAGATGCGTTCACTGAGAAGAATGGTTGGTAAAACGTTGCGAGATAGAGTGAAGAATGAGGATATCAGGAGAATGAGCGGATGTGAGAGGAGTGTTGTGAACAGAATGCGTGTAAACAAGTTGAGATGGTTTGGACATGTTGAGCGAATGCAAGATGAAAGGATGACGAAGAGGATGTATTTATCTGAAAGAAGGGGTGTGAGAAAGCGCGGACGTCCAAGAGCCACGTGGCTTGATCACGTGGACCAAATTCTTAAGGACGGACGCGTGCTGAGTAAGAGAAATCAGCGTGCATGTATGAGAAACTGGATGAATGTAGAGGAAGCGAAAGAAGTATGTAAGGATAGATCTATATGGCGTTCCGTTCTCTCTGCCTACCCCTCCTGGGACATGGCGTGAGGGTATAGTATAGTAGTAGTAGTAATTATATAAGACAAGAATACACCATAATTACGATTAACTTCGCAATTGTTTTGGCAACCGTCATCACTCAAACGTCAAGGTAACTGTCAGAGTGATAATCATCTTGCTATGATTTCGGTAGATCACCCGACGACATGCCTGAACGCAACAGTGCGAGTCGTCGGGTGACTCGCTCCGGGCGCGTGAACGGATAGAGCGTCGTCGAGTGATCACTCGGTGACTGTTTGAACGCCTCCCTGGGTTGCTAGAAAATAAATGTTGCCAGAAAATTGGTTATTGGTTATGGTTATTAATCTTTACTTTATTATGGTTTTATGAGTATTCGTTACTTTAAAATCAGTACCTGAAAAATAAATAATTGTTATTGATAATACATATCACACCAACATCAGTAGATTGGATTGCAGATTCTATTTAAAATAAGTTTTTGGTATATCCTACATTGAATCCGTTTGGTAATACGTGCTTATTTATGTATGATTTTGGCACGCATAGAGCAGATTATTATTATGACATATAGCTATTTTGGTGCTAAATAGATCTTAGACTTAAAGCATAATACTCAAGGTGTAACTAGACGTTAAATTAGCTGACTGAAACATAATAATTTAGATTTGTAGACTGTAACTAGAAGTCAATTTTGTACACCGTAAATATATTTCAAATTTCCAATCTGTAAACGCCAATTAATGTTTGAGGAAAATGTTTGGTTGCTCCCGGTGAATAATAATTAATATGCTTAGTTGTTACCGGTACTTAATCCTTTTTAATTAAATGACATAACATCTGATTATCTAAAGGAGCGCTCACATTTGTTCACTTCCAGTGATCACTCTGGATGATCCTCCAAAATAAAAAGGTGTGAACAGGCGTTTCATCAATAGTCAATCGTTTCATCAATCACTAGCGATTCCGGATGAAACCGATTACTACCCGACATAATGTTGACGAAAGGTCCTTTCACTGAAACGACCATAAACAAGTTTTATCCTTTAATTTGTCTTATTCTCTATGAATTTGTATTGAAAGTCAGAATCGTGTACCAAATTATCATACTTTCGTGAATTTTATTCATTTGATTTAAATTTTATTAAGTGCTATTTTTCATTTATTTTTACGACGTCAAACTACATACAACATGACCGTGAGTGTCGGATGGCAGTGAATGTATAGGATGAACAAATGTGAACAGGTGAAGCAATGTGAATGCTACTTTAGTATTACAAACTGAAAAAAATGTAGACTGAAACCAGAAGTCAAATTTGCACACAGTTACTGGATGTTAAATTTCCAACATCCAGTAACTGTAAAACGACAATTCATGTTTGAGGAGGTCGTTTGGTTGTTACCATAGAATAATAAACATACTTTGATGTTATTGGTAGTTATTTTTTTTTATAAAAGATATACCTATCTGGGTTTTGTTATTTTTTTTATTTTTTAATCTAATGACAAAACATCTGAATATCTAAGTAACTGAAAATAAAAACTTAAAATACCAATTCAAATGTGGGAAATTTTATTTAACTATGTTGGTAGGTAACCAACCAATTATTATTATTTTTTCTCAAAATAGAGCATTTACCCGTTTTTTTTCTGTTATAGGCATTTCCTAATTTTTTACTTAAATAAGGGGATGTGGGTTTTAAACACTGAGTTTTTAAATTGGGAAGAGGTTAAAGTACCTACTTTTTTTCAGGTAGGCACCTACTAATATTGACGTGTGTGATTACAAACTTCATGTTTTGAAATTGGGAAGAAATTTTTTTATATAGGTTTTGCACTTTTTATTTACTTAATCAGTTTTACGTAGTTAGTGCTTACTTCACTTTTTTCAATAAGATTGTGTAGTTTTAACACATTTATTTGGATGATTATCTGTTTTTAAACCCGAGCGATGCCGGGTTATAAAAGCTAGTTATAAAATAAAATAAAAATAACAAACTTTGTTTAATTCCACTTTAGTCAATACAAGAAATAACTAAAACGTTTTCGGGCTTACACCCATCTTCAGTAGTTACGTGCTTTTTGTAGACTGAATACAAAATAAAACAGTGTCACTATGGTAAGCTAGCGGGGGATGGTGAGGGGGTGGGTGAAGGTGAGGGGGTGGGTTTAGACAATATTTTCATAAGAGGGGATGTTAAGGGCAATATAATTGTTATTTAAGCTGTTTTCAACGTGAATGATTCCATGAATCAATTACCAATGAAAATTCAGAGTTTGTATGACAAAATCCGTTTCGTAGTAAAAAATCAATATGTGTTACCTATGATTATGTTTTTTGGACGCGAAATAAAAATTGTCGCTAAATCTTTAAATAAATTTATAGTTAACTGCGAAGGGCACTTAAAATTAAATATAATAAGATTTCTTATTTGAAAAAATACGACTTCAACAAAAAACTTCCTTGATTAATTTTAACGAGATGTCTCAGTTTGACATTCATAGCGATTTCGTTATTTACGCTGTTTGTATTTATTTGTCTTCATTCCACGTAATGGCAAAAATAAGAAGAAATAAAATCTGCTTAGATACCTTTGCACGGGTATTTTTGGTAATGTACATATTTATTTATTAAGTAAATACGTATTACTTTTAATTGAATTACAACTATAAAGGAGCATTATGGCGACGGATTTTGATAGGCGAATGTTCCTTAGAAAATTTTGGATTTCAGCCAATCTGGGTGTTTCTTTGCCTCCAAAAGCCATGATGGTGTTCTAATAGATAAATGTCATTTCATTTATACGGAAATACAATATAGGTAGAGCCAGTAGCGTATTTTCTATAACGATAAAAAGCAAAACCAAAAAAAAGCTTTTTATCTGAAATACAAAAACGGGTAGGTCAGTAACTGATGAATAATTGTAAAATCGTGGCTTTGAATCCTTCTGCTTCCAACCTTTCCATAATTCCGACTTCATGACACAAGTATTTTGCATAAAGGCTTTTACGCCGTTTAATGCATATTTTAATCAAATTCTATTGAAATACGTTAGAAATTAATTTTTTCATGACTCCCTAAATGCCCCGCCAAGCCACCAAAATAATAATAGAAAGATCATCGTTGTAAATTACGTCTCTTGTTGGTGAAAGCTTAATTATGTAAAAGAAAAAATCTAAACTTTACAACTTTCTTCTGGTAATTTGCAAAGTGGAGTACGACTTTTTTACCTCAGCTTTTAATTCAAGATGCTCTTCGTGCTCAAACACAGATACATACATACCTACTTCAAATACATACATATTTATGCAATGTCATCAAAATGAAAAATCTGGTCACATCACTGGATAGTACTCACTACCTAAATAATAGTAAAACGCAGAGACGTTCACATGAAAATATATTATAACCATCATTTTGAAAATTTGCCAATAAAATATTGTGTTGTGAAAAGAATTTTGTAGAATAACTAGTAGCAGTAAGTTGTATTACAGCTTGCAATGTTATGCTAAGAACATTGAGATTAACGTGTGATAAAACTGTTTGACATCTCTTTTTGAACTTTAATCGGAAATGAATCGTTCGTGGATTATTGTCTATATTGGGAATGATCCAAAATATTGTTCAGTGTTGAGACAATGGTCATCACGACCAATAAGGACTTGTTTTGAAAAAATCAGAAATACTTCAATTTTCAAAATTCAATTACAATGTTATGGAACCAATGTAAATCAAACAAATACCTAACAGAAATCAATATAATTTCTCCATTGTGGTTATTATTGAGAACATATTTCAAGTTACGTACATGAATGTAATGACGAAGTAGGAAAATATTTACATTGCAAACTATAATATTTCTAAGTGGTAAAATGACAACTTGGCCTGAATATACCACCATGTAAAGGTCGGTGTCTACACGTGCTTATATTATTTTTTGTACAACTAAAATTCACAGCCTTGTTTAGTACTAGTACGTTTCTGAATTTTACTGACAGACATTTTTTTTTTTATAAATTATAAATTCTATTAATGACCAAAGGTTATCTGGAAGAGATTCCTTCTAGGTAATAGACACGCCTATTGTTTGTATCGACTCTCCAGTTCCACAACTCAACAAGTCGAAATATTCAGAAATCTTGAGTTAATTTGTAATACATATAATCAGCTCCACTCTATCAATTCACAAACAAATAACTATAAAAATTACACGGTTCCTTTCATATATCAAATGAAACAAACAGTTTTAAAAGTTACAGTTTAAAAATAGTACAAAACAATCTTTATATACCTATGTACATTACAAAGCGAAAATGAAAAAAAATATAATTGTTTGTGTTCAAGACAAATTCAAATATAATTTTTACAAAGTAAATAAAAGGAACTATTAATGCCTCAATAAAGAATATAAAAAAATTACAAATAAACATAGGCCTCCACGGAAAAAACATATATTATTCATCTATGCCCACAGTAACTCACATATTTCAAACGAAAATTTATCTTTTTATTTATTTTAATAATTTCGTATAACTAGATTCATAATACCGTGAGACTGCGGTAGGTATGAACCACGTTTTTTAGAGCTTTTTTGTGTTGATTTTACGTAAACTTTCTTTGATTGAAAGATAAGTTTGGAAACATTAATATTATTATACAAGAGTCTTGAAATGTTGAATAAAAGTGTACTCCACGTCCACGTTTAAAGAAGACCTCAAGTATCATCTTGTCTAGGTAGGTTTCTTTGATTCGTTGCCTACTCTGCGATGTCACACAATTTCCTGACACGTCACAAACATAACGTAAATGGTGTTGACATAGTAGCTACGCCCAAAGCGTTTTATACTATTTTTATGTAATATTTTTGCAAAGTGGTTCAAAATAAAACATCAAAAAAATATCTATTAGTTGTTATTTTTTATCTGAAAAAATATCTTTTAGTTATTTTTCATGTGTTTATAAAAATGTAAAAAAACTTCTAAAACATTTCACCTCTAAGTATTTCTTGAACATCACGCTTAAGACTTTATTGCCACGTTTAAGACAACTTACATATTTACTGCACACAGTTGATCTGCTAGCTTCCCCATTTGTGGTAAATGCCATGACGGTATGAATGAATGAAAATAGCCCTCACATTATTATGAAGCTATGCTACCCAAAAATAAGGTATTTTATATACATAGAAGACGGCCTGCATGTTTTTCATATTTAGTGTGTATAAATTGATATATTAAATTGTGAGCTCAGATTTAAAATAATAAAATATATTCATATGAGTATAATCTGTCATACAATATAATGTCCTAATGTTACAATGTTTTGTCAATCGATATGTTATTTTATTTTGTCATCTACGTATTGTGCACAAATTCAGTTAATCAATCAAAAAAAAATGTTAATATTTAAACATATTTTTAATAATATTTTCTAAGCATTTAATGATTTAAATGAACATGTTTCGTAATATTACATAGAACCATTCTAATTCGACGGGGGTTTGAGAGTATTAGAAATTATTGAAAAAAAAGCTTGATGATCAGTAAAAGATAGACAAGGGTTGTTTCGTATCTCTAATCTTTCAGAAAAAAAAATGTTGAAAGAGGACAAACCATTAAGAGTGGTTGTGAAAATTGTCACTTACATACTGAAACATCTCTCAAACGAAAATGTTTCGTCTTAGACAACAGCAGGTTTCGTAATAAAAAGTAACAGTAATAAAAAAGACTGTGTATAAAGTACACACATAAAATTTATTTTCTATTACTGTGAAATACATCCCATACATTTCACGCACCATTTTCTTTAACCTGTGTCCTCTAAATGGAAAAACTGTGAGTCTGAGAACACTTCTCTTCTCTACCTTGTTTAATATATTACTCAATGAATTCACATTGGCTGAACAATATTAGAATAAATATGCGTGTTGACAACATCTCCTAAAAGTTGGCTTAGCAGTGGTTTAATTACATAAAATTAATACATATTAAGTCACCTTCTCGGTGATATGACAAATATGACTTTTTTATGATGATTTCAAATGTCTTTTAATTGACGTTATACGAATATCTGCCTCGTTAAATACACTTCTTAACTGTCCTTTAATATTTTATTTAAAGTTTATAGTTTATAGATAATTGTACTCAAAACAATCTATTTGGTCTAGAGAAATAAAGAAGTACTACTAGAATGAAGAATAGAAGAAATATATCATAAAATTTGACAAACAAAAAGCTTTTTATCATTTTCATTTGAATCTTTTGTATAATTGTGTGTTATTAGGCATTATTACAAAAGAAGTATGTCGCTATTCCATGTGGTATTCAGTCAAAGTGTCAAAAAAAAATTGAATTTGTTGTCGGAATTGTTATGAAAAAAAAATATCCAAACTCAAAACATTAAATAGACAAAGAATTGTTCTAAAACATAAAATTATGTATGTTTTCTGTGATTACGTAAAATTATTTAATATGGTCAAAAAAATAAATAGAACATCATAAAACTTTAGGGCCCCGTTTAGCAAAAACGGTTAAATATTAAATATTCAACAAATTTGATAGAAAAACTGCCAAAACTTGTTGACTCTTGCGAACATATTGATTTGATAAAATAAAAAAAACATATATTTATTACCAATATTAGTTTTTTACCAAAAAATAAATAAATTGCAGACTGATGAGATTTATTTAGGTACCTAATCTTTGTTATATCAAAATACAAATTATTTGTAAAATAAATATATTTTTTATTCATCCTATCAAGCATATGAATACTATAGATTTTAGCAAACTTTTTTTAGTATACAAAAAATCGAGTTCATGTGTTCATATCAATATTAAAAAAATATATGAAAATTTGTAAGATTCTCGTGCATTTATGTACCCGAATTCGATTTTTAGAAATATGCTTTTTTATAAACTATACTATACCATCACGGCATATCCCACAAGCGGGGTAGCCAGCAGACCAGCTGCATGTAAGAAACATGCAAACTGTCCTCTTCGTGCCAATATAATATCTTTTTTATAAACGAATACTATGAAACTAAAATCATTTTTTTTTTAAGTTAAACTTTGATATTGGTAATTAATATTTGTTTTCATATTTTATCAAATCAAAATGTTCGTAGGTTCAACAAGTTTTGAGAGTTTGTGTACCAAACTTGTTGAAAATTAAATGTTTTATCGTTTTTGCTAAAGGGGCCTCTTAAGTCTTAAGATGAAAATATTATGATAAGCTATGTAATATAATATGCTATTTAAGGCATTAAAAAGTAAATATTAAAAGTTAAAATTACCTTTGTATAGTAATAAATTGAAAATGTAGTTGAATCCGAACTTCAAAAAATATACAAACGTGGTACAAAAATAATAATCCAATATTGAAGTATCTAACAGGTAATTGAAGGGCTTAGGTTGGATCATCAACGATCCTGAATTTGGAGTACCTACCTATCTAATTTAAAAGGCCTAACAATGACCCTTATAAAAAAATATATTTGGGTCTACTTTCTCTCTCTCTCAGAAGATTTATCTCTTCACAAATTTTAGTCAATTATGTTACCCTACCTATACCCTAAATATTTGTAAATAATAAATTACAGTAAAATATATATTTATCTACGAATTTATGTTTGTATTTTTAACATTCAATTTTTGTGAGCTTAACTTACTCATATTATTATTATGTAGGTTAAATATCAATATTTTTTCTGTGACGCAAATAAATTGTAATTCAGTATTTTATATTACCTACTATAAAACATCGTAGATATAGAAAATAGAATAATCCATAAATATTGTAAGAACTAACTTGTGATTCAAATATCTCAAATGTAACATTTGTTTTATTGCACACAAATATTAGAATTGTCGGTAACCGGTTCAGAATTGATTTTGAAAATTCAGATATCCTCTGGCTCACCATATGTGTAGGTATATAGAAAAGAAAAACGTTTTCCAATATTCCCTGTGTTGTAAGTCTCAAATAGAAAACTGAAAAATAATAATACTTGAATAAATCTACAAAATATTACAAAAAAAATAGATAGATTTTTCTATAGATTTATGTATCATTTTACCATTATTCCGAACAATCTTTCATGAAACGTTTTTTGAATGCAAATTATTGCCATCACGAGCGGAAAAAGACGACCTATCAAACACTTCAGCATCACGTATGTTTGTAACGTTCTCTGATCCTTTCTTTCTTCCATCATTTACTTTCTCCTCCCACCAGTTATACAACACCATTTCCCCTGAACAAGGCTTTAGTTCGTTACACAATCTAAAAATATAAACACAAAGTTGATAATACCTACAACTATTGAATCCAAAAACAGCTTTTACCTCTAAAGCTTTGTTTCAAAAGTAAATTGCCTCGTAAAAAATGTCATTTGAAGCGTTTTTTTGTGATAATAAAACATAAATATTAAAGAGTTTGCTCAAAAAAACATAAAGTGCAGGCGTAAGCGAGTAATTGAAGAGAAACCCACCTCACACCCGGATATCTTAGGAGTTATATATCACTATTTATCCGTAGACGAGTAATGAGAACAAACGAATTGATATTCTATTACGAGACTCATTTCCATGATTGAGTTGGTATTTGTATGACAGCAATCTATCTATTAAAATATTATCATGAATCGACCTTTCATATTAAAAGTTTTCCTCTTTCGATTCGGCCCAGAATGCAGATTATCTGTGTTATCACGATAGAAAACCTTACACCTCATATTAAAAAATACAAATATATTTTTTTAATATCAGTATTTACTTTTTCACCATAAACATTATGAGCATTCAAAATTCTTTCCTTCTTATTAAATTAATGTATATTCTAATGTATATATTTAAATACCTTTAATATTTTCAAAACTTTATATTTCACATAATTTATTTCTAAAAGAGTGGAAAAATTCTTTAAATAATCTGGTGCAAAACAAAAGATACCTACAAAACAAATTTATTTTTTTTACTTTTGTGATACACTTTTTATTTCAGATAGTTTTATTAGCGGTGTACTATTATACTGGAAAGGCAATCAGTTACTTTCCTCAAAGTATTTCACCCTGAGGCTTCCTACTCTGTCAGATTCCTACTTTTCTACTTCTATTACAGCTTTCTTTTTTTTCATTCAATGTAACTATTTTTACCGAGAATTCTACACTAAATACGTTGCCTAAACTGTTTACGTTTTCCCCATTTATTCTAGTTCATGACTTATAAATCGCTGTGTCACTCAGTACACCCAAATATATTTGATTACGAAAGATTGTCGAACATTAAAACATATGAACTAATGAGACAATGCAATAGAGAGAGAAAAGTGCAGGTAGGTCCAAAAAAGCCTAATGAAAACTCATGTATAAGATAATTAAAATCTCCAAATCAGCAATGTGGCATGCCTCCCAACTTCAATGTTTTTTTATTGGCAACTATGTATACATATTGATAACTTTCAAATAGCTCTCTGACTACTCTACAAGCATTTGGATTATGCTGCAGTGGTATAGTAAATTTAATAATTATCTTTCTCTCTTTAAAACTCTTTCCAATTTTGTACGAGAAAAGGCTTAAATTAGAGTGAAATATCATAAAAAATAAACTTGATCGTCCAGACTTTTTTTTTCATTAATCTCAATAATTTTATTGAAATATTTCAAGAGTTTTGATTTATTTAAGAAAGTATTACTAGGCAGGGAAAAATAAATTTAACGTGTGTTTTCATAGAAACATAGGTACTGCCTATACAAAACATGCAAAGGAAACTAAACTTTGGCATCCAAATTACCTTACGGATGATTTAATAAAAAGATTTCCAGTTGGATGAAATATATTTTCTTCAAAATACTCCATGTATGATCCTCTTTTTACCTTTTTGCAATATGTTTGTGCCTACTAATGTATGTACATATATATTTCTCCTAGAATATACCTTTCATCTATCGACTATGTTCACGTCTATCAAAATATCAAATATCATCTCAGGTGCTTTGGAAGGGTTTCGGTAAACAATTATTTTTTCCTCTATTGAAAAACTGATACCCATCAATTTATTTGAGTATGTAAGTAATAATAGGTAGTAGTTTTATATTTGCAGCTTTCCTTTTTTCCCTGTTTGTTACGATTGGTTACAAAACCCTTATACAGATTATATCGTACTCAGATGGGCAGGTGCCTTCACATACTCGCACTCCTACGCGAGGGTCGCTGCCTACGTAATTTTTTTCTTTACGCGTATGTAGAATAAGAACTTATCCCTCTGTCAATTTTAACAAAACATTATTAGATTTAGATGATTATTCAAAATTATACATAACAATTGTCAAATATCTACATGGATCAGATCATACACGCTTTACATCGCCGTGAAACTTTTTGAAGGCATGTTCTGAAATAGTTCAGAGACAGAAACATCGGAATAAGAAAAATCTGAGAAACTGATGATTTCCTTTGGTGGAACAGAAAGAGATGACGGTTCTGGAGGGACCATGTGAACCGCATGAGTAGTGAAAGATTAGCCCACATCGCCGCGAACGAGACTCTATTTCGACGAAGATTACCTTGAAGGTTACCAAATAGATGGAAGGATAGTTGATCTTCAGCGTCGCAAGAGGAAACAAATTCCGAACAAACAGATCAGTGATCTACTACATGCAGTAGAAGAAAAAGAAGTTATGAAATAACTTTTTAATCGATTTTAACTACAAATTTTGATTCACATCTTATACAATATGAACAATTCATATTATTAATATTGATATTATCTATGTAGATCTAGTGGCTTGGTGCTTAGGAATGAAGTTTGTCAACATACAAAATAGGCGAAGCGTTAAATTAACTTCTTAAAAGCAGGTGGTCCTCTTCACTAAAACTAATAATATAAGTACTCAAACAATACTGTATTGTTGAATCTGTATGACAAAATTTGGATCAAATTGAAGTGTCTCTATTTAGTTGTAGAATATTACAAAGGATAATATTATTATTAGTTCATCAATTTTCCATATCATACAAATGTGATATATTAACATATTTTTGAACGAATGCTTAGAAAATTTTATTTTATTTCTGTTATTAACCTTGTAAAATTTAATTATAATTGTAAATGATATACTTTGTAGAGATTTAGGATGAACAATAATTGTACATCGTAAATCTCTACAAATAATTGTTTAAATTGCTGCCAACTTTAGTATTTTTTATTGTTTTACTGGATTTGGGGCACAACGCAAAGATGATAATCCTGATTGGCGGCGTCCACACAGCTGGATGCGAAAGTCAATCATCAATCATCAAGCAAAAATCTTAAATCTTTCGGCGACAATTATTTATTTATTTTATTTTATTCTTCGCTGTACATTGTTTACAATAATACAAATTAACATAGAAAATATCATTTATACAATTCAATGCACAGAGGGCGAGTTTATCGCTGAAATGCGATGTTTTCCAACTAACCCGGTTATTAAAATCAAAAAACAAAACAAAACAAAAAAAAAAAAAACAGACATAAATATACATATCTACAGTAACATTATAAATATATAAAAAAAAAAACAAAAATACAATATAAAGCAAACAAATGAAAAAGGCACATGCAGGCAACAATGTACTCATGGACACATAATAATAAAAAAGTAGAACATACACACACTGCCGCGTGCACATGCATAGGGGAAAGGGTTTTAGGAGTCAGATGCTAAATTCAGTGAAAGGAAGTGATTTTTGACAGCTTGTCTGAAAGAAGGAAAAGTTGTTATCATTCTGATTTTTGAAGGAAGATTGTTCCAACAGCGAGCACCATGAACAAGAAATGAGTTGGACAGAAAGTTCGTACTGTGTGCTGGTACTGCTAGACAATTCGGAGCATTCTCCGAAGAAATATTCGAATGAATGCCTTCGTTACGTCTCATGGACGGGTAACGAAGGCTTTCATTCGAATGTTTCTTCGGAGAATGCTCCGAATTGTCGCCGAAAGATTTAAGATTTTTGCTTGATGATTGATGTTTGACGTTCGCATCCAGCTGTGTGGACCCAGCAATTGTAGAACAATGTAATATTGCAAAATCTAGTCGGAAGAAGTGAGAAAGACGCCCTAACGCTTACAAATTGGCTCTCAATTTATTATGTATGTATGTCTTACAGTCTACGTTTTTTCCACTGCCTGTTATCTGGTTCTATGGCAATTCTACTATGTTGAATGTAACCGTTAAATTTACAAATTCTCAGAAAATTTATATATTGAATTATTAGTTTTTAGTGAATTCAAATATAAATCATCAATAATTTAACTAAGTTCGTTGTAGTGAAACTGATAATATTATTATGAAAGTCAACATTCATTGAAAAAAAAATTAAAATAGATTCGATTATTTGACATTTATGCAGCGTCTGTTTTCAGCAGAGGCGTTTTGATCATTTTATAAAAACATATCCCATGCTTATTATTTTACTGTACACGTATGCCACGTGAAGTGAGCGGCACACTGTTACAGTATCAAAATTAACTGTAAAATGGCGAAAAGATTAATTAAACTGCTTCTTAAATCTTGCCGGAAATAGCTTAAGTGAGCAGGAAAATAGTTTGTTTATTAAATTTGTTAATTTATGTACAGAATCTTTCATACTAGCTTGTCTGAAATTACGCTTACTGTGGTGTCGTCAAAAGGCAGCTCAAAAACGAAATAGATGTAAAAAACGTAGTGCTGCCCTCTGACTGGTATTTAAAAATATATTTATATGAATAATTTTACAATATTTTTTTAAGCTAACCGACCTGACAAAATGTTTTTTTTTTTATTTAATTATTAACAAGTGGAAGTTTTTTATCATGTCGTAAAGAAAGATAATATATGAAAAAATTGATTATCATTCATGGATTAAAAGGGACAAGATAATGACAACCTGACCCATTATATATTTTTTTTGTTTGAAATTTGTTGTACATTACAATTCGAATACAAAAAGTGCCGTCCCACCACTGGTTTTTAATAATACCTATCTGAAGAGTAGGTATTATTTTTTCATAGATTTCTCTTGACTTTTTATTCTTGTATTATTATATTCATATTCTTAATACTGTGAAAGTGAGGAGTGTTGTTTTTTACGTCGTCAATGTCAAGTAATATTAAAAATTTATTTGTTAGCGAGATAGTCAAGAGTTGAGCTGAGAACGATATTAAATATTTCTCCTCTTGCCTTTATTAATAATCAAACACAGTTTCTTGAAAAAAAGACAATTAAAAAATGGAAAAAAAACGTTTTTCTTAATTTAATTATTTCTGCTATTTTCCAGAAATTCTTGAACAAATGTCCTCTAATAAAGAAAAATAAATTTATCTGATCCCTAAACGAAACTTTTTATAGTTTTAAGTACTATTAATTTGTAGAACTTATTAATCCCATAACAGAGTTTTCTATAGAAATACTTTTTCTTTAATCTTTCTGAAAACATATAATCTTTTTAAAATAATATCATTGGTATGGTCTCAAATTATATCATTCTGCTCCACGATCCATGCAGTATATTAAGACCTGATGTCAGCTGAGGCGTTGAAAGAAAGAGACAGGCTTCGGCGGCGCGGCTGTCATGGAGGCAGAAGGCGTTTATGAGCTCGGTCCTATTTGGGTTAGGAGCTCTTTGAGCCTAGGTACTTCTTTCAGAGATTCATGTTCAGTTCTGTTTCAAAAACTGCTGACGACTCCAATAAAAAATCTCAAATAATGTTAATCAATTATTTGTCTGGATACAGATTCTGTAACAAAATATTTAATTCAAAATCAAAGATTTATATTCAGTTAAATAATTTCGATTTATGATCGTCTCTGATCTATGATAAAATGGCCTTGATTTTAACGGCTTGATTGAAAGTTGAAAAAGATTTTATTTGTTTCAGCAGAGCTTTATTATGACTTTGAAACATTTTGCATATTTTAATCTAACATAGCTGAACCGTTATTATTATTGTTATGTCGTTAAAATTCGAGTATCGCAACATCACGAGCTGAATATTAATCTCAAAACTTTTGCTAGCATACATATTTTAAACCTTCTGGGGAGGATTTTTAATTAGGTTATAATTTTATTACCAATATTGAGACCTAAAAATAGAACTTTCGATTCCTTTAGAGTACATTTATTTTTATTTTAGCCAAACTGCTACCGGAATAATTAATATTTATGGAAATCATTCATGTTTAAATATTAAGAGTCAACCTCAATTGAAAATTATCGAGTATCGTAGATATCAGATAGAGTCAAAAAAAGCATATATAAGACTTTCTTGAATTTTAATTTTAATATGTAGTTGAAAGCCTTCTATAGTCACTTACATAATACATGTAATAAACTTATTAAGAAAATAATATAATGACGTCATTTTAAACCAATCTCTTCTTAATATTTCTTTAAACCCTTATTGTAAATTTATTGAAGATATCAAAGTCTTTTGAGTAGAAAATAAAATATTTTGGAGATCATTATATTGTATGATGCATCCATAAAGAATTTTCGTAATATTTTCAATATGTTCAACTCATAGGGAGTTAGTTACATAGCTGAAAAAAAATCAGAAGTAACCCTTTGTAGTTTTGGTATCTTTCATCTTGTTGTACTCTAATGTTATAATATTTTCTTCATACACCCTAACGAATTGACAAAAAATAAAATTACCTTATCGATAAAATTATTTATGATGAAAGAATTTTTTTATGCAATAATATTAAAATGGAGTATGAAAAAATATATAAGCTAAAAAAGTCATTTAATTTATTAGTTAACAAAACATTAAATCGTTAAAAAATTAATATGTTTAGCCTTCTTGCATATAAGTATGTAAGTTACTTCATACTTAATTGTGATCAAAGAAAAACAGTTTTTCAGTTACTAGTCTCGGAATTTATTACACTGAATTAATAAATCATTATTTCTATCTTTCCACGGTACACCACACGTCCAGTTAATATGTAGATATGGATTGACTGCATAAAATACATATTTTATAAATCATTGTGTACCCAAAAATATAAAGATTTAGCGTTTGTTTGCAGTAAAAAGCTCGATTTTTTCACGAAAAGATGTGACAGAAGTATATTTTTATTATTGGACAACATTTTAGTGTCGTATACGTGCCAAAGCACCTCAAGAACACTGTTCAATTTATCAATTCTAGGACATTATATCCACCTCATATTATGAACATAGATTAATAAATAGATTAAATGAGAATCTCGGAAACATAAATGTATCCACGTCTATATTGAACACTATTCGTGCAATGAATTTCGTTCATGTCTTCTTCTTCTTCTTCTTAATCTTTTATTAGACCCAGAGGTCTGTTCATACAGGAGGGTCCTCTTGCGATGTGGATGCCCAGCTGTCCTTCCATCGTTTAGGGGGTCTTCCGGGTAGGCGTCGTCCATCAGGTAGTCCATGTAGAACAATCTTTGTGGTTCTGGTGCTACCCATCCTCTGGACATGTTCGTACCAAAATCTTCGGCGTTGTCTTCCCCATGTGAAAATGCAAAATAATGGCGTGGCATGTTATGTTATATTAAAGAATGAAGGGATAATTTGTAAAAGCTTTTAACAAAAATGTTTCTTATAAAACAATGTTTATGCAAAAGAAATGAATGAAATATGTAAAGAAGATGGATAATGATAATAATTATATAGTATTCATATTACAAACTTTAAACGAATATTATACATCTTAATATCTGTGTTGACATTATGTTATTACTTGTTCATTTTCATTCATTGTTTGTTTAAATCATAATAATAATAATTTTATTTGATATTTACATTGCTTTCCCATCCAAGTGTTTTATATTATAACATATTATACTACAGAAGTATTAGAACTAATTACTCAACAAACATGACAAACTTGAACATTCTCAGTTCTTGGAATAAATTTATTTATACTTGCGTATTTTACTTCTGCCTTATTTTTCTTATACTTAGTCTTTTACTTAGTCTTATTTTATTTCTTGCTACGATTCATACTCAATCTGAATAATGAAGCGATTTAGATAGAGTAAGATTTTGCATCTCTATTAAAAGGAAACTTAGCAGAAGTATTGTATAAGATTGTGTTTGTCAAAATAAGCCGTGTATATTGTGGTGTACCGACATAATTATAATACGTACTAAAACTAAAGTAAAACTGATTCCAACTTGGAGACGTACTACGTAAGCAATCACATACATTTGACTTACATAAATCTATGGAACACAAATTGCAGTTACCGTGAAATTATTTTATGTGTTCCAGACATGTATTATTAATTAACAAATTTACTCAAATTTTTGTAGATATGAAATGTGTTTCAATAAAGTTCGTCGGTAGCCTGGAGGTAGAGTCTCAGCCCCGTGCACAGGGGTAGTGTGATTTGATCCCAGGTGCCGGCAAACATCCATTTCACGACACAAGCTTTTAGCATACTGTGAAAGGTGTATAACGTTGTATTTGGGTTTATAAAAAAAACCCAGATACATCTTTTAAAAAAAAAACTACATATACCATCAATACGTAATTAACATGCCAGTCGTCCTCTCAGTATCAATACAAAATAAGACGGCTAACGTAACTTTACTGATACTAAACTTTATTGGTATCCAAATATGTAGCATAAAAGTAAATTTCTACAGTACCAAAAAGCGGGCTTATCGCATACGCGATTAAATAAAATAATATTTCTTTATTGAAATAACACTGTTCACAATCATATCACAAACATGAAAACATATTAAAATATGCACAAATATTTGTCTACCACACTAGCCGCAAGGCTGTGTTGTGGCAGGATAAAAATCGACTTATCTTGTCAAATAAAAATCAAATAATGAAACTTACAAGTAAAACAAAATAAAATATGTAGGTACCTACATGTGTTTTATTTTTATTATTCTAACATGAATTTTCGCCGAGTAGGTACCGTCGGTGGACGATATTATTTAAAAAAAAATAATACAATTAGGGAGAAGCGGATGAAGCATTGTTGAATTATTAAAGATGCTATATTTGTGAAGTTTATCCAATATTTGCTAACATAACCCTTAAAAATTTAGATTAAAGAGTGGGAGACCTATTCTTTACCGAGGGCTCCACAAAGCAGCTTATATCCTAAGAATAACACAAATATGCAAAAAACTTAATGCAAATATTATTAAGAAACTGGCGTTTCTTCAGAGTTATGTGAAATATTCTACAAATTATCTAAGAGTATTTATATGTGCTCTGCATGTTCTCACTGAAGATCACACCTGTTACTGTTATCCTGGAAAAGCTTTCTGATTTCTTGTCATATTTACGAATTATTTTAAATAAAATGTGTTGTACCTACTGATTTTTCAAAATTTCATCACAAAAATGATTCTGAGATATATAAGAATAGGTTCAAATATAATAATGTAATATATTTACACTGTATCATACCTATAACTAGGAGAGTCGAAAATATACACGGAAAAATACAAAAAACGCTCTCCTGAACAATTTACATTAAGGCAGATACGACTGTTAGTCAGAAGAGGGACGATATGGCCTAGATACTTTTCTATTTCATTTATTCATTTTTATGACACAGCGAAGATGATAAACATCTATACATAAATCTTCTCAAATTCTAAACAACTAGTGCTCCCCTTTTGTGGTAAATCTTCAGATGAGAAATGTATTCATTATAAAAATCTTCTTTGAATTACTAGAACAGAAAATCAAATAAATTCTAAAGTTCAGGTTTTGCTTTCATCGTATTTTCGAGCGAGGACAATATTCTTTGGCAGATCCACAACAATAAAGTGAAGTGCGCCATTCTTCTCTTAGGTCAACTACTATTCTTTTGATAGAGACATCGAGCCATCATATTTCATTTCATACATCGGTACATAAATAAAAATACATACAATCGTTCTCTTTAGAAGATGATTTATATTATGTATTAGTAAGTAAAGAAGTCTTTTATGTCAAACTTTTTGGTTTTTTGAAATATATTTGTGATAGAAAACATGATATTTTATATTTTTGTTTTTTTTTTCAGTGTTCACAATATTATGTTTGAATAAATAGTTATTTTTTAATACCTACATTATTTGGTGATGGTTTTAAAACCTTTCTTTAATTATTAATAGTTCATACATCTATGGAAAAAATAAACTTGGGGAAAATATTTCAATTAGTGTTTAATATTTCTCTGAATGAAAGAGGATTATTTTCTCCCAGATTATTGAAGAAAAACATATGCAAGTAATCTTTATTTTATCATAACAAGTGAGATAGTCAGAAGTAATGTAATAAACGTGCAAGATGTCCTCTCCACGCCAATAACAGTCATTCAGGATAGGTCTTATTCATGCATCACGTAAGAATAATTAGTATAGATAATTAAATATTTAATTTTATTAAATTAAAACACTGTGTCTTTCACTTAAAGTATTATAGATATTTTCAGAAGCTTTTTGTAGTACGTCCATCCTCAGTGATAAAATACTTAAAACTAGCATAGACTGTTAACTGGATCTACACCTGAAAACCTGTTAAATATAAAATAATATAATATCAACTTCAACACAACCACCTATCATAAATTTTAGAACTTTCTTTTTGAACCAAATAATAATAATAAAAACTTGATAGGTATAAATATTCATAGGACTCCATCTTTGAAAGGTTTTAAATGTCGTCTTAAAAACCACTTTACCCCTATCAATCACTGGTTTCAGATTATAATCCCTAAGCTTCCTATAGATTCTGTCGCCTATTTGAACAATCTATTACGAAGATATTACCACGAGTATAAGACTAGGTATTTCTTCAATGAATGTGTCAATATTGACACGTAAAACATTCGGGTACAAAGGGTAGAAGATTATGAGCTTTTTTATCATAGATAATTTTGAAAAGATTATTTTGAGGTGATCTGTTTCTAAAAGGTTTTCAGGATGAGTAACCACGAAACACTATCATCTAGAATTCCTTAAAAACGAAAAGAAAATTACATTTTTCTGTATGATGGTAAACTTTCAACAACTATAACAAAAAATGAAAATATTTTCATAGTTTTACATAAAAAATATTATTATCGGTAGTGAAATGATAAAAGAGGGTACATAAAAAATGTATCTCACTACAAAGCTCTGTTCAAAAATTACAAATATTTGAAACATCATACTGGTATATAACAACAGTTTGAGCCTAGTTTTATTGGTATTAGAATAATTTGCCTTTTTTTTTTTTTCATTTTTTCGGGTTCCAATTTTGTAAGATCATAAATGATTTTAAAAATGACATGTACATTCGTCTTACTGTTATGTACTAAGATTTGTGTGTAACAATCCAACCACTACGTATAAAATAAATGTGTCAGAGAAATAAAACTAATCATAAATTTGGTACAAACATACCTATCTATTCATTAATATTTACAAGGTACTAAATAAATATTAAATAACCTAAAGCTTCTATATTTTAGTACATCATAATATAATTATTATTTGCTAGCTGTAATGTACTTAGATAGGTACTTATTTAATGTGTTTACTTTTACGCGTACATTGTCGAGCATCTAATATATTTTACTATGATAAGTAGTAATAAATGTGATTAATTTTGTAATAACAGTTTCACGCAAAAGCCTTAAATACCCAAATAATTTATGATATTCCTTCTATAAAATGTAAAACGATGTTCTTACTGCTATACTAAGTAAATAGATATCATTTTGTTTGGCTTGTTGTTTATGATTATGTAGTGTACCCCAGTGATATATTGTAAGACCCAAAGGACTAACATAAACTAGATGGATGGTTGACGTTCAGTACATCAGCGTGGGCGTATAAGGATTTAAGATGATGGGAATGGGTAGACCTATATCATGCATGGGCCAATACAAACATAAACCTTAAAGGTCGTAAAACTCTTTTTTTCTGTTTTACTATTGCTTGTTCAGCAAAAACGTCCATAATCGTTCTATCAAAATTTACCGAGTATAAAATACATCGATTTAAGACTTTCTTTATCGTGTATTTCATATTTCCTTTTTCTTACATAAGTACATTTCTTTTAAGAAATATCGTTACATCTCTTCACATTTGTGTCTGATTATACGATGAAATATTTAGGTTTATTTTAGCTTACATAACATAAAACAAATATCAACCAATGTTTTCTCTGTACATAAATTTCAATGGTTGAAGCTTATTTTTATGTATATCAGTTCTTCTATGAAAAATACTAGAGCACATTTTTTTAAAATATTGTGTATACTCAACACGACGTGAAGGATATTAAATACCTTTATTTTTAATCAACAATACGTGCCGTTACCTGGCTTTTAGCTATAAATGTGATAATTTTATTAATTATTAACAACATTTTTTAATAAAATAATACTAGAAAATTTAAATAATTAAATGCAAAAAATAGATCTAATCCTGTGAGAGTACCACAACTCAAATTCACTTTTTCTAGTTTAATACTCTAATTGTGCACACTTTCATTCTTTGTTAATTTTAATGAAAATCATAGTTATTTATTCTTGTACAATTCGCCAAAATCAAACTGATTTGTTATTATAATATATGTGCACTTGTGATGTGTGAGTATATAAGTGAAATCTTAAAGAGTTTTATTAGCCTTTATACATTGCGAGCTGCAATGACGCCATACTATAAGTCCATAATATTATAATATGCGCAAGAACAAATCAGTTATTATAAATCATTCGTTTACCTTCATATTTGTATGCGGTCGACTTTATACACGTCTATTCAGTGATAGGTTGTCAGTTTTACTATGTGCGTGATTTTTCTACTTTAAACCTTCATTAATCTTAAGTTCTAAGAACCATTTTTCTTTGAATTAATAATTAATTCTGGTTTTATTTATATACCTAAATGCTTGTTTCTATATTCTTCTTTTTTCTATTTGAAAAGTCAATAGTTTAATAACAAAATGTGCTTAAGATTAAATAACATACATAATAGACACGTCTTTCGACTTCTTAGGTCATAGTGAACCATTGCTATAGGTAGGTTTGAACAACACTTCATACTGCTGCTCGTATACCTGCTTAACTAAATGAATTTAATAAAGTTTTATAGTCCACCATATCATAAATATATTTCTTTTATTGATTCAAGAATTAGTGTTACTCTCCTGGTATCTAGAAAACATTAGTTCAAGTATATATTATGTAATTAAGTCTACGACCAGCGATGCCATTTTCCAGTGGCTATTTAAGAACATTAATTATAGTGCATGAATTAATTTTAATATATTGCCAATACATTTGAATAATGAACTTTAACATATCTAATGCTAAACTAACGCACGTTTTGCCATCCAAAGCTATTTACAACAACAATGCGTTGAAAAGTTTATTTAGGAATTTTGGAGCAAGTAAATTCCTTCCAATTGAAAAGTTTCCTTAGTCATGACTTTGCTTTATATCGATATATAGTATACTCATATAATAGGTAGTAGGTATCATCTATAAACACTTATCTCTAGTCGTTCACCGATTATTTAAGTGCTTGAATATAATGCATTATAGAGTAATTTGCATAGACATTTTCACAGTAGATATCAGATCAAAGATTCTATAATATTCAACATAAAAAAATTGTTTTCAACTACGGCATTCCACTCAGACAAACTTCAATTATATTTTTTTACGTTATTGTACCTTATCGTTAAATCTCGTTAACTATTAAAACAAACTAGAGACAGATGAAGTATTTATATAACAAAATACATAGGTATACATATTGTGTTTTACGTATTAAGAAAACCATCAAAATAATAATATAACAGGATTAATAAACTGTTTAGATATATTTTGCACTTACATAAGTCATGAATCCCTACTTCAAATCTGATAGATCTACTAACAAACGAAAATGTATAAATAACAAATATACTATTCATAGCTAATTGTTACTTTTATCACAATAAATCTTCCAATGTATAACTATAATTGGTTTTGATGCTGAAGTCTCAATATATATGATGTCATCGACATGGCATTTATGTGTAAGGTCGTTGATACTCGAGAAAAGTTTTAGTATTTCTTAACTTTAGTAGGTTGTGAAACAAATACACACGAATGTAATGGATTAATCCTTTTTACAAGCTAGAAATCACTGCTATAAATAAATCTATGATGAAACTTTTCTCATAGACACTTCATAGCAATGTAGTTTATTCTTGGATTGTATTGAGATGTAAAAATAAATAAATTTATTTTGCAACCTGTAATCTTAAAAACCTTGATATTTTAAACGTGGAAAAAGAAGCTTCTTACGTCTTATGAATCTAACCTTATGATCAATATTTATTATACCACATTCATAATATTTTGTAATGAGTCAACTTTGAGGGCAAAATATTTTATTAGCTGTATAAAAAAAAGCTTAATAAATTCGAAACAAATTACGACATAGTCGATATGGAAAAATGCTCATATAGCATCTAAACGGCTTATTTTATGAGTCAAACGAGTAAATGATTATTTTGAATCGTGATCCAACAAATCTTGAAATATTTTATATATTCAGTTAGTAGCAATTTATTCTGTTAAATTTCATTTTGATAAATTTAAAAAATACACTATTTGAGTCTTACAGATACTTCATAAAAGTAACCATGGTTTCGAGATGTCTTTATGAAATTAATTCTAGCTAGTATATATTATTTATTTTTATTAACTCTTGTTATATGAGCTATAAAGAAAAAATATTGACAAACTAAATGTACCGTATTTTTATTTTTATAAAAATATTTTCCTTTAAAATTCTTTTTTCTTTTAAAATTTCTAAGTCAATGTGCTATAATTTTTCGGTTTGGCAAAAAAACTGTATATTTCGTAATATTTTCACCTTGACTTGTAATAATAAATTATGCTCAGAAGCTCTCATTCGCGAAACTCATTCTCGAGTTCATGAATCTTGGATGGGTAAATTCACATAAAACGTATTTTTTCTGTAGTTTTGTCAAGATTTCTCGCTTTTGCTCTTGTTTATCATTGAATGTTCATCAGATATTACAACTGTACTTTCACATCAACAATGTATAGAGATACAAAATTTCGTCACTTGGTAATCTACCCCAAAAATAAACTAAGCGCTTTAAATGCAAATTCATATTATATACATACATACTTTAAATTTATACACAAATAATAATATATACCAAAACCTTCGGAGGCTTCTAAACCATTTTCCGTTTTAGGAATTGCTTAAATTTAAATGCTAATATGGCTCTTGTATCTCTCGTGTCAATTATTTTATATATGTGTAGTACCTAGTATATATTTGAAAGGAACTCAATTATTGACAAAGACCGTATTTTATCAGTCAAAATGTGGCAGCTATTTTGAACACGTACTCGTATTAGGTATACAAAACAAAATAAACACCCACTCGAAGCCTTTTGACTTTTACTCTAGTTGCTTTCAAGTGACAGGATTCCCTTTGAAGGAAGCAAATTATTGACAGTTGATTTATGAAAAAAAATGGAAACCTCGAGTTCATATTTAATTGAAGTTTTCACACCACATTATCATGGAAATAAGAGTAAAAAAGAAGAATATTTCCAAAATAGCGGTTAATAATATCGATATACAAATTACAAACAATACTTGATCAGTTTTGTCTAACTGTAAATTGTACTTCAACTATCATAAGAGAGACTGACAAGGCATACGGCGAAAATTTTATAAGTCTTTACAACTAGCGTATTTATTATATTCCGTCTCTGCTGTCTGGTCTGCTGCGGCTATAGTCCGCTGGCTGCTCCATACTCGTTTGTTGAATGAATATTTTGCACTTTATTATGTTAAACTTATCACAAATTCTTCATCATGAATAGATTGCTGAAAGATTTTTCATTTGATCACCCTTTTTTTAACGGTTTTCTTCGATCAATTCAATTCATCAATTTATGCTTACTTTGAGAAAGTCTTCGCCTTTAAAGATAATTCCAAGAATATAATATGATAAAGTAACACCTTTTTGTCTGTCAATTTGACTGGAAAAGTAAAGGTATATACTTACCCATTTGCTTTCTTTCCTTTTTCAACAACAAATGATATCTTAGAAAGCGGAATTTATTTTTTATCTTAAATTTCCCTTCAATGAAGCGTCTATTAGCTTTAAGAAGAAGCTGATGTTCTAAGAAATACCACAACACTGTTTTAACAATATTCCTTCACACACTTAACATAATAATAGAAGCAGCATAATATAATATTATTATCTTGGTTTTATCATTTGTTCTCTTAACCTCTCTTAGTCTCTTCTCCCTAGAGCTAAGCGTTAACGATTTATGGATTAACATGTTAGTTTTGGATAAACATGATATGAGGACGTTCATGATTTTTGACAAACCTCATTGCTAAAAATGTTTCACGTGAGATCATCATATTTTTTAGGATGTGCCGTATTGTGAAAATACCAAAGCAAGGGCCGGTGGTTTACGAATACGTTTACAAAACACTCTTACCTATTAGAATGATGTGGAAATGGGGTAAAAGGGGGTCCCCGGATTGCGACTGTGGAGCTCAGTTCCAAACAATTCGGCATCTGGTGGAAGAGTGTCCAGGTAGAAGGTACGAGAGAGACTAGATGGATTTCCAAATATCAGCTCCATAGATATCAACCCCAGAGGCGGTGTAGTGGCTTTCTGAACGAGAACCAAGAATTTGATATGGAATAATTATTATTAATACAAGCCAAAGCCATACAAAAAGTGAGTAAAGTAAAAAAGCTTATTGAAAAAATTGTAAAACCTGTTCTTTACTGGAGACCACGGAAGGGAATATTTAGGTTATTCTCATTTTTTTAAATTTATTTTTAAAAAGATGTTATTGGGTTTTTGTTATAAACCCAAATACAACCTTATACACCTTTCACAGTAAGCTACTAAAAGCTTGTGTCGTGAAAGGGGTGTTTCCCGATACCTGGTATCGAACCACGGACCCCTTGTTCACGAGGCCGAGACTCTACCTCCAGGCTACCGACGAACTCATTTTCTTCTTGGATGTTATGCGTTTTATTTTTATATTCAAATATTTTGCGTTGGTGGTCTTTCTTGTAATTCCCACTTCTGCCTGTAACAAAAAACTGTAAATTATATTTTCATTAAAAAACTAAATGAGTACCGAAGTCATTTTTTCTTTAACAGATTATTATTTGACTATATTTTTTTTTTAATTACGGAGCCTAGCTCTTCTACTTCCCATACTTTTCAAGTTGATACAATATATACTTACATAGTTAATTTTTTCAGATCATTGGATGTATTCCTTACAAGAAAAAAAGAAAAATCCTTTTAAAAAAGTTTTGAAGGGAATTTTGAAATTAGTTTTATTTTGGAAGTAGATAGTTATAATAACATAAACCTACTACATACTCTTAGTTCTGGTATTTCAACGTACTTTTAGGGTGACCCATTCTATGAAGTCAACTTTAACCTAATTTATTTTGTTTTTTTATCCAGCAAGTTTTCATCTTTTTAAATGATCACGACATTTTTTACTGGTAGCCAGCGTAATAACTGCAAGCTATTAACATGTATATCGTTCTCTCCGTACCCATAAAAGACATACAGGATGAGTTTTGTGCAGATGTTAAGTGAGGTTTCACGAACACCCGCCGTTTACAGGACCCTCGAAAGCTTAAATTGTATGCAAAAAGCATAAAAACACATGACTAAAAAAGATTTCAATTTGCAACATAAATACTGCTTTTTTACCCAGGAAAATTCAATTTATCACACTCAACACACTCGTTTTAGATACTTAGTTGTATTTTGCTTTTACCTTGTCATACTTCTTATTAGAACTGTTATATTATAAGCTTGTATTAAAGACAGACATTGAGATATCGGGTCTAAGTTATATTACAGACTACGTTGTTTAGTTGTCTTTTCTTTTTTGTTCTATTTCTCAGAAAGGCATAAAATACGTTAAAGGGATTTAATAATGATTAGGAATACACTGTTTTATCGTCTTTGGAGAAAATCTTAATTCTAGTTTGGGTATTATTCCATTAAACCTACTATTTATTTAGTCTTGTGTTGTTCCCCAAGAAGTTTTTATTATTTGTTTTATAGATTTTTTTATCATCATTCAATGGGAACAATATCTCATTTCTATAATTAATTTACTCTTGTTGTTATACTAGGACAAATGATTAACTCATTGGCAAAAATAGTTTCATAAACATTAAAGTTGGTTGAATATTTGACAAATAACAGCACCCACGAAAATCATCGGTTAACATTGTGACTGACTTATAAATACGAAAATTAATTTTGCAACTTCAACAATAAATACCGATGTTTTGGTTATTTGTGACTTTTTGAAAATTCAAATTCCTCTCAATGAATTAACCTAAATGTTTTAATATAAGATTATATAAGTACTGTTAATTAATGTTTCTTATAAGCATCAGTACAAATTAACATAAAGCGACAAGCACTTTGTAAGTGTGCAAAAGCTCCTTTATTCCGTAAACGCAGTACCTAATATACTTAGATAATTATGAGATCTTAGGAAGGTAGGCAATGTAAAGTAAATTACAAGTAGGTAAGTACCAATTTAAATATTGCACTCAGAGTGAAAACTTCATCAAAACTTAGATATAAATTTTAAACGCTCCCCTCTTTCGGAGCATGAACCATAATACTTTGTTAAGTTTAGACATTAAAGTAGGAAATTATACTGAAATTATTTATGAAACCATGAAGAAAGGGGTGCGACAATCTTTTTTGTGGTATTTAGACTGTGAAAGCCGTTTAAATACTTAATGTTTTAAATGAAATTAGGGAGTAATTTGTTATGAGAACTTCATTCACAATATGATATATTTATATTATAACAAAGATACAATGTTAGCCTGTTTTATTATTTTAATAAACACGGGGAAATGACTTAATTTATTTAAATTACGGTGCAATTTCATTGACTTATTTTATGACTGAAATAATGTTTCTATACAAATGGACACCTCACAAAGACAGCCTACAAATTTAAACATAAGCTTCAGTTGATTCATTTCAACTAGTAAGGGCGTAACTTCAGTTTTTACCAAATAGAAAAGTTTTGTTGACAAATATTTGTATGCATAAATATTATCCACTATACAAATTTTTCTTTATTACTTAATCCCAAATGAAGTGCAGTTATATTATCTATTCTTTATTTTCCCAAGGATTAAAGATAAGATATGTGACGCAAGATTTACCTATTTTAGTCGCGGAGCTTCATCAATAAATAACTGGACAGCTTGTGGTCAAAATAATAAGATGATGGTTATGCAGAACAGTTAAAAATCCCATCAGAAATAAGGCGATATTACTAATTAATAATTTTTTGTTTCATTTATGATAAAATTAATGAAAATATAAGTAAGTTCACCCATAATTTACTGCCTCTAAAACTGTAGGCACAAATAAAAGATTTTAGCTATTTTTTATTTACCTTTTCCTTTATGTTATAACAGCAGTATCTTGTGCGGTCCGCAGACAATCAGATAGTTAGCCATCTCAAATGACATCGACGGCAGAATCGAAATGACTCATCGTAATACAATACTCGTCAACGAGTTAAAGGCAATATTATTATTATAATTATAACATCAATAATAACAAAGAAGCTATAGTAAAATTATCAATTATACAATTTAATGCAAGAGGGGGAATTAATCGCTTTTATATTGCGATTTCTTTCCATTAACCTTCCATTACATTATCTACCACAAGATAATCAATGGAACAACCACCTATAATGAATATACATGTCGTCCTCTTTTTACCTATGAAAAACACATTCATGTGAGATTTTTTAAGCGTAAAATTTAAGTCATATTCTATTTTACCCCATTTCCCGTCATTTATCTTTATGTAGCTACAAATTACCATTTGTTTTGTAGGTATGTATGCATGGATTTAATAAATATAATCCAATAAACTTAAATTCATATATCGTATTATTATAACTGTATAAATAATAATTTAGCCATATAATCAAATCGCAAATAAAGAAAGGTTGATGATAATGAAATTTTAGGATATAATAATATTACGATATTTACAAAGAGAAAATAATAATAACACAACAAACAAACCACTCACTGTATATAAATAAAAATTTAATATGTTTCATCTCCGTACCTGAAATCAATTCGCAATACTGAAAGGGAGAGGGATTCAGGACTCATTAATTTTTATTTGAATTTGATTACACGGAAAAATAAAAATCTTTCCGCACGGAAAAATAAAAATTTAATATTATTAAGTATTAGGAATAAATTATATTTTTTTCTTTGTTTCGTATGTTTTTTAAGTACTTACTCATACACGTATATTAAAATTATCTTTATCATTATTTGTCGTTAGCGTTGATTTTGGAAAAAAAAATAATTATTCAAGCAGCTTTTTTGTAATTGAATTTTAATTTTAGATACATGCGATTGGTAGTCTTGAAAAACGGCTGTCTTGTCTCAATAGTACCACAAAATACTACGCATAAATTCAAAGTTTTACAATCCTACATTAAAGCTCTCATTTGGACTATTTAATATTTTTTAAAGCATTGCTATTTTATTTTGTTGTAAAGTAAGTGAAACCGCAGTTCGTCAAAAAAAATCAATTTGACGCGTTTGACACTAGATCGGCATAGATCAATACCGCATCAAGAGGATATAGGCCTCTTCTACTCTTGATAGACCTGTCTGATTCATGTTTTCACCAATGAAAATTTGGCAAATAAACACAATTGGACGAAACAAAGTTTAATAACTTTTTGAAAAAAATTATCGTAAATTGCATTCCTCTTCTTCGATATTGTCTTTTACTATTAATAAATAAAAATGTATTATTCGATTGGAATCAAATTTCAAGGCTCAGCCAACAAATGTAACGATGATACATTTAGAGATGGTCAGAAGCCCAAGGGTAGAGTCTCGAACCCGTGAGACCCGAGTTCGATTCCACCCGTTGCCGACTAACTCAATTTTCACGACATAATCATATTATTTACTGTGAAGGTGGTTTGTTTAGGAGGTAAGTCTTACGAAAAATTATTTTCCGGAAGTACATAATTAAGTTTTAGTTTTACGGAACAGCTCTCTAAATTAATATTTGGCAAATATTCAAAAATTTTCATTAGAGTGTATTATATCAATCAATTTCACACCTATCATTTCAATTTAATTGGTCTTATAACATCTTTTACACATCATTTCACATCTGTCGTCTCTGGATTAATTGCTTCTAAATGCCACAAATTGTTTGGAGACCTTGAAATCATTTTTACCATGTTTTGAAAGTGTCCAATGTTAGTTGACCGTTGATAACTCTTTTGCAATAGATCGTTTTTTTGATGATAAGCATAAAAAAAATCACAATAAACTTAATGTTTTCAACACGCGTGCTCCCGAAAAAAACATTACATGGCAAATGAAGTAGGACAAGAATTAAGGTGAAAATATTTATTCATCTTGTTATGCGATCACGTCGTTACTAACAAGTAAGGTCGACTATAAAATAGAAACTATGAAATAAAAGGATACGAGTATATTAATTTCACAATTTAGTTTGAAGTATTTTAAAATAATATAAAGGAATTATTTTCTATGATGATCACCTGTGAATAATACCCTTAGGTTAGAAAAATTGCTTGCACTGAGAAATGTTTATTGGTCGATTCTAGGATATAAGATACTTTTGTAGGAAGCAGAGTTACTTGTTCAGAATACATGTGCAACAGAGAAGTTGGTCACGTTTTCTGAACTCTACGAGAACAGGAATGCTAAGACTTTTTTCTTTTCTTTTTTCAGGTGGTGAATTTCTTGACACTTCTGGTCAAATGAAAGATCGATTACAATGTGAGTATTATGCAATTTTTTTATTGATTAATTGTATCAGCATTAACTTTGTAACACTTATAAAATAAATATTTATTATTTTATTTTATTTCATATTTTTTTATTGATATTTGATTTTTTATCATGATACGAGTACTTTAACGAAGTTCATTATTTTATTGGTATTTTTTTCAAATTCATTATTTCAAAATCCAGGAACTAAATTAATTTTATTATTTTAACGGTATAAGTTTTTTTTTACTTTTGAAAATCTCTTTTCATTGGTATTCATGAAAATCAATATAATGTATTTGCCTTCCGCGTTTTAAGATTAAAATGTATGAATTTGAATTACCAACATCTCCTCACAGTTTGTCGAAAAAATATAAAAACAGAATATGCATTTAATCAAATAAACCTTATTTTTCCTTTTACCCTTTAATTTAATTTATCGGTAGTTTGGACATGTTGAACGAATGAACGAGGTAAGAATGACAAAGAGGATATACTTGTCTGAAAGAAAGGGTGCGAGGAAACGCAGGCGTCCGAGAACTACGTGGCTTGATTACGTGGATCAAATTCTCAAGGATGGCCGCGTGTTGAGTAGGAGGAACCGACGTGCGTGTATGAGAAATTGTATGAATGTGGAGGAAGCGAAGGAAGTGTGTATAGATAGATCTGTTTGGCGTTCCGTTCTCTCTGCCTACGCCACTTGGAACACGGCGTGAGGGTAGGTATAGTATAGTAGTTTTTTTTTCACTCTAAAATACTAAGGGTATCAGCCGGGTCCCCCGCCCACCAACAACGTGGTAAGGTCGGAGATGCCAACACTGGCATAGTGTAGACTAGAGTGAGTTGAAGTATAAATAAATTGTCACCTAAACGAATAAATTGGACTCCTGAAATATCCGACAAATAAAATAAAGCTATTTTTGAAATACTTAGATTGTAATAATACATTTATAATTAATTTCGAATACCTACTCGAACCAGTGTTTTACATTGAAAAAAGATTTTTTTTTTCAGTTCAGTTATTTTATTTTAGTTGTGTCCTAGTATACCTGGTTTGTAGTAATAATAGTTGCATGCGGAAATAAAAATAATGAAGTAAATTATACCATGAATAATAGATACATACGGCGTCGGTAGTTGTAATAAAGTATGACGTAAAACCTTGCGGTATACCGCAAGAAGCGCTCAACACATGATTTTATTCTTACTCAACATATGATTATTTTCCACATTGCAGCAAAAACAATATAATCAAAAGTTAATTAACTTACATATATTACTGAAAACGTGAGCTCAATGGTGTTTGACAAACGTTGTAATGCAGATACTATTTAATTGAAAACTTTCGTTTGTAAGTTTTCGCTTTATTTCTAGGAAATAAAAATTAATTAATGAAAATAAATCTGAAATTAATTTGAAGCACTTTTCAACTGTTAAAAGGATCTATTTACCGATGCCTATGTTGACCTTGCCTTCTGTGTGGCTGGTCCATTGCTGTGGAACAAAATCCACTATGATTTTCGAACTCTTGTGAGTGTGGAGGTGTTGAAGGCGAGGTTTAAAAATCTTTTGTTCAGGAGGTGTTATGATTCTTGAATGAGCCCTTGCGGTGATTTTTCCACAAAACGGCGCATCTTAAATAAGTTGTCCAGTTAATATTATTATTGTTAAGCTTTCTACAAATAAAATATTTGTGCCATTTCATTTTGATCTATAAAGCCGTTTGAATATATATAATGTCATTCGTTGCGGATTGTCGTCCATCGCTTGGCTTGGAATCACACCTTTGCTTGATGTTATTACTCGTGCTAGAGTAGTCCCGCAAAGTGTGCCATATGCATATAGTTTGTATGTATATACCTTTACTATAGAAAGTGATATAATGATATATAAAATAAATTAATGTACCTGAAACATCAGATCATACCGTAACAACAACAGTCCTGTGTAGGTGAAATAATAATTCAAAGGACACATTATTACTTATACCTACTATACAATAATGTAATACACATTACTTTATTCTATTCTAACATTCAAAGACGCACAAAGGAGTGACTTTTTCACTAAAGTTCTTGTTTTTTTTCTTAAAATGTCTATAGACTACTAAAGTATTTGGTTCTACCTCTGTGGTTGTCTCGCTAACTTGGTGTTAGGGATATATTTGGATTTATTACAAACCCAGAATCATCGTGAGTTCGTCGGTAGCCTGGAGGTAGGGTCTTGGTCTTGTGAATAAGGGGTCCAAGATTCGATCCCAGGTGCCGGCAAACTCCCCTTTTACAACATTAGATTTTATCTTACTGTGAAAGGTGTATTAGTTTGTATTTCGGTTCATAAAATAACCAGATATATCTTTTTAAAAAATAAAATAAAAATCATATGAGGGTATAATCGGTGGTTTGTTTATAAATTTCAAAAGTGATGCTTAGACATTACAAAGGTGATGCTTTTGTCAAACACTGATAAATATTTGAGAAAAATCGGATTTAAATAATGTTTTCTAGAAAACATATCTCTCATTCAATTCGTCTTTCATTTCTTTGTCCTTCTTTCCTTTTTGTCCCTCTATTCGTTACTCGATTGCAGAGCACACTAGGTGAATAATTTTATATTTTCACTGTAGGTATTTATGAAAGGCAATAAAATATGCCTTGAATTTTGGTAAGATTTTCTGGTTTTTGACTAACGTAATATTATAATTTGTTGTCAAACTTATTTTATACAACCGATAGTTTCAAATGTGACTTGTATTGTATAAAGAGTATTTTAATAAAAAAAACTGGAGGACATACACATGATACCGAATAAATGCAGTTACTAATGAGTAGAAAAATTTCTTATTAAAACGCGTGCAAAAAATTTGCACGGGTGTCTTAAAGGGTTAACACTACGCTGTAACTTCTGATATACAACAGCAACACATTGTGAGCAACCACTAGAAAATTAAGCATATCAAAACATGTATATGATAATATAATATATTATGTTATACAGGCGTTGTTACAGAAATAATATATATCACACCTATTTTAATAAAATAAGTACACAGGGTGATCAGTTACAAAACAGTTTATTTACTGTTAAAAAAATATTTTAAAAATTTGTCCTGGAAAATCACATTCGGACAAAGATTTCGAATAGACTATTTCGACCGACGGTACTTTGTGGAGAAATAAATTAAATTAAATTATAAGAAATAAAACACTAATGTATGGTACTTTCGCGGTGACTTCATTCGCACGAGCCATTCTATAAGCTTTACGCTAGCCTGACGATGGGAAAAAAAGCTCTTGAATACTAAAACTCTCATTATAAAGCTAGCCTCAATTTTATGGACTGACTCGTGACCAATGATGTCACCTTGAAAATACCATATGACAGCATCTTATTTCTAATAAATTAATAATAATTTAGAAGATAATTTTCACAAAAAATGTATGAGGTCTATTAATTGTGTAGGTGCAAAACATTTTAGAATGGTTTAAGTATTCCGTACAATATTTTTAATTTTTTTTTTATTTCCGAGTAAGATAATATTCTGCATGCTTCTCATAGTAATTTCAGGTGTGTGATGGAAAGATAAGTTTGTTTAGGGTCCAGCCCCTTTTGTTACACGTATATTGCATAGTATTTTAAACAACATAATATTTAATTATTCAATGCATTTTTATTTAACCCATATTTTATTTTAATTTTGTAATTTTCAAAAAAAATTCAGCAATTCGAACCACACGGGCACTGAGATTTTTTTGCTTGTCCGACTGGATTTTAGTGAGTGATATTTCTAACATTAAAAAAATTGCCTTGTTAAATTCGACTCCATAAAATAATGTGTAAAAGCAACGTTCTGAAAACCTTCTGATATTTTGATAAAAATATAAAATTCTCGCACACACGCACACAGTACAGATCAACACGCTGTATGTTGTTTCTAATTCAATTTAGCCGTGTTCACATTATTTTCATTCCATGAATTCGTATCCTACATATTACATTTTGTCTATTTAATATACAACTGTTAGGCATATTTCGCAGACAGGAGTCACATATAGGTATATATTATGTACAATCATATAAACAAGACATACAAAATGAAATGAAAGAGACAACCTAATGCATGTACACAAAAAATCATAACACTATACTTTTGTAGGGTAGACAAAAATCATCCACCGCAGTAAATATAGATTCCTGTCCTGGCACACATTATTTTTTCAAGTATTTACTCATGGGCAAAAGATGCCACATCACCTTCCTCCTAGAACGATTACACTGGCTCAGGGTGGAGAAAAGGGTGACGTTCAAGATATGCCTTTCGGTCTATAAGGTTATAAACAAAATGGCACCATCGTGCCTCGAAGAGCTTTGTTCCCTTGACTTGACCACTAGAAGACCTCTGCGCTCTTCGGAACTGGCCGTGAATAGACTTACTGAGCCCAATAGAGCCGGTAAGTCTCACTTCTATAAGAGGGATTTTGGTGTTGTTGGACCGGTTACGTGGAATCGCCTACCAGTGCCATTGAGAGATAATCAGACTGCTTCAGAGCAAATTGAAAACTGAACTCTTCACCGGCCCCTTTGAAACGGTCTAGGGACTGTTAAATGGCGTCAAAATAAAATCATCCATAATCATCATCATCAAAAGGAACGATAATTTTTCATACAAAATTCATGACGCAAGCATTCGAAATATCCTCTTTACAATACCTACACCGATCATATATATGACAATGGTATAAAATAATTTGTAATATCATCGAAAAGGGTGACGCAATCGACACACGATCACTGTGAATAGTGGAGGTTCGTTTCCATCCTTTGTTCCTAACACAGTGTATGATCAATGATTGTGAATTCCTAGAACTCTTGTGGTAACACATACCTAGCATGAATGCGTAAAATTAATATTATTATATCACAAGAATACCTTGCACACAATCATCAATGAAACAATAGAATACGATGTACTGAACGTAGTATGGTTATTTACAGTTACTAGAAACGGATAATGGAATTAAAGCCTCTTCAATAAATAGTACTCGATTTATGAAATTATTTCCACACACCGAACTCGTGTGGTCAGCAATGAAAATTATTTCGAATTGCAAATGCTTTTGTATAGGTGATAATTATAAAAGACTTGCCCAGAAATATTGTGTAAAATAATCTCCAAACATGGGTGTTAGCTGAAATAAACAGTTTCCCAGATATCTCATGTGTCAAAATTTTCATTATGTATATTTTGTTGAGTAATTTCTAGAGCTCAGAATTCAAATAAAATTTTTCGCAAACAATATTCGTAAGAGCTTACTCGAATATTTCAAACTATTTTAAAGAACATTAGAAATTACAGAATTACTCTCAACAAATATAATTATTTACTTTCATGACACTAAGTCTAATTCTTTCCGGGAGGACCACGGAAATTATCAACATTTTAGATATTTCTGTTTGTAGAATTGTCTTTATTCCGTCCCTTCCGGATTTCTGTCACTTGTTTTGTTTAATAATAAAACAATAAAAAAAATCACTACATATATTTCATTGTTACGAGTATATATATCTGCATACCAAATATATGAACATATATAATAGATTTTCAAAGTTATTTCTTATATCATGTTGTTAAGTATTTTTCCGCTCAAACGTTATGCAATCTGAAGTCTTTACAAACTACTCATACCACCTTAATGTTCCGGATACCAACATTTTCATCCATTATTATATGGGAAGGAAGCATAACAACATAATTTAATAAAACGGAACAATGTAAAATGTGTTTTGGAGTGTAATTTACTTGTGAAAAATAATGTTCAACTTGTAGAACGGTTGTAAGTATACTCGTCTAGTTTTATTTTCTTTTGTTTACATTGATACTTGCATTTTGATTTCTTAACGTATGTGTATATTTTATATCAACCAAAAATAAACTTTTATCACCTATAATACAAAAATTGGTCACATTACAAGCATTACAAGCTTTAGAATAAAATCTAAGCAATCAAATTAGTAACTGTTTTTAAACGTCGCTTCTAAGCTTAAAATTACTTCGTGCTAAGATAGTAACTAATACATTGATTCTTTTTTTGTTTTTCTTCTTACTTTTGATTTTATTGATGTGTATTTAGCTCATGAGGATGTTTTCCTATACAGTTTAAACATAAACAGTTGTCAGACACTTATTAATTTTATTTTAAATATCCTTTATTATTATTTCTGTGGAATACAAATTGGTAAGTGATAAGAAATTTAAATACGGGAACATAACTCATGTATAAAAAAAGTAGGAAATTTTGTATCAATGTGGAACTTAAAAATCATATAAACTTTACCGACTCAAGTATACTGCCTTAATCAAATACATACAAAAGCACAAATATCTAGCGAAATCTCGCGAACATAATTATATAATAGTTTTTATGTTAACGGGAATAAAATGGGAATAAAGCAATATTATTTTACTGCTGAAAAATGGATGCAGCCACTTGTGTTAGAAGAAAATTCCAGATATTACTTGATGATATTTTTAAATCTTCTAATGGTCGCATAGAACTTGACCTCCAAATTCCGCAGCCCCTAAATCGGGACGCCCGTAAAGTCCTGAAGTTCTCCTTAGAATGCGTGTGTAGGACCCTCGTTTATCTGATTGTCGATAGTTTACGTGTGCACGCTAGTAAAACAATCCATCTCCATTTGTGAAAATATGAGTATTTATTACAATGTAAACTTTTTTCACATCTGTGAACCTAATGAAAATATAATTATGTAGATTTTTTATTTGCCTTGAAGTACGTAGTCACTTCAGTTCGACATCCCTGTTTCATATTAATAATTATTATATGATACTTTTTAACAGGACCTTTCAGTATCGACCATCAAATATTAATAAAAAATAACGAATTTTTATTCCGAAAGAATAATTTTTGTCTGAATTAATTTCAACGAATTTTACGAATAAATTACTCTTCTTACACTACGGTACAAAGGAAGATCCCATGGGCTAGGTAGGATACTATACATTATTATGTACACTTTAGTGTTCGCTCGACTCTTAGGAAGGTTATTAAATATTCCACGCAGATTTCAAAAGAATCACGTACGCAATCAGAATCGCTTTACCATTATCTGCAAGTGTCTGCTAGAATTATTTATCGCTCTCTATAAATCAAAAAAAGAACATTTTCATAATCGTGTTTTGAAACGTCTGTTTTTTCTTCCTTTTTATTCCTTTTTAATTTTTATTCATCATTTTCTCATACTAGAATGACTTAGCAATTTTATATTTTTTTACTTGGCATGATTGTAGATAATTATCTACAATAGAACTAAGAATAGGTTTGACGTAGTCATTCATTATGATATCAAAGTAGACAATGTTTATTAATTCCACCTGATTTATTCTGGCTTTTTTTATTGACTTAACAAATTTCACGTAGAACAACTATGAATATTCTGTATTATAAAACCATTAACTTCTACAAAGACACATTATGTAACCTTTACTTTTGATTCACAGAAGTATAAACATACCTGATACATTTTCTTTAACCTAATTCCTTCAGTTTTATATTTTTGTTCTTTAACCCTACTGGTGAACGTATAGGCAATTTGTTTGACATGATAAATTTGTACACCTAGGTAAAATGTATGTTTGCTTATATATTGCATCCTTATAACATACAGCTGGTCTGCTTACTACCCCACTTGTGAGATATACCATTATGGTATAGAATAGTCTAGTAAAAATATGTACCTATAGAGTAGGCATTAAAAACGTCGTATCTAATCATCATCTTCGTCATTCCATCAAATCTGAAGATCGTGACCATTATGTCTCGGTCTATAGACCATCCGCTCCAACTCCAACGATGCTCCATCATGTGCAGTATTCGGACCATTCCATGCCTCTCTTCCACAACCTCAGTCGTTATTTATCTTTATTATTGTAAAGTAAAGAACTGATGATCAATTAGATTTACCTTATGCAAATAATGCAAAATTTATCTCTTTATATCCCACAAGTGGGGTAGTTAGTAGACTAACTGAAAAACATGCTAGTTGTCCTCTCTTTACCAAAAAAAATGAAAGACAATCGAGATAGTTCATATACCTCATCGCTTAATTGAAGACTTTAAATGTATTTTTCTTGATATTTAACTCGAACATCTTCATTTGAATTGAAAACTTACAGGAAAAAGTAGAAAACATTATTTTCTGGGAACTTCATGGAACTGGAATACTTACTATGTCACTAAGATAAATTTTAAATCATTTTATATGAAATTCACTTCGCCATATATTATTCATTGATACCATCTCATTGAAATTGGCATTTTTTTATCTTCCCGAGACAAAGAAAATATTATTATTCTCATATTATGTAATACACATAATTTTACATTGATTAATCAATATTGTTATATTGAACTAGAGCGAAATGTTCTAATTAGCATGTGGTTAAAGATAAATTTAATTCATATTGGCCAGTTAACACGTATTCAACTAATGACAATTCCGGATAAGACAATCCCACATTCGGATTAAAATGATATTGCGTAATCGTGTTGTGGTTTCCAAATGATATAATTTCAATATTATGATTCACTAGAAGAGTTAAATTATTCTGAGAGAAATATTCTTATCAAAAATATGCATTCAGAGTATGTAACTGTATTTCATCCACCTATATAAGCATCTCAATTACTCTGCAGATCATGATAAAGTCGTCTACCATAAAAATATTATTATATTTCATAATAAATTGTGTAAAAATAAACCGTGGAGCACTCGGTAAAGAATTGGTCTCCCACTCATTCCCGCAAGATTTCGAGTGTCATGTTAGAGGCAGGTGTCCGAAAAAATTAAGACATTTTATATCGCAATATCAGCGATGAGGTTCACCACCCATTCTGACACTTTATTGTAAAAATAAATTTGTGCAATAGGCGTACATATTACCTTAAGGCAATGTAAGAGGCAAGTATTAATATATTTTTTTTAGAACCAATGTACAGTAAAAAATGGATAAATAAAACATTATTCTTATAATTCAAAAAAAACCATTTAGAATGTTGTGGGAGAGGTGCCATATTTGTTGTAAAAATATTCCAAGCAGAGGAAGAGTACTTCTTGCATGTGTTCTTAAGAGAAACGTTACAGAACAAACAAACAATTGTGCATTATTGAGTTTTTTTACAAGATATCATCTAAATATTCAGTTGATTTCAGCTCACTCACTGTAAACTTAAAGTTAACTTAATAAAGCTATATTTGCGTTTGACTTTATGTAGGACTGTTTTATTATTTTAATAATTTTATTGATTATAATTATGAAATAATGGTTCGCGTGTTGTTTTAAATGTAGAATATTAAAAATAATAATTGTATTTTATATATACTGCCGTGTGTTCATGTAAAATATGCCAAAGCGGCAAGTTATTTTAAGCGTTCATGCTTAATATTGGCAAGTTAACGCTGGTAAAGGGTGGCGCAAAATACATATTTATTAATGTAAATGACCATGTTTTTTAAATACGAAAAGACTTTTAAAAGCTAAGAAATGAATCATATTTTTCAATGCTTAGTTAAACCTTTGTTTTAACAATTTTTTTGTGTGATTCGAACCTTGCTTCCTTTGGCACCTAGGCAATTTCAAAATCTTGTTTTTTAATGTTTTATAAACTTACACAAAATCGAACTGAAGACCTGCTGGTACGCTACATTCCTTTAAGCTTCAAAAAACCTTTTTGCTGAATATAAGATTCTTATTGTCTTAAATATAAGCTCTCAAGAATTGAGGTTTTTGTAATTTTGTATGTAACTTTGTAACATATGTTACTTTACTATACCAATCTCTTTTTTTAATTGAAAAGAAAGTTTCTTTACCTACTAAGAAACTCCGTTTAATAAATTAAAACCACCATTCCACTTTCTTCAAGTTTACATATTATAACTTCTCTTGGTAGACACTAGATAAAAATAAACCTGTGATACTTATGTGGTGTTCTCACTTTGGCGAATATCGCCAGGGCACCAAAATATCGCCAGCCATTTGAACCGTGTGAACAAAATGACAGCTAGTCTGAAACGATAAAAATCAGTAGAAACGATATCGTCTCGAGTTGACCACCTTCCAACTTTATCGTCCGATTGAACGATTCGCGCATGCGCAGATGGGCGCGGCGTTCGTATCTTTATAACCTATAATTTTTATAATGTTTCCCGCTTCGTGACAGCTGTTATCTTTGTTGTTGGTTTATGGCGTTTGTTTTCTTAATTAAAAGGCGCCTTATAACCTCTACTATAACATTTTCGACAAAATAAACACTTCGCGATCTACATCTCGACGTCCGCCATTTTGAAAACAGTGTCAAAATCAAAGCGCATCTGACAGATCGTTTCTATATCGGTGGACTGTGTGAACAGGTGTAACGATCAATGGATGTCCGGCGAATTTTGTTTTTTCGCCTGGTGATATTCGCCAAATGTGAACACCCCATTAGCTTATTAAAAATGTCTAATATTTTTATTTTTTTAATATGATTGGACAGAACACAGCACTTCTTTGAATAAATTAAAATTTTACCTTATGAAACCTCACGTGGAATTATATAATTAGAAATGATTGTTCCAATCATGTAACCACGCATCCTCTGATATTAAATTACTTTGACAAAAAAAAAACATAATTTAATATTTTTGTATATGTTAACGGGGAAAAAAAATATTGTAATGAGTCATGTTGCTTCTATATTCTGTGAGAAAAGGTGAATCTTAAATTTCGGTTAAGATACTTTACTAAGAAAATGATATATAAGAAATTGAAATAGAAGTGTAGCAAAATAAATTCCTTTCTAATAATTTTGTAATTAAAGATGAAGAGTTTTCCACCATGTTTCAAATCATCACTATAAATTTTAATAGGTTTTCGACCGGTTTCGGTATGTTAGTATCATTGACTAGCAGATATCGTAAGCAATCATTGAGTGGAAAACATTGAATAAAACCATGTCGTGTAATTATCACTTAATAAGTTCCAACAAAATAAAAAATACTACATGTTTTTATTCTGCGTGTATTGCCGAAAATAAAACTTGATTCTTAAGTCTGTATTTTGTCTATTACCCATATTTTTCGAAATATACAATTTTTGTTACAAGTTAATTTAATTATTCTATACTTGCTCCTATTTAAATTATTGATATAATTAATGTTGTTGGTTACACGAGTTGTGAATTTCAAAACATCCTCTGTAGAGCAATTTATTTAATTTGTTATAATTTATTTAATTTATTTAATCATTTTACACCACCTTTTATATTGGCGGAGTATCTCGACCTGCGACACACATTTTTATAGGTCATACGCAATCTCACACTTCACGTAAAATACGCCGATGTTTATTTTAAGTAAGTACATTTTACATCATAAAAAATATAGCAAATCGTAAAGTAAACAGAGACACCGCCACATTTACCACTTGGGATAAAAAATTGTACAAAGTACTCAATAAATGATTGCAACATTAATTAAACGAAAATCTCTATATAAAATCGAAGATATTGAAGTACAGACCAGCTCGAGCATCAAAATATTTTATAATCGCTAATCTACAGTATTTAAAATCATCATCATCATCATCATGACGCTACAACCCTGTGTGGGTCTTGGCCTCCTCAAGAAGTCACCTCCACTCCCTCCTATCCATCACCTCTCGTCGCCAATTGGTCACGCCCAAAGCTCGCAGGTCCTTTTCCACCCCGTCCATCCATCTCAACTTTGGCCTCCCGACGCTTCTTCTGCCACTGGGCTTTGTGGAGTATATTCTTTTGATTGTTGATGTGTCGTTCATCCTTTCCACGTGCCCTAGCCATCGGAGTCAGCAGATTTTTTTGTGCTTGGTGATATGCACATCTTGATACAACGTGTAGAATTCGTAGTTGTATCTACTTCTTACTAGTTGTTTTCTCATATGGGCCCATAGATGCGTCTTAAGATTTTTCTTTCGAATATGTCCAGTCTCAGCTCATCAGCCTTAGTGAGTGTCCATGTTTCGGCGGCATAGGTCAGGACAGGTCGAATGAGTGTCTTATAAATTTGTATCTTAGACTTTCTGGAGATGATCTTAGATTTCAGCTGCTTTTGGAGACCAAAGTAACATTTATTCGCTGCAGAGATTTTTTTCTTTATTTCATCGCTAACATCATTTATATTTGGTTATAAGAGATCCAAGGTATGTGAATTTGTCTACTGCTTCAAAAGTGTAGCCATCAACAGCCATAGGAGTCAGTGGTGTGTCAGGAGTTAATGGGTTTGACACAAGGTACATAGTTTTTTGGTTATTAACCACATGTCCTACCTCTCTTGCAGCCCTTTCGAGGGAGATAAAGGCCTCTTTTAGTGCTTTACTGCTTCTGGTGTTAATGTCAATGTCGTTTGCGTATGCTAGGAGCTGGACAGATTTATAGAAGATCGCTCAATTGACATCAATTCTGGAATCTCGAATCGCCTTTTCCAGAGCAATATTAAAGAGAAGGCAGGCCAGTGCATCTCCTTGTCGCAGGCCATTCAGGGTGAAAAAAGGTTCAGAGAGATCAGATTGTATCTTCACCTGGCATTCTACACTCAGCATGGAGATCTGTGTCATTCGTAAGAGTTTCTCAGGTATTTCAAAGTTTCTCATTGCGATGCACAATTTTGCTCTGCTCACGCTATCGTATGCTGCCTTGAAGTCTTTGAATAGGTGATGGGTTTCAATGTTAAATTCACGAGTCTTCTCAAGGGTTTGTGTGAAAATCTGATCTATCATGATCTTCCAGGTCTAAATCCACTTTGCTATTGGCCAATGATTCGCTCTGTGTAATAAGCGAGGCGTTCATAGAGTATGTTGGAGAATATTTTGTATGCTATATTTAGGAGGGTTATTCCCCTGTAGTTTGAGCATTCCAATTGATCGCCTTTCTTGTGAATAGGGCACATGATTCCCTTGTTCCATTCAGCAGGGAGCAGTTCATCCACCCATACCTGGGCCAATATGTTGTAAATTGCCATAGCAAGTATTTCACCACCACACTTGTAGAGTTCTGCTGGTATGCTGTCTAATCCAGGTGCTTTGTAGTTTTTTAGTTTTTTAATTGCACATTGTACTTCACTGAGGGTTGGTTCTCTTGAATCAGGGCCTGGTTCCTCTTGTTGTTTTATTTGTGTATGGTGTGGGGGGATAAGAAGGATTGAATCTCCTGGGCTTGTATTTAAAAGCTGGTCAAAGTGCTGGACCCATCTATTAAGTATTGCCTGCTTTTCACTGATAATCTTGCCATCACTGTCCCTGCACAAACACGAACGTGGTTTAAATTTTTTCTGAGGTTATTAATTTTCTTATAGAACATTCTGCTATTGTTTACGCTATTGTGCTTTTCAACATCCTCCATTTCTCTCTTCAGGAGTTGTCTCTTCTTTCTGCAATGTATTCTTTTCTCATTTCTCCTGGCCTCCCTCTAAATAGTTTGTGATTGCCTAGTGCAATTATGTTGTAACATTCTCTTGTATGCGTCGTTTTTCTTGTTAGTGGCTGTCTGACATTCTGCATCAAACCAGTCATCGTTTCTACTAGGCTGTGATTTTCCAATTATATTACTAGCCGCTTCCTCTATAGAATCTCTACAGGCCTTCCACTTTTCCTCCAGAGTTTCGGGGTGACGGGCATTCAGGTTATTATTAATAGATTCTATGAAAGCCTCTTTCTTTTCCCTGTTCTTCAGGTCGTCGACTTTGTATCTTTCAGTTTGTTTTCCCATTTCCTTTTTAGCATTAGATATGCGTGTTTTCAGGGTGCATGCCACTAGATAGTGGTCGGAATCTACATTTGCACCTCTGTATACCCTGACATCCAATACATCAGACTTGTGTCTTGCTTCTTGAGCGGAATCTCTTGAAAGCCGGCTCGCAAGAATCAATAAAGTCAATAGTGGAATAACTATATATCGTGTTTCATTTAAAAAAAAAATATTAATATGAACTTCCACCAAGAACCGTCGGTCGATAAACTAAACTCTATGGAGTTTTTGTGTTTAACCAGCGCTCAATAATATATTTTTATATTTTATAATTATAATAAAATTAATTATTCATGTATTAGTTATCATGATTGTGTGGCGTGTATTGTATACACTATCAATAAAATAATGATAGATACTAAAATAAATAATAATATTACAAGGGAAAAGGATCTCCAATAAATTTCAGTGAATGATATTCGTCTCTTGCACGACTGGTTTTTCTAATTGGTTTATTCTCCTTTACCAAAGTCGTCCCGCGCTGTTTTATTATCTACCTTTGTTAAGGGACCTTTACTATGTATTATTATTGTTTTTGTGTTTGGTGAATTCTTTTCAGGGAAAATGAAATAGAATCTTGACTGTTTTTCTTTTCATTGAAAAACTACATTTTTGCCTTACAATTCTCACTTCGTGATGGTTTTACACTTCATTGTTATTCATACTGAATATTGTTAGTTTATTTTATACCTACACTATAGTTGTCGTAAATAAATTATTATTCGTGCAGTCATTATGGTCATCTTAAAAAAAATCAGTATAGTTGTTAGTTGATTTACATTGAGACTTATTACCTTTATGATCCATGCATACAAAAATTTACATTTTTTTTTATAAATACTCTTTTCTTGTTTTCATTACTTGACAAATTTCAGATACTAACACCGTGAATTTTCAATTTATGAGAACAATAAAACCGTATGTTTTTTACGTTCAAATGCTCCACTGGCTACGCACTTGTGAGATATACCGAGATGGTATAGAAATAGTACGTAATAGTGATAGTAAAACTGTATACATATAAAAATGTTTAACAGTTTGACAATTTCATCTAAAGGGCAATAATAGTTATTACAATTTAACCTATGCATAATACTTTTGATTTGTGCCTCACTATTTTCGAGAAAACTGTTAAAGCATATTTTGTCAGAGCGATGGCGTCAATTGCCATGACATGATACGTTCTGACAACGTAATCATAGGAGAGATTTTTTTGCGAAGGTGGTTTATGCCATCAGAATATCTCGTGGATAGAACATTCACTTAATCTAGTATCATTACACGTTTTGAAAATATATTCCAACTAATACTATTATATATATATATATATATATATATATATAGATAGCCTGTCCCGAGAAATAAAATGGAACAATCAAAGCTATATTTGTTGTTTATTTCACTCGAAAACAAACAAGTATACCTACGTGCATCCTTATATTATTCACCTTTACGCACTACAATTCAGCCAATTTAACGACCATTTTTATTCCTTTTTTACTAAAAACAACAAGCTGGAACTAATAATTATTTATAGAGTCGTAAAATCAATCTCCATTCTTTTATCGAATTTAATGTATGACGATAAAGGTGAACCTTTTGTTTAATTTCAAGGATATTTGTATTAAAACATAATCAATAAACAAGAAAAAAGCACTACAAACACACATCTACTTAATTAACTTTGCAAAACGTGCGTGAATATCACAGTTTATATGTGTAATAATTAATTACAAGGTTCTTTTTGCTTTGATGTAGGAACACATAAAAAGTTTGTTTTACTTAATAGGAACCCTGATTTTGAAGGATCATATCAAAGGGTCAAAGAATTTTAATGAAATTTCAGATTGTGAAAACGTTCACTTCAACGACATAAATCAAGTGACAACCTTAATTTTAGTCAAATTTCTTGAGGTTTACGTTACTTTGATAGGTTCGTAAAATAATTTGTTCATATTTAATTATATTATTGAAACAAGTCAACTTATATATGGAACAAAACACGTGGATGGCGAATTTCGATGGTAATCAATAATGAAAGTACAGAATGAAATATCGATTTGGTTTTATTTTATAAAACAATACATACTTTTAAATAAAACTAACACATATTTTTCAGCATTCCTGATAATTTAAGGACCTTTGGTGGACCATATTTTTCTACATGTATATTTTGGTAACATATTCAGTTAATGATGTTGGGTAGGCACAGAGACGCTCTGAATGAAAGAGGCTGGTTTCTGCTCTGTGCTCCCAAGAGGAGCGTTGAGAGCGATAATGATGATTATGATGATGATTCTGTAAGTGACTTATTCATCACGTCACATCCCACAGGTGAGGAAACCAACAGTTCAGCTACATTTAATAAACATACAAACTTTCCTTTCCGAGCCAACAAAATATGAAGACATTCAGGGTAGTTGGCAAACCTTATCACTGAATCTGAGATGTAAAATATCTTCACTTTTAAAAAAAACTATGAAATTGGCTTTAAGGCAAAAAATTTATAGCACTAGGGCTAAATTAATAACACACAATAATGCCCTAGTGCGAGCCGCATTTGACCGCCAGACACCACAACTAACAAGAAGATGGAACACCCATCTTAACCAAGTGCCATAGATAATTGTGTTTTTATGTATAATAATTATTATGATTTTTTTTTTTTTTTTTTTTTTTTTTTTTATTTCTGTATTTTTACTTATAATATGTATTTAATATGGACCTGAGAGGCTTGCACAACCCACCTTCAGATCTGGAATAAAAATTATTATTATTATTATTATTAACCTTACATTGTGCGAACAATTATCAAAATTTCAAATATTATAGAAATTTGAAGAATATTTTTGTTGAAATATATAAACCAGACCTCTGTTATGAATCAAACTGTATTTAAGACGTAAGACGAGAAATGTTTCTTTTCATGTTTTGTTAATTTGCATGAATTCTCCAGAGCAATATTTCTGTACAAACTGGTTATCTAACAAACATAACATTTAAATAACGATAAGTCTAGTTCCAAGAATAATGAACGTTCAAAAACGTTCCAAAATAGAACAAGGTGTCCCGTTTTTTCCCGCTTAAATTATCAAATATCTTGTAAATATATAAGTAAGGAATATAAGAAATAAAATATTACATTTAAATTCCTCGATAAAGCATACCAAATGACATTCAAATTCAAAATCAAATATTTTTATTTAAATAAAAATTTACAACTTAATAATATTATATACACACCTTATTACTAAAAAAACACAATTATTACATATTTGACCCTCAAAATTGAGCAGTGCTCGTGCTTTGAGGGTTTAAACATATTTCATTCAATTTACATCACACAATAGCGCTTACCAAATAATAATGAAAACAAACACATATCTACAATACAAATAGTAACCAAATACAGTTTCTTAACAAAACTCATCAACAGAGCATTAAACATGAAAATCTTTTTTTTCATGATGCGTATGTGTAAAGAAATTAACATTAGAAATGTATATTTGGTTTTGTGAATCCACTGGTCACCCTGTGGGAGAGTTGAGACATAGAAGACAGATTAATGGATTATTCCCTTAAATAAAATGTGAGTTTTTCAAAAGTCATGTTCAACCTATTCATTTAGCTTAATTTAACAACTAGATGTAAGTATTTTGTGTTAATCATGAAAACACCTATAGTAAACGTGTATTTCATCTTTTAATTTTGAACATTTTTTACTGTCTTTTAATCCAATAAATCGAGTCAGTTTTATTCTCCTTTGAGTTTAAACTATTTATTTGATTTCACAGTACATTCTTCACGATGTGAAATATAATAGGTACAAGTCCTTTTTCTATGGCATTTGTACGTACACGTAATAAATCATGAGCAGCCATATCATAATAATATGAAACAGCACGTATTGTTTTATGGTATTTTCACAACATAGAACATAAGATGCCTGTATAGAACAAATTGTGCCTGATTCACACGGGTGAAATAAGTAGTACAGTGAACTAATTAAATAATTCAACAGTTCCTCGTAGGTACCTACTTTTTGATTTTTTCGAGAGATCATAACGAAAAGCATATAAGAATACCTGTTTGCACTGTTATATAATTACATAGGTCTTAAACAGAAATCGATAGATCACAATTTTTTATGCTAACCTACTAATATTTTGTTATGCCAAAGCGTTTACGTTGTAAAAGCAAGATATGTCCACTGCTGAACAAGTCCTCACCCATATATCTCCAGACATAACTATCCAGGGTTTTCTACAATCAGTTACGAGAGATTCTTCTAATGTCGTCAGACCATCACGTGGGAAGTATACATCTACTTATTTATCTTCAGTGGGTCTCTAAACTCTCTAATCCACTACCCTTTTTGTTCATCTTTCATATTTGAGTCTAGCATGACGACTTCAATTTTGCCACTTTTTGTTTTAGATAGTTCAGTATATACATAATATAATGACCTTTCTCCTATGCAACTTACTTTACCGCGTTGTAAAGTAGGCTTGAGAACATAGTGGTTGTAGTACTTTTATACAAACTTACATGTATTGCCTGTAGCTTTCCGGCTAATTCGGTTTAATTCGGCATCAGAATTTATTTGATATATGATTTATTATTATTATCACCAGCTTTTAAACCCGACGAATAATACCTACATCAAATAATTGATAAAATTTAAGATTGATAATATTGAACTTACCAATGAATTTCTACTCGTTCCTGAGAAATGGCAAGTTAATATCAACTAAATGAAAATATTTTATGGATACTATGTAACTTGATGCTCTGAATGAAGGAGGCTCGTTTGTGCCTCATACTCCCAAGGTGGGATTAGGTAGGATAAGAAATACACTTTTTTAATTAGGTCACCAAGCAAGAATTAAAGAATTAGGTATTTAATAAAGTTTTGGTGATACCTATTCTCTTCACCAATTATTAAGTAGGTAATGCCTCAAGAAAGATTTTATATTGTTTATATAGTCGATCGACGTATCTTTGAGGAAGTTCATGTTGATTTAATTAAAGTAGATTTTGTAAAATGTTAGTACATACTTACACAAAGACTTGAGTTTTTGTATTTCATACAATTTTGAGCAAAACACATGACAAAAGTTTAGTTTTCCAGAATATTATTTAGAAACAAAGAATAAGAGCATTATCATCATCATCATCATCACCCTCAACGCTCCTCTCGGGAGCACAGAGCAGAGACTAGCCTCCTCCATTCAGAGCGTCTCTGTACCAATCGCGTCACTTCTTCCCACGACATTCCCTGCACTCTGATGTCGTTATCATAAGAACAGTGTATTGTGAAAGAGGTAAGCCCGGGCCTACGGAACACTTGGATGGAAGAACAGCGCTCTTTTTGGCCAGCTATCATTGGGCATTCTCAGAATATGTCCTAGCCAGGACCATCGTCTCTCCAGTATTACGGAAATTACAGATCTCTGCCGGTATTTTATATACTTAGTTGATATTGTCGATCGATGGAGCTTATTACGTGAAGACGTGGCCCCAATTTATTACGTTCTCACATAACAAGTAAATTATGCTACGTCCAACGGACGTGCACACATTTTATTACAAAAGCAAAATTAGAATAATGAATACAGTATCAAACTGAACTATAAGAAGCAAAATACATATTCTCCAGAGTAGTACTGTTATAAATATAGATCTATATGCTCGTTAACTAGTCTAGGGGTCTATTGAAGAAAAGTGTCTATACTCGTTGTTTATGTCTAGGGGTTTCTTACAAGTGTATAGGGCCCTTTTACTTGGCTCTGGGCGAGAGAGGCCTCTGTGTCATGCTTACCCTTAAGTCCACAAGCTGTCTGGTTACCAGGAACTCCTTACTCCGTCACTTCCTTCAGTATACCATTTATAACTCATTGAATAAAATCTTCCTATTATGTATCAAAGTAAATTTATAGATATATCCAGGTAAACAACAAAATTATATATCATGTAAAACAATGATTAACAAAAGTACATCATACCCTTCAAAGAAAGAGGATATTTCATTTCTATCAATGGAGCCATTCATTTAGCTCTTTGTTGCCTTCATAGTGAAATAATATGGTCTTTCATCCATTGGTTGGTCAAGGAATCGAACCTTGGTGACATAACTACTCCAAGTATAAACTAGGTTATTGGAAGATTATATACAAGGAGGCGAAGAGATGTACTTTAGTATGATTAAGAGTATTGAATCTACTTGTAGGTATATAAAATGGATTTCAACAGAAAGATATCGTATGGTAAGTGATTCACATTTATTGTGCAAACATATATATATTACATAACGAGACAGTTACTTTCAAAGTAAATTTGTAGGGAATAATATTCCGCACAATACGCAAAATTATGAAAGTACTGCCATATTTGGATAGAGATATTAAAACAAACAATGGTAATTATCAAATACACCAAACTTGGTAGTATCAATATAAATCAATACCTGGTTTATCATGTGATCTATAAACATTTAAATGGAATCATTCATTCTTCATTCAAACCCAAGATCTTAAACTATTACACAAAGGGAATTAATATATAAATAGTTCAATGATAATAGGAACTCTGTTATGGAAAAATTATCATTATATACAATATACAGTAGTAATATAGTCACTTACAGATAGACAGGCGAGCCGATGCATTATAACACAAAGCCGAGTATGTTACTGATGACGTATTGGTTGTACTTTGACGGTAGAAGGCAGAATCGTGAAAGAAACATACTCTAATGTCTCCATGGCGGTCGCTGGTCATACCAAAGACGTACAGGGGTGTGTAGGTGGTGTCAGAATCTGATAGATTCTGTCCTCAGGACGGAAGAGATCACTACTTCTCAAGAGGCATGAGAAATCTTATACGTTCCTACACCTTCCTCAGTGTATAAGGTTGAAGGCGTCACAGTCTCAATAGTCTGTCCAAGCTTATACGGCTTGTCGTTTAATCATTCTCATAACAAGGGTCGTGACCAGAAAAGTTAAGAGAGGATTATCAAGTTCACATAGGAATGAGTGTTACATCGGTAAACCACCGATACGCAATACACAGACTACCCGCGTTGAAGAGGTATTCGTTGCAGACTTCGGAACACATTCATGTTTTTAATTAAATTTATAATACTGAGCAAGAAGAAAGAATAGTTTATGTGATGTTTTATGATTCCTAACATTGAATATTTGTTCAGAAACAATGGATTATCACACTTCACACGGTTATGTAGAATGGCGGGAACAGCAAAACCACGCCCAAACGAACATAAATGCTACATTACTCAAAACCTTCAAATGTTATCTTTATAACACCACAATAATCGTAATCTATATATAACTCAAAGGAAACACAAGACTGTTCATAACACTATTCGGTTTATTGATTACTATTGATTATTAATCATTATTATTATTGTACCCTGATATTGGCGGTAAAATCGGTCGCGCGCGTAACAACTAACACAGATTGTTGAAGTACATTATTACACGACACACAATAAGAATTATTTTATGAACACAGGAGAATAACGAGCTTGATCATAACACTGTTATGGTGATCGACGCTAATTAACTATCAATATTATTATCTTGTCGTAATTACTTCGGTGACTGTCCGCCGCCAAGGCAGAGTGGGAACTGGCCCACCCTATACGTCTGGACTAACCCATCGTAAAGGGGGAACTGTTTCGTCATAACGAACTTCAAAAAACGTTAGAAAAAAGAACATTCGATGGACATCACGTGTTATTGGTGATGAGTGCAGCATTCGTCTCCAGCCGACGGTATCCGAGAATAACCGACTCCTGGTAGAGAGAATATAATATTATTATTATTTATTATTGAGTGACGACAAAGGACAACTACGAATTATTGGTATAGCAGTGAATATGAACATATTACGCGTTGAATATTCTAATGCGTAGCAAGCTTTGTGGTAGTGTTCTTTTTGGCCAACTATCATTGGGCATTCTCAGAACATGACCCAGTCAGGACCATCGTCTCTCATGTTTCACAGTGAGCATTATAGAAAACTTATTTTTTATTCACCAAAAATAATAAAGAGAATAATACACATATTATAATAAACATATTTAAAGGAATAAGATCTATTTCAAAAACAATATTCACGTTTGAAATAAACGTGAATAGTACTTACGGTGGCGGCAGTCGTACCAATATTTATATGTATAACGTTGTACTAAAAACGTTTATACTACTAGCAATAGCAACAACATAGCAAACTGACTTTGATTAAGACTGACGATCCGATGTATTGAATATTATTTGTAATATGTATAATAATAGTAATAATAATTTATATTAATGTACGTAGAATACGAACGAACATTGAATTGAATAATGACGTTTCCTCCAACAATACTAATTTTCATATCACTACTCTTTACTATATATATAATATGTAGGTACTATTTTATATACGCGTCAATTATACGGATGAAATTGTTCTCAACTAATTATAAATCAGTTGTTCCAATACTAAGATGCTCTGTTTACATAGTAAGTATAAAATAAATTTGTATGTTCTCTGTTGAAAATGAATTGTTTAAGAATTTATTAAACATTCAACAGTCTGAATGATAAATTAAATAATTCAGTTACAGCACAATAAAAGCATCCTTTGTTGAGAAATAAGATTCGTTCTACCTATATCAAGAAATAGTACAGCTTAGGAATTCTGCGAAACTTACTTCCGAGTGCCGAACAGCTCTTATCATTTACGTTGTTGCGTAATAGATTGCGGGCTTTCAATTCTTGCATTTTGCTCATCTAAATAGATTTTAGAACATACTTACTTACTAGACCTGTAGGACATACAGACCTAGTGGCCACAAGGAAAACATTTTCGCCTTCAAAAACTTGTATTCTTTCTTTAGTAGCCTGAAATCCCCTTCAATTACCATACGATACTACACAGAAAAGAAGGCCTTCCCTTCCTTTTTTGTACCAACATTTTTGGTGTGTGACCGCTAAATCTAGAATGCTCTCTTGGGGTAGCGTTTCTCGCTTCAATGCGATATTGAATCCTGTTTATTCATTTGGTGGGCTCTGCCCTTTTAAATAAACTTCTCCAAAACCAGTGATATGTTATACCTAGATTTGCAATATCAATCTCAAACATGTACCATCAATAAAATCTCTTTGCGGTCCTTGGTGCCGCAATTTTTAGTTTGAAAAAAAGCGACACACATATAAATTGTTTGTAGATAACAAGAGATAGACAATATGAGAATGGGGATTATAACAGACGACAAAGGCCGGTAGAAAGAGATGAATATATACAAAAGAAAAGAGATGAATATATATTACTCAGGTATTGTACCTCGACGGGTGGGTACACATTTTTAGAGAATATTTGTATGACATTGCGAATCTAGTTGTAACATATCACTGTCCAAAACAATGCACATTTTTAGCCCCAAAGAAGATAGGTTCTTAACGAAATAGTCTAGATGACCCTCACATGACACCTTATTCTTATGAACGATTTGTAAATAATTATAAGAAATGTACGTATTGAATGTACGTACGAAATGTACGTACGAAATGAATGTATGTCCCGTGGAGCACCCGGTAAAGAATTGGTCTCCCACTCTTCTGCGTAAGTTTTCGAGTGTCCTGTAAAAGGCAGGTGTTCGAAAAAATTAAGACATTTTACATCTTAAATTCAGCGATGAGGTTTGCCACCCATCCTGAATGTCTTGATTTTATATTGGCACGAAGAGGACAGTTTGCATGTTTCTTACGTGCAGCTGATCTGCTGGCTACCCCACTTGTGGGATATGCCGTGATGGTATAGTAGTATAGTAGTATAGTATAAGAAATGTCGTCATAGAAATGTAACATGTATAAAATTACTACGAACAGGATAGGTTAAATTAATAATTTACATGGTATATAGTTCTACATAATATGCCAACTAGGGAATCCAATCCCGCAAAAGCGGGATCCCGTAAATGCGGGATCCCGCACCTTTTTTGCGTGATCAGAAATGCGGGATTACTGATGCGGGATCCCGCACGCTTGCGGGACTGAAGAAAATATTTAAGAATGGGCTCAGACGACGTTCTGATTATTTATTAAACCCAGCACAGCCTCAATGGTAAGTTAATTAACTACTTTGCCTTGGATCTCGTGACTTTTCTATATAATTTGTATGGAAAATAATTAGAGTTTCCTAAATCTAGATGTGATCGCAGCAACAACCGATGGTGCAGCAGTCATGAAGAAAGTTGGGAGATTATTATCAGCGCACCACCAGTTATGCTTTGCACATGGGTTGCAACTCGCTGTTCTTGAAGCAATAGAAATGCAATCAGAGACAAGAAGAAGAAATAAAGTCAAGTTGAAATACTCGAAAATAGACCGGATGTTGGGAGTGATAATGAAAATGAAGATGATGATGACGAGAAAGGTGACTTTTCGGTAGAGGAAGACATTCAAGAAGGAGATTTGCTACCACAATGCAGGTAGATAAGTATTGTCAGACCAATAGATTTTTCAATGAAAATCATTATAACTTATACCATTTTTTGTTTTTACTGATTCAAAAAGTCAGGAAAATTGTCAAGCTTTTTAGTTCGAAATCTCCAGTAACAAATGATCTTCTGCAAAGCAGAATTCTGCAAAGAATTACAGCTGATCCTAGATTGCCGAACGCGCTGGAACAGTCTCGCATCAATGTGATCGAGGTTCATCCAAGTCAAACAGTACATACTTAAAGCACTTATTGATCTTAAACTGACATATTCTTCATTATTTTCATTCACTGATGAAGAATTTATAACATTGAGTATAATTGAACGAGCTTTAGAGCCAGTGAAGCTTGCTGTAAATGTCTTATGCCGCGAGGACGCAACATTAGTTTCTGCAGGAACCACATTGCGTTTCATGATAAGAAAACTGGATCGACAAAATACCAGGTTAAGCCAGGAACTTGAAGTGTCCGATAAAATAACGCAGCACATCAATGACTGTCGTGTTGCTGTGCTTAGAAAATCCTAACAAATATCAAGAAAAAGATTCAGGATCAACAAATGTGGTGGACGGTCCATTCTTTCATCCAAGCAAAGTTGCACTTCGAACTGAAATGAAGTGTTTAATTGAGAGACTGTTGTCAGACACGCAGGTACAACCTGAAACTCAAAACCAACAAGTTGATGACCATGGCGATGAATAAGTCACGCCTTTATGGAATCTATTAAATGATGAGCCTTCGCCTATACTAGAAGATGAATTAGAGCACAGTCTCCGTACAGAATGGATAGCCAAGTAACATGAAGTCAACTCTACCTAATAGCGTGGAAGCTAAACGTGCTTTTTTCGCCGCTAGCTATTTATGCAACAAGATTAGATCAAATCTAAAAGATGAAACGTTAGGTACTTATCATTTCTTCGATAGTATTATCAGAAAAAAGCTATTTTTTATGCCTCTAAAAGTCGAAACTAATAAATATGTTCAATTGCTCATACAAATTACAAATCTATAAGGTGAAATGTTGACTTATATTGTTCCTTATAAGAAACTGATATTTATACCTCTAAAACATCATTATTTCCACTTGTTAATTAGTAATATGAGTAAAAAAGCTGCATAATAATAAAAAAAAAACTAAAATTTACTCGTCTTTATTTGATATATATTTTTAAATAACTAAGTATCTACTAGAAACAGTTTTTTTTATTAAAAAATCTCAATCCCGCAAATCCCGCGGGATCCGCGGGACTGATGACCTCAATCCCGCAGTCTTGCGGGATCGCGATTTTGATGCGGGATTGGATTCCCTAATGCCAACTATGTAGGTCATTAAAGGAAAATATTGTAGTGGTCTACAATTATACGAATAGTTTAATAAAACAAAAGGAATTAAGATTGTTTTATATAATTTCTCTGTAATTGGAATAATAATTTTTCCTTTTTATTTATGAAGGCCTTTCTTGTTTCAAGAGTAAACACACATTAAATTACCCGTAAAATCTGCGAGTGCGTATATGAAATCATGGGGGTATCCAGGGGAGCAAACTGAGGCAATTGCCCACCTACATTCCAGGATCTCAAAAATAGAGGTAAAATAGACAACATTTGTATGAAAAATTGGGTAGTGGGAAGCTGCCCATCCCGCTTCCTCCCTCTTCAGACTTAAAATAAGATCACTCTAAAATTGTTGGATAAGTCAAGGGGGTAGTTAAACATTTAAAATTTCTATGCCAAAATGAAAATTTGGCATCAAAGGGAGGGGGGGGGGTATGTGTAATAGTGAAAACTACGGTTAAAAAAGGCCGATATGAGCTGATGCTCCTCTCCCATTGTTTAGTAAATATAAACCCTTGGTTTATATTTACTAAACAATTTTTACGTTGTATAAAAAGGGAACATCTTTTATGGTGTCAATAAAATATTCTAGATAGTAAAAGAATAGTTGAAACATTTTAAAGGACTGAAAACACTTTGGGAACTATTTATATTCTATTTCATTTATCTTCTGTAAACCACAAGTTTTATACCACAAGTTTTATACCTGCAAATCGAATGTTCGCATTTAGTCCTTCAGGTTCAAAATATAAAATGCATTCAAAATAGACGAGATGCCTCATCGCTGAGAAAGGAAAAGTATCTTTTAGATTTGTAATCAGTATTGTAGACTGACAATATAAGATTAAATTGATAAGATGACGATATAAGATGATGATATATTGGTAATGTGTAATAGTATGCTTTTGTATTCTGTCTCATAATTTCAACATGTAAAAGGCTCACGCCGTATATAATTGTAAATAAATAAATAAATAAATAAGGTAAAATTAGTGAAACAAAACGTTTTTGGTTGTAACATACTTCAATACCGTTTTTTATTTTAAACTTGAATTTCGATTTGAAATAAACTCAAATATACTCCAGCTCCAGACATCATCATATTATGCTTGTGCCAGATCTCTCGATCAAAATTTCAAGACTCTATTCATCAGGCTACCGACCACCTCAAAAATAAAAATATTTTATAACAATTAAAATATTTAGTAATAATAATAAAAAAAACATGCCTTCTCTGGAAATTTCACTAAATCAAGCACTCTTACGGTGGTTTTAAACTAATTTATATTTTATAAATCATTCAATAATTTCTATTATTAAAATATTTCACAGTTTGAGAATCGTTGTTTTATCACGCATCACAATACAATTCCTCACTTCTTGGTTAAAATGATACAAATTAAACTGATTTATATGTTTATATCTTTATGCATGTACTAAATACATACATGCTTATTTGCATACCCACAAATCATACATATCTAATGCCCTATATAATATTACCAGTAATATTGAGTTCATATTATATAGGTAAGTAGGTATACTGTGAATAATAATTGCCATGTATTGGATGCTAAACTCACAGCGGTTTTTGACCGTTCAACCAGAAATATCTAAAGACAGAAATTCATGACCCGAATCTGGTTTGCGTTATTATATTCAGTCTTAATTAATAGATTTTAATGTTGTTGTGAAATATTAAAATTTGACTTATTTTTTATTCGGTACTTATTTCAAAAGGTGTCTATTTAATGTTCGTTGGCCAAGAACTACTATTCTTCTACACAAATCTCCAATGACCAGGATTGACAATGTACTAACAAGACAAAAGACGTCTCTTTCGATAATAAATCAAATAGTAGAATAAAACATTCGTTTTATTTAATTCGCTTTGACTAGAATGACACTCTTTTATTAAGCATCATTCCTAAGATAACGACAACGGTGGACGAATACGATTCTGATATAGATTCGGGCTTTGCTGCACTAAACCGACCTTACGACATTTTCCAGGGCGTATTAAACCTTTTCTAGTACCTATATCATACTAACATAAATAAATAGGGATGTTTGTATGTGTGTATGTGATTTAATATAGGTGTGTTGTTTGTACAAATGTTGTTATTACAAATACAACAGTATGCTGCCGCTTATCTACATGTGTTAACCAAACAATAAAGTGATTAATTGTTCAATATTTCATATAAAAATTAACTGTTCGCTTTATACGGTCGTCGGGGGTTGTAAATAACATTCAACAATACCAGAGAAACGGTGATATTATATTCATACATGTTATTATAATACACCACTAGTGGCCCTGCCAGTACACAGGACAAAAAACCGTAGGTAGGTACCTTCTTGGTCAAATTTAAATATTTAGCGGTGTAATTTCTACTCATACCTAAAATATCCGTTACTGGTGGCTTTTATTGCTCTCTGTTCTGAGGTATTTTTAATACATATGCGAAGTTTTTGTTTTCTTATTTTCACACGAAAAAGCTTATTGAAAACGTATAATATTACAGCGTCAAAATCTGTGATTGGAAAAACTATCTTTGGTACTGTCAACATATAGATTTAACCAGGGACAAAGTCCAGAAACCAAACCAACTGTGTTTGTAGATACGATATTATTGTACAGTGTAATAGTTCTTTGTGTAATATTTCTTTGTCTAATTCTCTTTTAGAACTTAATATTAACAAGGGTGTAACGAATTTCCATTTTTCTGATGACAAACAAATTTCTGTCTTTTCAAGCCTTTCTTATTTTACATATTGTATTAAAATATCTTATGTTTTATCTTCAAATATTTAACAGACTTTTTGCTTTTCATGAAAAATATGAATTTATCTTTAAACTTTTAAGTTAGCCTCTTATTTTTTGCCTTTATTCTTTATCTCATTGTAAACTAATCACTATCACTTTATCTATATACATTACCATTTAACTTATACTGTTACATTTTAGTGTTTTTATTTTGCTAATAAACAATTCATTCAATCGTTCATATCGTGGGAAGAAGTGATTCGATTGACGTAAATATACTCTGATTGGAGAAGGTTGGTTTTTATCCTGTGCCCCCAGGAGGAGCTTAAAAAGGCGAGTTAAGGTTAAATTAAAATAATATGACCTGGAGACCGTTGTACAAACTCCAAATACAGCCGAAAACAATAAAGACAATTTATCCTTAAAAAAAACGTAAGTCTACTTTCAAAGGTTTAACGTATGATCTTTTAAGTCTTGCTGTGTGTATTTATTTGTGGCAAAATATTTAGATAAATGTTTTGTTGCTGACGAGCGTACATATGTTTATATTAAATAAACTATGAATAACTTTACCACACATTCTAAGACCCTTTTCATACTTACTGAGTTATTCGACTGTGTGTAAGTATATGTATATGGAATCTATAAAATTAGTTTGTATATTTATACTTATGACTATACAAAAAAAAATTAAATGAGAATTTCCAATTTAAATTATAATCAAATTAATTTTATACATTGGGAAAAATGTAGGTGTCTAAAAGTGATATACCGAATATTTTTATGTTTATAGATTCGCAAAAAGGGGTATGAATTTCGGCGTAGTTGAAATAAATCGCACCATCGCGAGAAGCCCATACTATCTATATCGATAACTCACTCGTATAAAATTGTTATTCAAAAACTATGAGATTGTGAATCACTCCATATTCCATACCAAATTCAAAATGTGGAATATTTCAAATTGCTATGAAAAATTTCTAAATTTGGGTGTTCTTTGAAATACTGGTACAAAAACGATGAAATCGTGAAATTACTTAAATCTCACTCCTTCTTCTTCTTCTGCTTGTAGTAGATCATCGATCTATTTGTTCGGAATTTGTCTCCTCTTGAAGAAGCTGAAGATCAGCTGGTGCTGGTACCAGGCTCACACCAAATGGTAAAAACCTGAGAGCAATAATGACACATGTACTATTTGCATGATCATTTGCGAATATCGAATTAATTATTTTTACCTCTGTGTTTATTTTTAAAATCCTACACACCAATCCATAAATAATAATCTTCTCATACATAATCTATTCGAATAAAAATAACGTATTAAAGAATGTATAAAAGTTTATTTTAAACATATTCATCTACGAAAAAAAGAAATAATGGAACGTTTATTTGAACAGCGCCGAATGATAGTCCAAATCGGATTATATTATTTTTGTATCCGTATGAAAAGAAAGCTTACAAGAATATAAGAATATTGTGTATTGTTGAGCGGTGGTACTCAATGTATATACTTGGATGGTATGAGAGAAGTACCTATTCGTATCATTGGTATAGAAGTATTATTCGCTATAAAAACGAAATCACTCTTGAGGGAGTTCAGATTTTCTTTCTCTTTTTACGTTTCTGTTGTCTTTATTGCTTCTCATTTCGCTAAGAACCCGACATCACGATTCCCTTTCTTTAATTTCTTCCATCAGACTTTTTATTTGAATAGAAAGCGAGATACGATATTATTATTTTGTAAACGATTTGACAGATAGAGATGGGAATATCTATTATTGTTGTACATGTATGAATTATCTCCTTGACTTCGTCATACTATTTTATATTACTCTGTATACATTAATATCTACACCGTTTTTATAGAGATAGAGTTATAGCAATTTTACGATGTGTGTGTGTTTATTATTAATGCCAATAAAAACATTAAAACCTTCATTGCGTTGTTCAAGAATTATTTTCTTAAGATGGAGATAAACTTATTCTCATAATATTTGTTTGAGTGTACGTCCTTTATTTCGGCCACTAGAGTAAAAAAAGTTATTATAGTCTTTAGATGAGAATATAAGGCTCTTCATACAATGATGATTTATGGTAAAAAGAATAAATTCTACTCCATATTTAGACTCTTTTTTTCTAGTTATCTAGAATTTAAGTTGTATTTATACTATATAAGGATATGGAGTATTATCGGCAAGAAATTCATTACATAGTATGTCGTCTACTCAAACCGAAAAGCCAAGATTCACCTGAGGTTTCCAGGCTGAAAAATAATACTAGGCTACTTTATGTTTCACTGCGCGCATTGTTTCTTACGGTTTTTATGTTTTTGTCTCGCTCAAGTCCTTTATTGCGTAGCGTTCGACCAACACTCGATTTCGTTTTACAACATCTATAAAATGCTTAATAGGACTGTTCACCCTATTTGACATTGAAAAATTAATTTATTTTTATTATTTATTTTTATATACACTGACGTTGAGATATTTTGGGCTTTTTGCATATCGACTTGGACTAAATAACTTTGATACCGGGTGTTTTTTTTAGACTTTTTTTGGAGTTGGTCTTCTTGAGAGCTGTTTCTTGATTTATGCTCAGTTTGGTTTGCCATTTCATAATAAATAGACTCGTGAACAAGCGCCTCGCACGTCCGGTGAATGGGCCCAAAAGGAGATGGCCATTGATCCCGATTTTCACAAGTAAATTCTGTTCAGCGATTAAGCAAACTTATGGTCAAATGGGGGGGTAACATAAACAAACAAAATTTTCGCATTTGGAGTGCTGACAATCCACAAGTCATTGTTTGTACGCCGTCACATCCTCAAAAAGTCACTGTTTGGTGTGCTCTATGGGCAGAGGAAATCATTGGTCCATATTTCTTCAAAAATGAATCCGGCCATAATGTAACAGACAGTGGAGAACGCTTTAGAGCCACGATTAATGACACTGAATTGGAAGATGTTGATGTGGACGACCTTTGGTTCCATCAAGACGGCGCTAAATGACATACAGCCAACGAAACAATGAATTTATTCAAGAAAATTTTTGGTGAGCGCATTAGCTCACGTCGTGGACATGTGGCACCGCCTCCAAGATCGTGTGATTTTACACCGCTGGACTATTTTTTGTGGTGTTATGTGAAGTAACATGTCTACGCAGATAAAACTGAGACGATTGACGTCTTGGAAGAGAATATTCAGCGCGCTATTGCTGACATACGGCTCCAATTGCTGCAAAATTGATCGAAAATTGGGGCTCTCGGCTGGACTTTATTCGAGCCAGCCGCGGCGGCCACTTGCCTGAAATCATTTTTAAAACATTATGGCAAACCCTTATCTTTATAATAAGGCTAAATTCTTGGCCATAACATTCAATTATATGCGTTTTATTTCTTCTTGAAAACCACATGTCTAAAAAAACACCCTATACAATGACATTTTCTTATTCCTTTACGTAATGATTCTAGGTTTTTGTATTGTTTGTGAAAATCAAAATTGTTTAGAATTGTTTTACGATTCCAGGTGTCCTACCAATGGATGATTAGAAATAATAAAGAATTTACTAGTTAGAGGTACATGCTATATCGCGGGAATGAAAAATTAATTTATTTCAGCTTTTTGCAATGATCCGTAGATCATAATTTATTCTATGGACCGGGTCAAAGCAATATGAAGCACTGTCAGTAGTTCTTGTATGGTTGACCATTAGACATGTAGCAATTTTGAATTCAATAAAAATTATAAGGGGTGGGCACTGGGCATACTCGATATGAAATACATAGGCACGCCACTGATAACACATGGGTTCTAGAAAGATTTTTAATTTAGCAATAAAATGCTTTCTTTTTTACTAATATGGCTAAGAGGAAGGGCTCTCGGAGATGTGGTCATCCGAAGATCGAATAACAAGATCGTGTAAACTAGATCCTTTAGGACGAACACATGTCGAGCACGTTAAACAGGAAAGCATTTATGAGAAGTTGTATGAAGGAAACGATAGTGAAAATGTACGCACGGATAGGATTAAATAAATTAATAAAATAAATATAAGTTTCTGCTTAATATGATAAGTCTTTACCATCACCTACGATATGAATATAATATAAAAAAATGTTAATTTAATTAGTAGCTCGACATAATACCGTATTGAAATATGTAATGTTTCTGAATTATATCACTGTTGGTTTAAATGATATAATGACTTCACACAAACATATTAATATAATATTGTTTGAACACCAAATAGTGACAGTTATCTACCTCAAAATGTCGGTTTGATATCAACGACAGTTCTCTCACCGACAATTTATTCAATTGATATTAATAAATATTTGATTGTATTGAATACTCTGCAAACTCGTTCGTAAATTAATAATACATTATTTTTCATATAAATAATGTTTTTTCCCGTGGAGCACCCGGTAAAGAATTGGTCTCCCACTCTTCTGCGTAAGTTTTCGAGTGCCCTGTAAAAGGCAGGTGTTCGAAAAAAATAAGACATTTTACATCTTAAATTCAGCGATGAGGTTTGCCACCCATCCTGAATGTCTTGATTTTATATTGGCACGAAGAGGACAGTTTGCATGTTTCTTACATGCAGCTGATCTGCTGGCTACCCCACTTGTGGGATATGCCGTGATGGTATAGTATAATGTTTTTTTCTGAAAAATATGTCTGAGGTGAAGAATTTTGGAAAAAATATATAAATACATACATACATAATTACATACCATCACGCCGCTTCCCTCGCGGGGTAGGCAGAAAGGATCGAGCTCCACTTCCTTCTTTCTATCCTTGCATACATCTTCCGCTTCCGTCACTGTCATACAATTCCTCATGCATGCTCCCCTGTTCAATGTGCTCAACAAGTGACCGTCCTGTAGTATTTGATTTAAATGATCTTGCCAAGGTAAAAGTATATAAATTTAAACTGTAATTACCTATTTTAGAGATGATGGTTATATTGCACCTATATAAAGATTTTTCAATGAAAGCGAATTGTTTATGTACTTATCCTACAAAAGTGTGGTGTACTTGAAAATCGGATTTTAAAGTAAGCTCTGGGGTCCTGAAGAGATTTCTATTTTTTTGTTTCCGACAACCCACCCGAAACGAATATTTTTATGATGATATTACTGCACAAAGTCACTTTGAGTAAAAACATTACTTGTACTCTTTGTTCTTAGAAAAATGTCAATAGTTTTTTTCATTGATTTACCTATTTTCTCATGAACTAGTTTTTGTTGCTTTTTTCATGATGAAAATTCCATAAAAAATGATATGTCTCCTAAAACGACATTTTAAAATCTAACGAGATTAAGTACCTACTTACGTGGTGAAAGCACGTTTTTCATGAATACTGAATCTGCAATTTTGTTCGTTTGATTAGTACATACATACTTTTTAAAGTAAAAATTGTTCAAGAAGGTTCTTGGATAAACTACTCTAACAGCATGACTTGGAATTTTATACTGTACATGTTTTGTAAGAATTGAGATGCAAATCGTATTTCTGACTCATTTGAAAACACGCATATTAGTAAGATATTTTTGTTATCCTCAATTTCGTATGGGTTTTTAAAAAATTTTTTTTTAACCATATTATAAAAATGAAAACATAAAAAAAATCATAATTTGTTTATCTAGCACAACTCCATTTTAAGTCGTCTGTCCTCTGTTCTACGCTATTGACTTTGAGTATATATCGTTTTCAATAAAAGCTATAAACTCTACATAATGTAAATAACAAATAACACCTACAACTTTCGTCCAAATATTCATTTACGTTTCGTAACAAAAGCTCGCTCTAGGGAAAATAGAGACATGTAAATTACCTAATTAGCATGTAAGCGAAATGTTCATTTCGTAGTATTGACATTTACTCTAATGCTCGTCTCATTTAGAAACAAATCAAAATAATTGTTTAGAAACAGGATCACGTGAAACACGATAATTACTCGATCGCAATTTCACATAAAATAAATAATAGTGATGAGCGCGATGTTCTCTTTATGCAAATAAATCCATGTAGAATTTACACAATATGTTAATATTTATAGAGCCATTGTTTATGTGTAATATGTATTCTCTATCTCATGATAGCTTGCGACATTAAGTAGACTGTATTGATTTATTGAGATTGTTAAGAGATAATGATTTGTTTAATTAATTAGTTTCGATATCATTAGCATACAAACCTACATATTTATAAAAAGTTTCTTCAAGAACTCTCACGTACGTTTTCAAACAATCGACACATGCCAACGTGATATTGAATGATTTTCTTTTATAATTTAGTTAAGTTAATCAAAATTTTTAAACAATTAATAAATATTCCATGATTCATTAAAAATATCTTTCAATAAATACTTACCATAAAGATTGAACTAAATGAAAGGAACGTCACAAAAACCTGCAAGTAAAATACAGAATAATAATTTAAAAAACATTCAAAATGACAACATGTCTGTTTGTTGATCACGTATCTTTCTTATAAATTATAAATAAAACACTTATTTATAGTATATACACTGTGACTTATTATTGGACGCGAGCCGGCTTTCAAGAGTTTCCGCTCTCATCATCAGGCTGGCGAAAAGCCTGATCATGAATTTCCACCAAGAACACTCGGTAGAAAATATCAGCTTTACCTTTCTTATTTTGTTTTACCTATAGTTTTTCATAAATAAACGAATATTTTGATAACCCTATCTTATCTATAAAGAAAACACAGATATGGTTGGTCCGTTGCTGTGAAACAAATCTATGATTTGCAAATTATGGAGAGTGTGGAGGCTGAAGACCCTATTGTTCATAAGGTGTTATGATTCTTGAATGGACCCTTGCGGTGGTTTTACTACAAAACGGCGCATCTTAAAAAAAATGTCTAGTTATTATTATTATACATCTTATTCATACTTTATTCCTTTTATGATTTTATATCTCAAAATTTCCATTGGTAAAGAATAATAAATTTATAAACCACTGCATCAGCTTAATTACATTTTAAACGTGTTTTTTAAAACTTCTATTCAAAGGAATATTTCTTTATTCATTAGAGTGTGCATAGAAAGATGCGATATATTTGTCACTTTATCTTGAAGTCATTTATTTGCTTTCATACTACTTATTCTTATTATTATCGTGCTTTGTGAAATGTTTGTAAAATGAAATTAGACAAATGTTCTCTTAAACTAAGACATAAATTATTATTAATGTTAGTAATGCTAACTTGTCTTATGAAGAACGCTGCTTCCAGTAGAAGAGAATCTTTAATAGTTTTTCATAAGATATTACCTTCCAGCGTACATATTTTTTTCATTTAGTTGCAAGATAGATAGCTGAAAAATTAATCATAATGATTAATTAATAATAGATATGTTTTAATTATTTAATTTGAAACAATTGTTATTTTCTACTATAGATTATTGATTCCGAGAGAGACGTCTTTCGGCTAATCGATTGATAATAACCTGATAAGTCGAAAGACGTCTCTCTCGGAATCAATAATCTATAGCAGAAAGAAACAATAAATTGTTTCAAATTACATAATTATGGAATTCTACTACTAATATAAATATCTCTTACGTGTATTGCGAATGAAATTGAAAAACAAATGTTTTTTCCACTGTATAGATTTTAATTGATAGATATATCTTTTGTCTTTTACGGACCTTGTCAATATCCTTATAAGGACACTGTCAATGTCATTGAAAGACGAAAAACGTCTGCTCTTTCATTTTACAAAAAACATTTATTTTTTAATTTCATTATGGAATTCTACGACCGAAACGCCAACACAGTGAATACGTCTATTTCATTAAACGTTTATTAATTTAAAGATGTTTTTTTTAACTTTTAAAAATCAATTTGATAAACTAGGATGCAAGTTTGTCTTCTTTTATTTGTTAAATTTCTAAATTTTCACTAGGCAAAGCACGTCTCGTTTCTAGGTTAGTTGCGATAAATACAACAAACTTATGTATGCTGTGAAATCATCATTTTGCATTGTATTAAGTACCTATATACTACTTTTCAAATATCTATGTACATAAATGAAAAAGCTCGATTTCAATCTGTATTCTAAAAACGGGTTAATGGCAAAAGGAGATAAAGAATGTGATAGAATAGAAAATTATATAAATTGAATTAGAAATACAATACCTACTTTAACAACATATTGTTATTTGACATTGAATGAATTGTACAGAATAAAATATATGATAACTATCTATTTTAATGTATCGTACCTACTTGGGTAAATATCAGACAAGTTTGCTTATTGAATCTACCATATTTTTTCGTAAAAATAATACATTTTTTATTGTTATACTTACATTATTCACTTTCAATAATATTATCCAGAATTTCTCTATACATTCTCTTTCTCATTTATTTTTCGCCGTCTATAAATCCTCGAATAACTACTACCGTAGAAACAGTGGCATGTTTTATAATATGCAAAAAAGCATCGCGTGACTACAATGATGTTATTCATATATATGTAAAATATCAATTTCTAATGATTTGCGACCTCTGGAGAGTGTGGAGGTGTTCAAGGCAGGGTTAAAGACCCTATTGATCAGCAGGTGTGATGATTTTTGAATGGGCCCTCGCGATGGTTTTTCCACAAATGGGCGCATCTTAAAAAATATGTCTAGTTATTATCAATGTATGTCTTAAAAATTTCACCCATAACTGCATAATATACAACTTACACCGAATACAATATGATTTCGGTATGCAAAATACAATGTTTTGTATGAAATATTAGCGCGAAAATTAGAAGTTATTTTTAATTCGAGTAAAAAACCCAAAATATAGGCAATTTTATTTAGTTGTCAAAATTGAGAGCAGAGAAATAAAAAAACAGAAATGTCCACCAAATCTTTACAAAGTTGAAATACTAAATATCCATGACGGAACCGTGCTCATTATATATAAATAAAAAAACTAGTTCCGCCATTGCGTAGAAATATAGAAACTATGAGATCTTGTTTCTGCAGATATTAATGTAGTTATATATTTGTTTTTATTCAATTGAGAATAAAATAAATGTATTGTATAAATAAAGACACTACTATTTCATTGTATGAATCAATATTGTACGTTAACTGACTATCTACGATAAATTTTGTGGTTTATTTATGTTTTTGTTTCGAAATAATTCTTTTGTTTTCTATTGTAAATCAATATCAGTAATTCCTTTTGTTTTGTACGTTTTGAATAAAGGAATCGACTATAAAAGCTCTACCTGTGGTATGTAACAAAAAATAAAATGAGAGTTAATAACAATTACAATAATTAAAATCGTTTTCAATGTATAAAATTAATTATGATTTGACCTTTATCGTTTCTAATTATACGAATTTTAAAAAAGCCTTGTGAAATAAAATCTACAAGCATTTAACTAAATTTTTATTCTCCTTCGGTTTCTTGCATATATTAATAAGCCAGTGAATCAATTCCATGTTGTAAATAAGTCTATTGTACTCGTAAACTAAAGTCGTAGGTTTCAAAGATTCTGTAGAGTTTGACAGTGACTTTGAAAGTTGAAATCAGGTTACTGTACATAATATTAAATGTAGCTTAACTCAAATACTTCATGTTGATTTCCATAGATTCTACTTAATTTATGAAAGGGTTTTGTTGAGGCGGCTACTTTGAATATGAACCGGCATCCGTCGCATAAGAAGAACATGTAGAAAGAGTATGTATATTTTAGGAACTGACGATCTTGTTACATTTATGGGTGGGGGAGGGTGCAAATCTTAATGTGCATGTAATAATCAAACAAGGATTAAACAACTACACAAAGACTCAAAATTGTTCATCTCCACTAAGGGACTAACTTCTTATAACTGTGTCCTTTTCGACCTTAAAATATAGCATTTAAATCAAGTTAAACTAAATTCTGAAAATATTTTCTTGGAATGCAATTCATCCCATTTCAAAGACTTATATTTTATTTTAAGCAGATCTGATGTAAAACGGCTACAAAACAGTGGTGGAACAAGATTTTTTATATTGGACATATATTCGTAATGAATACGAATCTTTATAATCTATTATACCTTATGTTAGTTGATTACAAGAAATTTTGAGATACATAATATGGTTAAATTCAGTGTTATTTGGTTCCTAGAAATTTCAGATGTCATTTTATACAGTACAGGTATGTCGGTACGTAAATATCATTTCATCCAATGCGCATGTAATTGAAAGCACGCGATTATAAGAAAGCAGTGTTTTTGTTTTTCGTATATATGGAAAGCACATCATTACTGTAGAAAATTGTAATATGTTTTATATTCTTGACGTAGATATATTTTTTGATGTGGATAACTTTATGTATCCGAGATTCTTATTTAATGTATATCTTTATTTATATTCTAACGTGAATGTAATGTCCCAGAATCGATAAATCATACAGCGTTTTTGAGATTCTGTAGCTCTCAGAGGATACTTAATGATATCCAATAGGTTTCCTACTCTTTTCTGTTAATTTTGAAGTGTTCTGTTAAAAGCAGATGTTCATAAAAGGAGTAAGACATTTAACATATTCAATTATGACATTCCGCCCAACTTAAATGTCTTTTTAATTAACACGAAGAGGACAACTTTAGTATTCATTACAAGCAGTTTATTAACTGGCTATTCTTATTGAGGTGAATGCCGTGATGCTTTGTATAGTGCACCACTGCTTCAAGGGGTAAGTATTAGAAGGAGGGTTGATTTCCTTGAAAGTTGCTTTAATATTATTGAAAACAAAGTGTATTGTTATCATGTGAAAACTGAAATAAGTTTAATAATTATGAGATCTATATCTCTGTGTATGATTATGCAGTCATGTATAAGAAGCAATAATAATTATTTAGCTTTTCCATACAATGTTAATATTATTATAGTGGTTGTTCTCTCGAATTTAATTGTCATTGTATCTGACAAACTTTAACCTTAATGATCAAACTTAAGACCTCCAAAACAAGCTCAACTTTAGAAAGTACTCTTTAATAATCGTTAAGTCGGAAGGCACATAAAATTAATGCTAACTGAGAATATACAATAATGCTTGTATGTGCATTGTGTAAAATGACTGGGATTCCGGTAGTTAAAACCTTCTACGTTCTATATTATTTTCATTATTTCAGACGAAATTTCCCATATCATTTATTTAACAATTACTCATTTTGTAAAAAAATATGATCCATTTTCTGCTGTCAATCTATGCAATAATATTTTTATTTTGTACATGACGAAATGTAGCTTTTTTTAAGAAAGTCTCCTTCACTCATGTAAAATTTAGTTAACATTTTATCAGAGAAATAGTTTCCTAAAAAAATACATATTAATTTATTATTTATATAATTTATGACAAAATCTATAATCTATAATTGATGCACATTATAAAATATGTTTCAGTTATAACGATAAATTTTATTGAATAAAAACAAGTCTAATAAACTCTTTGAATTTGGTTCGATCATAAAATTATCACGAATTAATCGCATAGTTAAAATCAATATCAAAACGTAGTCAAAATATTGTGCGTGTTCATTTTTATTTTGTACGTGTATTATGTTGAAACTAAGTTTTCTCAATTTTGAATCTTGCTTGTCATCGTGAAATTATTTGAAGTGACAAAGACTCATATAACATAGTTTAATTTTAGAAACTATTTGTAATATGTCTATATGAGATCTCAAGGGCAACAAATTATTATTCTAGTTACAAATAATATGACATCAATATAATGGTTTTCTCTTGGGTAATTACAAATAACTCCAATTCAGATTTGATCATAGAAAATATATTTATAGCATAAAGTAATGACATTCTATGAGTTATTGCGTTTTGAAATTTGTCTATAGAATAGTCTATCTTCAAAAGTTATTTAATTTAAATAACTACTTTTATTTGATTGTATAATTTATATTAATTTTCATTTTTTAAATTACTTTGTTCACACGAAAATTACAAAAAACTTGTACTGGGCATATATTATTTTGAAGGAAATATTTTAACATAAAAATGTTTAGGTACGATCAATAAGTTTTCAGAACAAATTCATGTATAATCTTTATTGTATTGCTCATTTGAGTCGACATTCGAATTCAATATTTATTTCGTGAAAATCAATCCATAAAAATGAAATTTCTCTCCGTATTAAAATTGTCAAAAATTCGTATGGAAGAAGATTCAGGTGTCGAAAAGTCTTTTACAAGAAGAGATTTTGGTTTTTATATTCATATTTTCTTTGATGTGATTTTTATTTTATTACCGTTTTATTACGCTGTCAAAAGCCATATGAAATATCAAAAATACTCCTTTTCCAAGGCTGCATCATTATATTTCAATATTGTGTAATACTTGTCAACTTTTTATTATACTTACATCAAAGTAATCATATTTTTCAATAAGATCTTTTCTCATATTACTTTAAATATACTGGAGTACTTTTTTCATCTTGTTAAAGTAATAAATTCTTGTGTCTATTTTTTATCTTATTGCAAAATTGTAGTTAAAACATAGTTGTAGTTGAAACTTCACCAAAGAATGATCAAATGCTATGTGTGGTCTGTTTTATTGTATGGATGTGAAACATGAACCTTAAAAAACAACTCAATGAACAGACTCGAAATGTGGTTCAATCACCAAATGCTCAGAAATCCCTGGACAGACATGGTTACTAATACCGAAGTCCTGAAGCGAGCTAGAGTTGACAAGGAGCTGTTGTCAACCATCAAGGTTCGGAAGGTTTTACATCTGGGTCATGTTCTGCGTGGAGAAAAATATCACTATCTCCCACTGAAATTGAAGGAGAAAATTGAGGGACGCCGAGGACCTGGTAGGAGACAGATGCTCTGGCTGCGAAACATAATGAAGTGGACCGGCATCTGAAATGTGGAAGAGGCGTTCCGAGCAGCGCAGGACAGGGACAAGTTCGTCGATGTGATCGCCAACGTAGGGCGGACACGACAAGGCACATGAAGAGAAAGAATAAGAAGTTTAAACATATGACTATAGTATTTATGGTATACCTAGCCTGAAAGCGCACAAATATGCCAAAATAGTTTGGAATCACAATTCACGGAACAGTTTTTGACTGCATTTTCTTGACGCTATTTTCAATTAAGGTATCTGATCTAAATCTTTCGACTCAAGTTAATAGTGACAGACATTACCTTGTTATTTCCTTAAATCAAATCTAAGATCAAGACGGACTGTATACAAAGATAATATATATTATGTAAAAAAGTGGAAGCCCAGCATTGATTTTTGCTTCGGTGGTAGGTACATCAACTAAAATTGGAACTATAGAGCATCAATTTTTGTTGAAGAATTTATTCGAAAAATAAAAAAAAATAGAATGTATGTAAATATATTTAACCCACAAATTAAAATTTTAGTTTTTTTGAAACAAAATGTGTTATTTTACATTGGAAAATAATGTTATAGTCTTTATCTGATAAATATTAAATTGACGGTAGAGACAATTTTGAAAAGTTTACTAATTGTTTTTCAAGTTATTCCATAATCAAACAACGGTTCCTCCTGTCCCCTTGTTAAAGGAACGCCTTGAAGATTATTATTTTTCCACGAACATATAATTGCTATTATTATTTTTTAATCAATTGAATTACTCAATACGCGGTCTCTCTCAGTTTTGATAATCAATTTTCCTGAAATATCGACATTCTTAATTTATGATAAATTGTGAATTTTTATATTACAGCTAAAACTTGCGTTTGAAATTAAATTTGGTTCTACCATTGAACACACTATTATGATGTTCCCATAAGCCAGAAAATAGTCTTCATCTTGTTCGTACCATGTCAGGCTCCATAAAGAGAGAAGTTCTAACCCCTTGCCCTGGATGTTTCAAGAATATCAGTTTTCTTGTCATCCGGTCAGTCTAGAGTTACCTTTTTTCATCCAAGCTTGGGCTCGAGGACTATGGATTTCCAACTACGAAACCCTCCCAAAATTTGATACTTCATTTACGTTCCTTGGTGGATAACTTTATTAAATATAGCTTTACATTTTTATACACCAGGCCCCTCAACATCAGCGTTTATCTCTAGAACTCCTACGAGTCTAAAAACTCCTCCACTACTCAAACACGTGTCCGTCGCGGATGTTTCTGAGCCAAAATGCTTGCATTTGTAAATAATTATAATAATATGGACGATTTGTATTTCGCACCGTTTAATGCTCCGTGGTTATCTCAAGGGCGCCGTAACTCCTAATCAGTAATGTCTTCAGCTTGCTTCGGAATGTGCCAGTAGATTGGTCCTGTCTTAGATCCGCTAGTAAACGATTTCAGGCAGTTGGCCCCGTGACGCATATTTTGAACAACAAAGCAGTTAGTCGAATGCATTCAGTTCAAAGAGGAAACAATAGACCGAGAAATTGAACTCTCAAAAACGAACAATCGTTGAATTAATATTGCAACATAATGATAAAATCTAAACTTTGTGATTGCAGTCAGTGTATAGTGGGAGAAACAAGCCAAGATATACATTTTATAGATTTTTATGGATATAGTTCGGTTATATACTGTATGTCCAAGAGCAATTCTACATGCTGCTGTAGACGAAACTTCAACTGAGAGCAATATTTTGAAATCAAAATCCACATTCTGAATTTCAACAATTACCTACCTGATTCTATTAAAATAATAGTCATGAGAGAATATTTGAAATGTTATAGATAATGTACCCTACTAGTTGAAGATATTTATTTTATTAATAAGTTTTAAGTAAATGGATTTACTCTTGATATATTTAATGATTTTTTTTCTGTAGACCGGAGATTTAAGAAAACTTTCTAGACATATTGTACAAGTTATATTTGAGCTAAAGTAAAAAAGATTTCAGTTTTGGTATAAGATTTTATCACAAAACTCTAGGAGTGTATTTCATTTCTGAAAATAGAATAATACGAAATTCACTCGTTATCAAGAAATGCAGACAATGGAAAGTTTATCATTCAGAAATAATAATTTTTCTACATGCTATTACTGCTACCTACTATTCCATCACGACATATCCCACAAAATGGGATTGCCAGTATACCAGATGCATGTAATAAAAATGCGAGATGTCTTCTCTGCGCTAGCAAGAAATTAAGACATTGAGGATGAGTGGCAAATCGTATTTATTTCTTCAAACACTTGCCATTCACATGACGCTCAAAAATTTCACATATAAGACAATTAACATCTTAATTTCAATGTTGAGTCATGTAGCCATCCCGATTGAATGTCTTATTTTTTATTTACACGTAGAGAACAATGTGCATATTTATTACTTGCAGCTAGTCCTCTGGCTACCCCACTTGTAGCCATGATGACATAAAAGTATAAGCAGTTGTCATTTATTTTGAAGTTCATTCAATTGCAAATTAATGATCAATTTTAAATCAAGTGAATGTTAACAGTGTTTTTATTTTGTATATTTCCATTATCTGAATTAAATTGAACTTTCATAGTGTTTATTCTTCGTAAATCGAAAAATTGCTAATTATATTTTAATGTGAATACGTTACAATTTAAGACTAGGTATATCCACCCAATAAATGTACCCACTGATGGGGAAAGACTGTAATCCTTAAGACATTATTCGTTACATCTTCGAGTCGAGAGATTTAAGGCGGACACATTTGAAAAAAAAATGTTGTTTTTTTAAATAGAAAAGCAAAATTATAAATTTATAGTCTAATGATTACCTAAATTTAATTTTATAACAAACTGCTGAGTGAAATATTAATATTAAACTTTATGAATTTGCAACGTTTTACTTTCACAACATAGTGCTCGTAGCATCCTCGCAACTAGTTTTGTATGCATGTGATAGCAAACGGTAAACTGTTATGGGAAAATGACAACACTTCTACAATATTATACAATACAAAATTCTCCGTGAAGCTTTGTACGTTCAAACTATGTACTGCTCACTATGTACGTAACCGTGTCTTTGATATTGTTAAAGATCTCATATCGCGTAGTGTTATTATTGTTTCTATTTCTATGAACAATAAAGGTGCTATATATTTTACTAGTTTATAACCCAAGTTTGTATGAATACAAAGAAATATTTAAAAAGCGTTGTTAAAACTTTGTTAACACTGTCACTATTTCATTTATTTCTTCTTCTCATCATTAAGAACGCTCAGTCAAGGAATTATAAATAACTTTTGTTTTTAAGATTACGGCTCTACAAGTGCTGTTTCATTCTTCCAAAAGTTTTTATACATAGAATCGTTAACTTGAGAAAATTAATCTTCTAGGTTTTCGATCATGACCAGCTGGTTATCAGTCAGCTCTGGCACATCGCTCTTATGGAATCCGGCCGAAGTTATTGCCTCAATTATAAAGTATTACTGGCATGTGATTTGTGTGACAAAATAACCTGTATAAAGTTTTTATTTTGACTGTTCAAAGCATACGAGCTTTCTGGTCATTGTATTGAACAATATATAATCACTATGAATGTTTAGATTCAATAACTTTACTAAAACCATAAAAAAAATAACGCCCAACTAACATTTCGACAAGGAATCCATCATTCTCAAGCACAATATTTTTGTCTTTTATCGTGGGTAGGACAAAAAAATAGTGATATTAGTTAAATTTTAATTCCATACATTTGTTCTAATGTTTGGAAACTACCACAATGTTACCACCAAATCAATCAATAATATAAATTCTTTCACTTTATTTCACGTTTTGAGTAGTTATGTACGAACGCTTTTTAATATATAATTTAGATCGACTACTGTATGTTGATTCTAATAAACACGTCCCTACATTTAGTTCTAACATAGTTATGAAATACAATTACAACTTCATTTAATACAAAGTGCTTCTGTAAACATAAACACACGTACATTTTATTTTACCCTCGGAAAACCTGTCAGAAATCAACTTTCTTTTATTATAACTTTTGTTTGCGTTTTATCTTGTTGATATAGGTAAAAGAAATCTTTATTTTTATATTGTATGGACATGACATTTCAACTGCTGATCATCCAGAATATTTCATTTCTAACACAGGTCACAATACTGTATATTTTGTGGGTATTTGAAGACAATCACCACAATTAATAATTGTAAAGTAAAATATGCAATATTTTACTTTACAATACGTGTAGTCTGTTATGTTTTAAATTAAAAATAAATGTAAATTCACGTATTGACCTTTTTTGTAAAATCTCTTACAACATAACGGCGCCATATAAGAATAAAGTGGACTGGTATTTTTCTAATTCCATTATCTTGGGTTTTCTGCGAATTTAGGGAAAAAAGGTGCTTACTTTGAAGCTCTTAATTTACAAGTCTTTGATAGTTTGGATGTCTGCGAAACTTTTCGTATGCGCTGGGTCTTTTCTTCTAACATCTTTGTAGTAACATAACTTTCTTAAGATACTTAGAGTAGAGTTTGTGTAACTTAATTAACATATTAATGTAACCTAGAGAACATGTTAGATATTTTGATCTGGTTGTGATAGAAGTTTTCTATGTAGATCGAGACACATCCTTTGTCTAGAACTCCTAAAAAGATGAGTTTGTAAACTACACTTAAACTCTTAATGCTACTTGAAAATATAAAAAATATTATCGAAGAATTGATTGGATAAAAAAAAAACTTAAATTGAGTCATTCGTTACTTACGATATTAATTTTTGTAAAATATATTATAGTATTTATGGAATATCTGGTTCATGGAAAACAATTATCCAAAAAATAACGCCACAAATGGCATGGCTCATTATGTGAAAAATCTAACAAAGTATATTTATAACGTTAATTATTAATATAATATTTACCTATTTGGTTTCATGTTACTCGACTGTGCAATATCAATTTAATAATAAATAATAGGTACAATGTCCTTGTTTAAATAAAAAAAAACTATATAAATCTATTATATCCATTATTACAACCTTAATCGAACGATCTTATGAATTTTTGAAATGATTTTATTTATTTTGTAAAATTATTTTATAATGTTAGGTGAAAATTTATAACACGAATACAAAATAATTAATTATTTATTTTATACTTTATGACTCAATTTTCACGCTGAACTTTCTCTTTTGAGGTTAAGGTTCTATGAATTTAAATTAATCATTTTCTTTTCAGATTCATTTTGAGCGTGACTGATGCGTGACACACACAAATTTGTAAGTCTGCTTTTCTTTTATATTAATGATATTAATTAATTACCCGACCATACATCGCTTATGAAAGTCGCATGGACGTAAAATACAGATAACTACAAACATAATATCTTTTAGTAATTAGATAGACCAACATTTTCCAGTCTTTCTAGTTTATCCAGCAATGACCACAATCTTTCAAATTATTATACATATTTATATATATACTACATACATATTTATCATTTAATTTAATTGTGTTTAGGGTGGTTATTGTTGTTTTTTTGTTATGTATTTTTAACGCAAATAACATGATATACATGTTCAAATATACATGGTGTTTATTAGTATTCTATAGAAATAACCTATTTTTCTTTTATTTATTTGTTTTCAAAACTCCCAAAATTGAGTGAATATAAATACGATAAAATAGTATCTTCCTGGTATTTTTAATGTAATATTTGAACCAAAAATAATCGATTTAAAATGAAATTTAGGTTTTCATTTTTCTTGAATTAAAAATATTTATATAAGATTGAATTATTTCGAAAAACTTTTTTTTTGGAAGTTAATAAAAGTGAGTAAATTCCAAACACCATTTACAAAAAATAATAACCTAGATTATTATATTGTAAAAATATACTAACAGGATAACATTGTTAAAGGTTGTGTTATTATATTATCCTTGTACTACAACAATAACCAATATGTTATCTCGTAACATTATTTAGCTCAGTACTAAGATTATTCTTCACTATTCTTCTTATTAACTTGTGTCTCCTTTTTCTTCCCTTAAATTCTCCCCTCTTGCAAAGTGGTAAAATAATAATCTGTGTTGATATAGGAGAGGAGCCCTTCATATTTTTTTTTATGGATTTTGTTCGCGTTTTATAAAAACTTATGTAACGTTACTTTTTATCAAGTAGAAGTGGTTTGTCTGATTGTATTGAGCGCACCTTCTAAATTATTATGATATAAAATTCAACACGTTTTGCAGACCAATGAAAGTGTATTCAAGATGAAATTGAAAATAATGTTGTTCTTAATATATCTATCTCTATCTATTCCTTCACGCCGTATCCCAAGTGGGGTAGGCAGAGAGAACGGAACGCCATATAGATCTGTCTTTGCATACTTCTTTCGCTTCCTCTACATTCATACAATTTCTCATGCACGCACGTCAATTTCTCTTACTCAAAACACGGCCGTCCTTGAGAATTTGATCTGCGTGGTCCAGCCATGTGGTTCTCGGACTCCCGCGCTTTCTTACATCCCTCCTTTCAGACAAGTTTATCCTCTTTGTCATTCTTTCCTCTTCCATTCGTTCCACATAACCAAACAGGTTCTCAATAATAGTTCGTCGGTAGCCTGGAGGTAGAGTCTCGGCCTTGTGAACAAGGGGTCCGGGGTTCGATCCCAGGTGCCGGCAAACTCCCTTTCACGACACAAGCTTTTAGCTTACTGTGAAAGGTGTATAAAGTTATATTTGGGTTTATAACAAAAACCCGGATATATCTTTTAAAAAAAAAAAAAATATTCGTTCTAAACAAGTTCAAATGTATTAAAAACGTTGGAAAAAAACATTCTAATATTGTCAATAAGTTCTATTTTTTAAATCAATCTTTGCCTGTATAAAAATTTAATTTATGGAATGAGTTATACTTGTTATATACTATGTATTGAGTTTATTTTATGTGAAACCTGAAATAGTTTTTTTAAAAATGATTGTGTTGTAGGTACGAGAATATTAAGAGGATGGTATAAGTAAGTGTTTGGTGAAGAATAAGTTATTCATTGACAAGTCAGCTCAAAAATCTTATTAGTCAGTTTCTTCACTAAAAAATCAACGAAGTGTTCTCTGTGTACTCTAATTTTGATAAAAGTTTCCGATTCATAAGATTATTGGTGTCCCGCTTTAATACAAAGAAGATAAAGGTTGCATATAAAGAGGAGTAAAGTCATAATTGGTTATATTATTATTTTAATGAATGCGCAGAAAAGGTAGGAAGCGTCCCATGAATTTTACAAATTTATATTTATAAAAGCTTTTCTAGATAGTTTATATAAAAATTAAGTGAGGAGAATATTAAATTATATTTCATAAAATATTTAATTGGAAAGACGACAAAGAGAAAGAGAAAGCTACCTGACGTCCAACGTATAATAAGTAATTAATATACACAACGACGCTAAAAAATGCCTCTTTACATTTTGGTTTAATCTTAAAAACAATCTTAAGCGCTTATTTTTTTTGAAAATAAATTAACTTAATAATGATTCCCGCTTTTTGATATTCTTCCTGTAATTGCTTCATGCTACTTAACCGTTGTAACTTACGGCAACTTAAGAAAAGAAAATGTCTCAAAATTATTACTGAGGGATATGAAATAAGAGGGTGGGCGAGTAAATGAGGCTTCTATTTTTACAAGTACCTACATACTTTAATTTACGATTTTCTTCGTTATTTTTTGCTAAAGATATTTTAAAATTTCATGAGAAGTATCCTTGTCCTTATGCTAGCTGCTTGCTCTTAAGTGCTCGTTGATTATGAGAGAGTCCTGAGTTGACATCACAGCGTAATAAAGATCGTTATACATTAAGCAATCTGATTTGTTAAAAATCTCAGTGTAATTTAGTTAAAGTATCATCTCTCGTGAGGTGTCAAAGTAGAATAAGATAATCATTATTTTTCTTGTTTTTTAAGCTTTATGGAAATATATTATTATTCTTTTTATAATTTCGAAAAGGTATTTCTTCTTCTCTAAAGTTTACGTCAAATCCCCTTCACTGTGAAAAGCTGCGATTTCTGAAAAAAAGTTATTTTTCTAATTTTTGTCCATTATGCCACATTTATAGAGGAATTAATTACTGAAATAGGATGCATTGGACAAGTAGGTATATATTATCTTTATTATCGCGCTATAGTTTTTTTTTTAATTATTATGTATATAATGGGTTACAATCCATTGGATTGGTCTGCAACGAATTTGGATTTTCTTCTCCATTCCTCCCTATTCTCAGTCTCTTCAGCTCTACGTATGAGCCACAGTTCATGTCCCTCTTCAGTTGGTCCATATAAGCGTCTGTCGGTTGGCCTCTGCCATTTGTGCCTTCGGTCCTATCCTCCGCAATGGCGATGAGTTATATACATATTTTTAATCTATTTTTATAATAGTTTTATATTACACATTGAAAGAACCTCTACACACTCGGATATCTCAGGAGTCGGAGACTCCTATTTATCCGAATTTGCACACATAACTTTCATTTCCTCAGGGGCGACCCGAAGAATAGTTTTATATAGAGAAACGACATTATACTACATTTTAATTATCATAATAAATTTTTATTCCCATACCGGTTTCGACACGTACGTTTCAATAACGAGCAGATTGCAAAGTCGTTATTGACATCAATATGTAGAAACCGGTCGCGGAAGTAAAAATTAATTGTGGTAATTAAAACGAAGTAAAAAAAATCGTTTCATTAAATCGTGGGACGAAATTTTCACATTGTAAATGCTTGTCATATTAGTTACACAATAATATTCCTTAAAAAAATATCTAAATTTTTACATGGGTATATTGGCGAAATTAAATATAATTTAAAAATACATTCATAAAGTTAGCACCGAGGATTTGAAAGGAGAACGCATTTATCATAGTTTCCCCATAGTAATCACACGTAATACAAACCTACTCTTTCTTATAAAGTAATGGATTTAACTTTAGATAAAATGTTAAGTTAAATTTTTAAAAGTTATTATTAACTATTTTTCATCTGAACTCGTACTAAAATTTAGATATATCATCCAAAAAGTACCAATTATTATTGTTTAAGAATCTTTATTTTCTCTACATAATCATTGTATAACTAACGCAATATATTTTTATTTAAATACGTAGGTACATTATGTTTCCCAGAAAATATTTAAATTATCTCAGTTGGGTCGGCCATGTATCATTCCCATTCTTATCTCTCGTAGAAATGTTCCGCATGAAAATTTCTTCTTTGTCATTTTTATGATAAAATTTTATTACTACCCATGTAAATATAATATATTACAAACTGCTCCTACATTCTCCTTCTAACCAGAGGCGGCGGCTGGTGGATTGGACAAATGAGGATATTACGGTGAAAATAATATGTTCATAAAGAGAATATCGATAATGAACCTTATTTCTCAATTCATGATAACGAAGATAGACTGTGTTGTTTAAAGATGAGTAATTAAGGATATAAGTTATTTATTTTTGAAAATTAAAGTAATCACACCATCTGTTCAGATATCGCAGAAGTATGAGAACTTTCATTTACTCGAACCCTTAACATGATAAATCTTAACTACATCAAAGATGCCATAATAATAGGTGCGAGTAGGATGGACTAATGAGCAAAATTTTTGTTATTCTCCGAATATATGTAGCTACGTTTGTATTTTGTTTGTGTACCTATGTCTGTATGTAACTATGACAGATCTCGAACATTTTTATGTTGAAAACAATTAAAAAAGTATGTTTGTTGATAAATGTATTAGATTTAAGTGTTCGGTACCTTTTGAAACCTTTTTTTTGATAACTGGTTGCTTGCATGTACAATTGTACATGTATAATAATTGTTTTGTGTATTGTGAACTTTGAATGAAACAAAGGTAACAACTGTCATGTCATTCATTGCTGGTTATAAGAAATAAATAAATGATGGGCAACATGACAAGGTAAGGTGAAAGGAAAATCCTCGTATGTGGAATCTTTACCCAGAGTTTTTTATTGTAATAAAATGAAAAGGTATACTTATTGATTTTATAAAAAATTTGCGCTGCAACAGCGCTCCTATGAAGGAATTGCTGTTGTTTCCAACTCAAGGTAATATTATTATTGTGACTGATATTTTTATTACGTAGTCACAATATGGCAAATTCAAATTTTGAAAAAGAAATGAAAAATAGAAACGTTAAAATCATAAACATTATTTGATTTCACTTACATTTTCTTTGTAAATCTGGAGTTACACACATCTTTTGACTATTGGATATTTATTATTATTACTCAATTTCTGTTTGAATTTATTGAATGTAAAAGCTGCACGGTCAATGCACTACTTAGATTAAACAAAAAGTAAAAAAGAGAAATCTTGACCTATGTCAGACTCGTATTATTTCGATTGCAATAATTAATTACTACTACTACTACTACTACTATACCATCACGGCATATCCCACAAGTGGAGTAACCAGCAGACCAGCTGCATGTAAGAAACATGCAAGCTGTCCTCTTCGTGCCAGTATAAAATTAAGACATTCAGGATGGGTGGCAAACCTCATCGCTGAATTCAAGATGTACAATGTCTTAATTTTTTCGAACACCTGCCTTTTACAGGACACTCGAAAACTTAAGGAGAAGAGTGGGAGACCAATTCTTTACCGGGTGCTCCACGGCTGGATATTTACCAAGGCGAAAAGATGGCAGGTGGAGTTACAGAATTTTTTAATAGAGACCGTGGAAGGGCAGAAGAAGTTTGGGAAGACCTCAAAAAAGTTGGTTGACGATATTTTCCAGATGATGGGAAACCAGTAGTATCGTGTTGCTTGAGATTGGAAAGCTGGGAACAGCTTTGAAGAGGTTAAATTCTCAAAACGATCGCGTATTGAGTATTAAAAAATCGGTGTGCGTGTCTGAGAAATTGTGTGAATATAAAGGAAATGAAAGAGTTTTGTAGGTAAATATCTAAGCGGCATTTGTTTTCTCTGCTTACCCCACTTGGCATACAGCAACATGAGTGCATAGTATAGAATAGTAGGACCTTTATCCAATTTCTAGTTTGTAAGCTAAACCCAGGAACTGATTTTTTAATAACAGCGTCATGTTTTAGTTGCTTAAAAATTGTTCAAAATAGTTTTGTCTCCCAAATTTTTCAAAGATATATCTGAACTATTTTTTAAATTTAAACTTCTATAAGGTAAAAGAACCTCTCATGTGCAGAATCAGTGCTAGGGTATCATATACGAAAAAGAAATATACATCATCAAATTATGCTTTTTATACCATCTTAGTTCCATGAGGGTTACTTACCCTTTCTTGTTAAGAGAAACTTTATATATTTAATTTTTGAAGTATTTTATCATGGGACTGAATTATTTTTTAATAACTGACTTTTCCTCTCATGTAAACTTACAGCACCGAAAAGAAACAAACCACATAATTTAATATGCTTAGTTTATTTCAAGAGTTCATTTTTTATAACCAAATAATACAACATTTTGGTTTCATTAAATTAAGTTTATTATTTTTCAAACAATAGTTATTATATCTATTTCAATGAAATAAAAACATGCTTATCTAAATAAAAACAACATAATTACTTAAACAATGAAGCAAATTGCGTTTTTTTTTTCTGTTCACAATAAGGTTTTACATTTATTTGCAAATGATTAAAATTTTAATTCATTCTGGTAGAAATTATAGTAGCGTACATCATTAAAGAATCAGCACTGGCACTCAACAAATAATATGACTAAACTTACTGTTGAAGAATCGTAAAACGACGCCAATGAAATAAATTATCCAACATCATTTTCACCGTCCATCGTCATAATTCCATCGAAATTAAACACAAGTGCCCTGATTGCTCTTTTAAAGATAGACTAGAATAGAATGTAAACATAGCAAAACAAATTATCATTGTGTAGTACATATTTTCCATCTGAACAATGTATGTAGGGTTGACTGGAAGTCGTTGCTCAGCAACTTTTTATTATCATGTTGTGTATTTTTTGTATATTTATTTTGAATTTGTCCAGTAAAGATTTATTTATTTATTTATATTTATTTATGTTAATTAGCTCCACGTGTTGGTAGGTTCTATCTCCATCGGTTTTCTTCGCCACGTGATTCTGACTAGTGCGTCATTTTGGATGATATTGCAGTCTTCTTTCCCTTTCCAACCAGCTACGTTTAGATCTACTTCAAACCCTCTTAACCAACACTTCAAGTTATTGAACCTTATTCTGTTATGGTGATTTTCTGAACACATCACTATACCATCGCAACCTACTTTCCTGGATTTTCTTCGAAATAAAACGTACATAAAATAATGTTTATAAATTTGTAGCTATTTTTATCCGATTATTTAAAAGTACATATCTACTTCTTGTAATTTTTTATTTATTTATTTACTTAGAGGAGAGATCAGGACATACTTATCAACGCATAATTTATTTTAGAATAAATGTATGCTTACAAAAATTATATTTTCATGTTTCCGAGAAGGTTTTTGTGAATTACCAAACTTCTTTAATGTCTTTCAAAAGAGAGGATATATTTTTATTTTCAACGTAATAAAATGCATACATAAAATCAACCTTTTTGTAAGTTCTTCATATATTACAGCGATTAAAAACAAAACCATCTTACTCCATATCGCAATATTAATTAAACATAGCCACTTCATAAATTTGTTGTCTATAATTATTTATTTTAATAATAATCGACTTTGTCTTTGACAATATTTATTTACAAATTAAACAATATTTTAAAGTCTTCAAATAAAGAAAACAGTGTAGGTACATAATTCAAGGAAAAACAAAACAGATTTGAAAGTTTTTGGCATTCATAAAAACTGTTATTTAATTTTCACATTTTCACGTAGCAGTTCGTAGAAACTTATAAAATTCAAATTGAATAATTATTTTAATAAATTATTTTGAATCTTGTGATTCTTTAGAGCTTTAGACCATAAAAGGGTGGATATAATAATATGAACCTTTAAACGAAATCAGTCTGAGTATTCTGTCTGTGTGAAAAAAAATACTGCTTTGAAGTAACTTTTAATGAGCCAAACGACATCATAAGTAGGTATGGGAAGGGAATTCTGCTGTATAATATTATTATTTTATAGTATGTAATATCTACGTTTCTTTTTCCCACTATCTGATATCCGAGATCATTATAATTATAGACGTATATAATATAAACATGGTAACCCGTTTTGTGAAAATTATTTATGTTATATTTTATGTAGGTACCGAGAATATGAATATCAGTTTTTCACTTGACTATCCCAGTTTTGTGAACAAACACGATGGTACTGTCATATCTAAAGAAGTCACTCAATTTTAGAAAAAGTAATAAAATAAACATTTGTTCATTTTACGTTAATCAAAGTTAGTTAGAAAGTGATTTATATAAATATTTTTGTGACGGCAACCTTTTGAAAATTGGTTGAAATAAAGTATAGAGTAAATATTAAATAATTATTACAAACACTTTTAGTACCCCATTTCAATTCTAAAGTATGCTTATTATTTAAAATGTTTTAAATTTTGTAAATTGTTCAATAAAAGTATGTGGATATTCTGAAACACCAATAAACGCTTACAAATAATGCCCTCACATTTAGCAACTTGTACATACATAGGTATGTTAAGTTATAATGAAAGAGTAGGTCACCAGCTAAATTTAGCTTCAAACATGAATTACCATTAATATCAATCGTTTTTAAAAATATGATCTGTAGTCCATATTCTATCGATTGACATCTCTCAGAAGCGATTTAATTAGTAGATAAACTGAAAATAATATGCACCATTCTCTTAATGACTAAAAACTAATTCAGCAACGTGACATACCTCATCGCTAAGTTGACTATGTTCTTTTTTTATGCAAGACATTTAACGAATATCTGCTTTAACAGGACACTCGTTGATGAAAAAAAACAATTGAAAACTATCGGATACCTGTGAACAATTCTGATGATACGTTTAATTCAACCATCCTTAAAAAAAACAATTATTATTTGTATCAAAGACTCTCTAATGTGAATTGAATAGTTTTTTTGAAAAACTTATAGGTACCTACCAAATAAAATCACTGTATTCATATTCGATCTACGAACTCTAGACCTCAATATTTTATTAGTTAAACCGAAGACTTGTACTTAGTAGCAGACAATTCATAAAGAGCGAATTCTTTCTCTCGTCACGTAATGCGGTCGTATTTTCCTTCGAGATAATCAAAATTTATATGAGAAAATACTACTATTATTACTAATAATAATATCATCATTGAAGCCTTTTTGTGATATGTGAATTTTCTATCGTATTACTACCATACATACCACATTCCCTCTTTGTCACACGTTCTATAATATAATGAATAATAATGAAAAAGAAAATATCTTCAGTATAGCTTATTACATATAACACTAGTTTAAACACAACTTTGCTCAAGAATCAAATGATAGAATTTGATGATTTTTTTTTTTTAATTCATTTATACCATCGCTACATTTTCCACAATAATCCAGCAAACTTATTGCGTGTAATAACAATGCGAATGGCCAATAAAAGTTAAGACATTTTAGGTGTGTGGTATATCTCTTCACTAAGCTGTAGATTCTTAATGTATTCCTGTTTCAGTAGACTGAAAAGCTCACATGAATAAGTGTGGGACCTTTTTTTAACCGAGGACTTCACTATAGTAATCTTATTAAAACTGAAACCTTTCAGTTTTCCTGAACCTGAAAACAGAGACCTGAAACAAAAGTTGGTGTTTTCGACCAACGGTACATCGTGTATTCGTGTTCATCATATTTTTTTGTAACATTTCTGACAGTTAATACACTATGTATAGAGTATGTAAATAGTGTAAATAGTTTCACTCATTATATTTCCTCTTTCTTAATAAAAGTGGTCATAGAGGATATTAAAGGAGAGAGAGTCTTGGCTGGGTCATATATTGAGAAAGAAATTATTTAATTAATTGATATGAATATCTAGTTCTGATGTCGGTTTGTTTTCATTTTTCACTGTCAAATTGAATTATTAAGAGAAAAAGTAGATAGAATAATACAAAGAGGTAGTCGCTGTGGTAGTCAGTAAATGTGAAATCGTCGGTTGTTCGTGATTCGATTCCAGGTCCCGGCAAACTGCCTTTTCACGGCACAAGCTTTTAGCTTGCTGTGAAAGGTGTATAATGTTGTATTTGGGTTTATAATAAAAACCCAGTTATTATATATATTTAAGAACAATAAATATGGTACCTCATCTCAGGCTTCAGATCGAGAAATTCCTAATCTGAGTGAAGATGTTTAAGGTGTACCTACCTACTTGTACGCATATTTTTTTTTTTTCACAAAAAAGAATATAAATTTACGCACATACGTAGGCATTTACGAACGAACTCAAATACAAGTGTTTCATGTGTATGGATTCATAACACATAATAAGATTATGAATGTGATGTAGTACTATGCTTATCGTACGTTGGAACAATTAACCTTTTTAATATCACGCATGTGTGAGAAAGCATACAAGGGAAACTAAACTAAATTATTTGATATTACTTTGTAGAACTTTGTTCTTTGTATTAAATAGAAATAAGAATTAAAATTGCTCCTCGGGGCTATTTTTTTAATAATAGTTTTACATTTTTGCTCCATATTCCCTTTTCTGCTAGATTAGAGGCCGTATCGTAAATCTTGCAATTCATTAACAGGTCAAGGATAATTGAATGGAATATAAATGGAAAACTTCGGAGCTATTTTTGTGAATTTTCTAGTTTTATTAAACAAAACGTGTTATTTTCTCATAACCATAACATGTTCCTTTCATTTCTAGCTATCTCTTTGATATTTTTTGTTATTTATATGCCAAAATGTATCCCTTATTCAATAGGAAATACGTTTTTCTTTTTATATTTACATATACATACCTTCCTTTTATTATTGAATTAAAATAATACGAATTACATTTGTAAATTTAACGAATTAAACTACCATACATAACCACTGGTCACATATAAAAAACAAAGTCAACTTATTCGTTTATGCCCTGATAGGTCGATAGGACTATAATTAGAACAATACCTACACGTGAAGCTGTCAAGGGAGCGTTCGGCAAGTCGAGTTGCGAGTTCAAGTCTCGTCCGGGGCACTACCAAATAAAGTGACTTTGTCTTTTTTAAGGCTTATATGGTAGTTTCATGTGTTGAATTAACACATAAACCATTCGTAATGGTTAATTGTAAGAATAACATCGATAATACGACATAATTAATATTTTTGTCTTACTGGGCCATCTCATTTGTCACGTCATTGAATGCTGTATTTGAAAAATATCGCATATTAAAAATGACTTTTGGTCTGACTAACAGTGTTTTTTAATCACTAGCTTATTTTAAAAAGCTTTCAGTGTCATCTTTAGGTCGATTATAAATTGAAGTTGAGATATGATTCAATTAATAAAATATCCATAAATAACACTTTTTAATAATAAAGCGAGTTTCTATATATGATATAAAAGTAAAAATTATTATTTATTAAATCACTGGTCACTAAAGAAACTGAAATCCAATTTACATAATAATGAAAAATAACGTGTTATACTAATAAAATATAACAAATAATAGCATTTTCAATATTTCAGTATAAAGGTAAATAACGAAGTCACGTACAAAATAATATTATTTTTTCAATGAGAGATAACTGTTTGAATAAATATAAAGAACGCGATTAAATAATAGCACATCCATTCAATTTATGTGAATTGCTTTTTTCTATATTAAGTATACAAATGGAACTATACTTTTCCCGATTTTACATGAAATAGTCATATAAATATTTTATTAAGTTAATAAATATGTTTGTTTGTATGTACTCAATGAACGACCGTTTTAAAAAAAGGGCAGAAAGATAAAATAATACATTCTATAGAAGCTCTCATCGTTTAGATAGATTTAAGGCTTAAAATGCTGCCTCCGAGACTAACTACTTACGCCTTTAATTATGCGCATCTTTGTTTCTAATTTCGTTTTTGTTGTTTTACCTTATGTAAAACAACAAAAACGAAAACGTATTTTTACTGGGAAAGCTTGGCGGGTGATCGGAAAAATTGGCGGAAGACCATAAATAACTACAGCGGCCCGCAGAATAGAACCACCCGCAGACCCATCACAAATGAAGAGCAGCCCTGTCCAAAGTGCGACAAAGTGTGCTTGTCCAGAATCGGCCTCCACAGTCACCTTCGATGGCATCACCGGCAGGAACAACTACGTAGCAACGATTCTCCGGATGCTTCATAAATATGCTCGGCAACGGGCTCTAGGCATTATTATTATTATTATTATTATTATTATTTACCTTATGTACCTATTTGATGTGACTGTTGATGTATGATTGATTTAATAAATAAATGTTTAAAATATTTTGTATATTGACAGTGACATGTATCAGCTTTGTTTATGAACCGAATATGTTTTATCAAAACACCTTTTTTTTAATTTAATTGAAGTTGGTGAACATATAACAAGACAGATGAAAAATTGTGTTTTACTGAAGGATAGATAATTTCCAAAATTATTGCTTTAAAATTTTTTTTTTTTTAAATAAAAGCGATTATTCGCTTATTATTAAAATATGACAACTATGCAAAAAATATTCACCCATATTTTACATCACTTCATGATAGAGCTGTCAAAAATATTTTCTGTCTACTCGTATACTCTCACACCGTATCTCAAGTTTAAATAAATAGGGACAACGAAACGCCATAATAATAAGTTGAAGTACTCTTTGAAGTGTTAATTTGTCAATTTGATATTAATATCCTGAGTGCAGCTGTGTAAAGCTCCACACTAGTATCTAATAATAGTTGCTATCGATGTTATTATGGTTCACTTGTTTTATGCGTGATTTTGTTTTTACACATGATAAATGATGAATTTCAAGGAAATAATATTACTATAATGTTGTATTTGTTTGTATTTTGTCTCAGTTCAGTGCACAAATATTTGACAGGAGACAATCATTTGCAATCATAAATCACTATTCGACATTTGTGATCATGGCAAAGTGTTGATAAATACAACTTTTTATTTCAAGTAAGAAAAAACGTTTTTCTTTTTCTAGGGGTTACTTTTGTGACATTTTCGTGTTTCATATACTATGTAGATACATTTTTACAGTAGTCAATTTCGATCGTATATCTTCCCTACTCTACTAAATTGATTTAATTACGATGAGACTCATATACGTTGCTTTCTAAATATCTGATTTAGATAAAGTTGGCCTAGAGAAATATATAGATTACCATTTTGTTTGAAAACTTCATTGCAAGGATGCTTATTTCGCCCGCATAAAACCTCACAAATTTCTGCGTATTAACAATGTTATTTATTTTTAAACATTCTAGAACAAATGAGTTATATTTATATTTTTACACATCTTTTTTTTACCCACACACCGCGTCCCAGGTGGTCTAGGAAGAGAGAATGCCATATTAATATATCCTGACATTCTTCTCTTGCTTCCTCTATATTCTTCCAATTTCTCATACATGTACACCCATTTCTCTAACTCAGCACCCAGCTGTCCTCAAGAATTTGATTCGCGTGATAACAACACCTTCTTTGTAATTTTTCATTGTCCATTTGCTCCGCATGTCCTCGTAACGCATGTCATCATAACTAATTTACACGCATTCTGTCCACGACAATATTCTTGCACTCACTCATTCTCCTGATATCCTCATTCTTCACTCTATCTTGCAATGTTTTACCAACTATTTTTCTCATTAATCGCATCTCAACACCATTTTTTTCCATTTTAGTCCTTCCTCTACCAGAAGGGTATTGTGCACCGACATTTTTGACATGTTCGACACATTGCTATTGCTAAATGAATCAATGCGCGCCATTTACTCTACTTCTTATCTTTCGATGTCTCTATCGTATTTTCCATCCCTCATAAATAGACTTTCCAAATATACAAACTCACTTCTTTACTCTTCATCTTAATCGTCAATACATATTTCACAACTCGTTCGTTCGTTCTTTCCTTCAAACACCAGCACTAAAAAACAAAATTAAGATTGTCATTTTGTAAAGTCATACATTTTTCAAGAAAACGACATGTCCAATTCAACAATGTCAAATTTGTTACACTTCATGATATTTCGCATCAGCACATGCTTCTACCTGCAAAAGAATACGTGTGTTACATTATTCTATTACAAGTTAAATAGATATAACATACACCATGTGGTTATAGTTCTGTAGACTTTTATTAAGTGACAAAGTGCCGTGACAAACCTTTGTTGTTTGCCACTGAATACCATCATAATAATACGAGCATTACAAGGAACCGCAACTAAACGAACGTGTTCTGTCTAAAAGTAAACAAGCTTTGTGATTTTACACGAATATACAACAAAATGTTCTTACTCAGTAGGTGCGAGTATACTTGAATGTAGGAAAGATGTGAAAAATAATATTTTTCACCATTCAAACAAACGTAATGCAATTCGTACATTACTAATGAATTTGAAATTTTAACGACATGAAAAATTACAATACTACTGCTATAACATCACGGCATATTCCACAATTGGGGTGGTCAGCACACTAGCTGCATGTAATAAACATGCAAATCGTTCTCTACATTTAGAATAATTAGTAGGTATATTTACTCAGTTGAAAATAAAAAAAGAAAAAGTTCAGCAGCCAGAACATTCAAATCTCAAAACTCGCCTCCAGTCCAGAGATTACAATTCAGTCCCTGATCCGGGATGTACAAGGAGCATCAAACTACAGACCTCTTGTTCGTTACACATGTTAAAATTTTTATCAAATATTTAGCGAAATAATATAATCATGCTATGGAGCAGTTACTTAGAAACTTTATTATATATTTCCTGGATTCAGCATCACAAAATAGTAAGAATATAACTCGATAATCATGTTTCTACTTCGTTATCTCTCAACTGTGAAGTTTCTTACTTTTCAAATTACCCATTAGGTACTACGAGTACTAAGAAAGTACAAACTAATAATAATAATAGTACTACTTCTGTCTTCAGAAACAAAAATTTTCAACTTCAATATTTCCGTTCAAATTTGTTTCACCTGGAAGGTAAAGTTTTAAATTAACAAAAGTTAAACTCAGCGAAACAAGGTGATCTTTCAATGTTCCAAATTACTTTTGGCGTAAAGTAATATTGTTAAGCAGGTTCTCTTGCCAGAATTTTCCAGAACCACCAAGAACAATCAATGTTTTAAACTTCTTTTCAGAAAGGTCACCTTTGGTTTCATTGTCACTTCGTATACAGAATATTTCTCACACACTTTTAACACCTCTTGAAACAGACTTGATAACTTTCAAGGTTACGTTTATCAACTCAATAAATACAGTAGTGGCCATAAGTATGGAAACGCTTAACAAAATATATGAAAACGATCAAATTCAGGTATTTTTTTTTCTTTTTCTGTGGACGACAAAAGAATAAATAAATATTAAAATGTTAAAATAATCACTTCAATATTTACAAAACAAAACAAAAAAAGAGATTTTCAATCATTAAGGGGCATAATTGACTGTTAAAACTCATTAATGTTGGTGGTTGAAATAAAACCACCGTTGTAAAAAACCGATGACTCATCCAAAAAACTGTAGAATTTTAAAAAGAATAATGTGCTAGTGACACATTTCAACCATAAAAATATAATATTTTTATGAATAAGTGCATTAAAAACTTAACTTTTCTAGGAATTTAAACAAAATTCTAAGCGTTTCCATACTTATGGCCACTACTGTATCATCCCAATTTGCAGTTACCTTATTCGTGAAAATTGAATAGCTTGTAAAATTCTATAAGCTCCAAATTTGTTAACCCTCAAACGGTTTCGCGGGGTCCAAAAATACCCCACCGACCATACTTTTGGTTACCACTCCCTCCTGTTTCAAGATAGGGCGTCAACACTCCATGTATTCTCAGTATTCGTTATGAACTTACAGTGCACGAATTTGTGTGGCGACGCGATCTTTGGATCCTGAACTACGAGGGTGCTGGGGTCTTAAAGTACCCCACGAATCCGTTTATGATTGTCGTTTTTTTTTGTAAATATTTTTGTTTTTCATTATTTTTCATAATTAACAACTAAAATGTCTGGACGAAAGACAGAACAAGCTATTAGAAGCTTGATTGTAGATAATGAGCAATCAAATTTTGAACAAATGGGTCAAAATTTTGGAAACGACAGTGATATTACTGATGCGGAGACTAAAATTAGCAATCATGATTTAAGGAGCGAGCAAGAGGTAAACGAAGACCCTGAATAGAATAATTTCATGACTTCTTAAACCAATCAATGCTTTGTAAGTCATTATTATAGTAAAAACCGTTATAAATGGTCTCAAACCGCTCCGGCCCAGCAATAATTGGTTCTACTTCATTGAGTTAGTTAATGTGTTTAAAGAAAGAAATGTTAGTCACGTGAAAACACTTGGCAGAAACAAATGAGACACCTCCGGAGGTTTTATCTAAAAGAAACAGGCCTGTAGAACCTTTTATTATTGGATTTACTTCAAACAAAAAAATTACTACTTATGTACCAAAACAAAGCAAGTCAGTGATTTTAGTCAACTCAATACCTTGACTAAATCGATAAAAACGTGCTCTGTTTGAAATATTTTTTTTTTCAAAGCACATTCCAAAAACAAATAAGTATATGATTGTAGCGTAAATTAATATTTCATGTACAAAATTTGAAATTTTAACTCAAAAGACTCCTACACTGAGAAAAGGTACATCTCCAAATTCAATTGATCTATAACAATAAATTATTTTGCTCGCCTTACTATTGATAGAATAAGACGCAAACAATGATTCAATTATGCGTAACAGTAAATTTCTCGGCGCTTACCAACATCTTTTGTGTGTACTAAAAGATTTTGAAATTATTAGGCCTTTTTACCAACGTTTTAGTTAACTAAACATCCGTATGGCGCTAGTGGATTTAAATAGTAGTACTCTGTTTATTTAAAAAGTGATCTTATCATATAAGACAATAAAGTAAAAAATGCGTTGGCACATCCGTTTACTTACGTCTGTTACTTTGTTTCCGTTTTTTCTGTCATTTTTCGGTATGTACCTATACAAACAACAAAAGGTGTTCGATCATAAGAAAATATTGCGTTGCAACGATTTGTAATCTTTTGTTATTGAGAAAGTGTGAATTAATTATTCTCCTGACCGTGAAGTTAGTGTGTTGTGCCATTGAAACAAAGCTATGTATCTTTTTGAGTTGTTAAAAGTCCTGGGGATTTGAGGATAAAATAGAATTATTCAGTAGTAGGTAAGTACCATCACTTATTTGTTGTTTGTCATATTGTTTTAATTTAATGTGCAATATTTATTTATTTCTACTTATATTCTCGTAATTATATACATAGTTTTCACTCAAGAAATGTTATGTTAATGAAATGATTGCCAATAAATGTGCTTTTGCACAAAAAACACCAGACTACCTAACCTAACCTACAAATCAGTGTATAAATAATTTTGTGCTTAATAAAACCACAATATTACACCGCATTGTTATTCCCAGATATAATGCTACATTAAAATAATTCAAAATTATTGAAGTTTTGATGCATTGACCTAAAATTAATATATTCCTTATGTTTTCCCACAGAAAATAAAATCGACATTGATATTGAATGAACAAGATGTAACAGAGCTGAGACAAAGATACCACTATCATCTGAACGATATGGAGTGAGACAGCACAATATTATTATTGTTATGCGTATTATGTTGGAACAGGAATATTCCGAAAAAATGTACTGCACTACAAGTATAATATGTCTATGGCTGTTTTATTTGGTTTCCTATAATATGGTGTATATTTTTATGTATGTTTTAATGTGTGTCTTTATTAACTGTCTTTATTTTTATTTTTTTTCCTTTGTTATTTTTAATAAATTATTATTTTACGCAAGTAACTATGTACTTAAAAGATTTTTTTAATTTTAATTTCCTACCTACTTTTTCTACTTATATTAATCACAATGTTTATTTGTAAAGTGTGAATAATTATTCTAATAATATTATTATTTTTGTTCGATTTTTTCAAATAATAATTATAGTGTTATTAGAAAAATAGATCACATTTCACAACTAAACGCGATTAATATTATTGGACTTTTGACAGCTAAAGTAAGGTCATGTATAGGTACCTACGTAAGTATGACAAGTAAATCAATTGATTCGTACTAACGATTCGTTCTGCAGCCAACTTCAAGTTGATGACGTCACTGTGAAGAAGTTGTTGGTAAATGTACCAATGAATTGGTTGCGAAGTCAATAGATCTGTACTAATGAATCGTTTGTACGAACTCTGGTCCTAATTTGATAGTACGTACCAATGATTCGTTGTGAAATTTCGTTAGTATTTTTCTCAGTGTAGAAAAACAATTTTTGAAGAAATTAAATGTTGTAAATAATCCATCCAAAAGTGGTTGTCAGTTTTTTTATGGTCAGATTGAATACCTTTTTGGTATTTTTTTCTAAAACTTTATAGTTTTTTACGCTAAAAATATATATTTTTATTTAAATCATATTGTTTAGTATTAAAATAGCCAATGTTAAAAAAAACCTTTTATGATAACCCAAAAAAATGAGGCTGATTTTATAAACTGCTTATTTTTTTTTAATTCACTTAATTCATTATAATAAAATCTAACGTTAAAACAAAAATAACTTAAAGTTTCATGTAATAAAAAAAAATATTCACATATTTACAAAATTCGATACTTTTTTGTGTTTTACATGTTGGGGTACGAAAATACCCCACGAAGACGATTACGTAATTTGAAATAGCGAATCCGTTTAAGGGTTATTAACAAACATGGGACTTACTTTTTTATCTAACACAGAGTTACATTATATTCGGTATTTTAATATTGTTTATTTATATTATTATGAAACAATGTTACATTACTTTTTATCAAAAAAAAATATTATCAGTTTCGTAAAATTTCATTTAAGTATTTTTTTTTTGATTTCATAACTTTCCTGACGGTGGTTATCTACAATACGACGCAATTCAAAATTAATTTTCTAAGTTTTTATTACTCAATTAATTACAAATTGTAAAATACGGCTTTCTTACTTAGTGATCCAGTCTTCCTCCGTATTTTCACCAGAAACCCTTGTCTACTGTTGCTTCCAATACTTAATGCCACTCCAAACAAAGTCTTTCAAGATAATGGCAATATTTCAATAATAATATTTTTGTACCTTGAAATACCAGAATTCAATATATTGAAAACCTTTCCTGGCAAGATATTATTAATATATGTAGACGTTTATAAGGACTATGTACTATAAATTGTTAATTTGAATCTCATAATAGAAATTACTCAATAACTTACCAATGTGCCACCTCGATAACTACATCTTAAGCTAATGTTTAAAGTTATCATCTTAACTTCCATCCTCTATTATACAACTTTGAAGTTTCAATACGGAATTTGATTATTTTAATATTAAGTTTGAAGTCTTGTGTGCGATTTTATGTTTATGGGATGGTTTGATTGGAGAAAGTTCTAACACATGTTTCAACTACATATCTTCAACAGGTTTCTTAGCTTATATTCCTAATATTATAATAAATAAATAAATAAAACTTTATTGACCATAACTTTGCACAAATACATAAACAATAAAATACAACATCACAAAACGAGACAAATAACAAAATTTGGCCAAAAGGCGGACTTGACGGCAACGTCTTCCAGTCAACCCTAAAACATTAACATAAAAAAGTAGGTCTATGCCTACCCAAATAATAATAATAATAATAAAAAAAGTTTCAAATCTACAAATAGATAATTCATACATACATAAATAATACATACATACGATAAATAATAATAATACATACATAAGATAAAATAAAATACTATAATAAAAACAAATTAAACATGTGATACATGTTGTGATGAATTGAATATATACAAGGCGGTATATATTATTTTCGTATACCTAGATGGAATATTTGTAGTAGGTAATTAATATAGGAATGAAACTTAGTTTAATTTCAAGTGGATGATGATGATCTATCTAGCTATGTAGGAGACAGAGACAGGTATATTTTGGTGTGTGTCCGGAAGAGATGGATGTAGTTTTTTTTTTGTTGCTTTGGGTCGACATTTTCAGGATCTGAAGAGAGGACACATATTACTCTGGACAGTTTAGTTTTGAGCCTAGGAGAGGTGGGACTCATATTAATCTCAGTGTTTGAATTCGACATATTTTAATATTTTTATTTGCCCACCTTCGTAGTAGTTAATACATTATATTTTAGTGATATTTCCACATTTGGGAATATATGAAGATCATCATAAATTACTTTTATTTAACATTTAAAATCCGTGATCCTGCCAGCTGTCATAAGATGAGATTTTCAATATTATTAATTTATTTATATCTAGGTGTCGTGATGTTTAGGAGGATATTGTTGTCTACAAAGTGGTCGTCGTACACAAGGATTTATTTAATTTTACAGATTTTGAAAACAAAGGAATTATGTGTTATGTATGCCTATTTTCCAGTACTATTATATGTATGTATGTACCTATGACTGAAATAATATAGCGCGGTACGACACACCTAATACTGGACCAATGGCAGTGGCGTACCGACCCACCTAATATTGTACTCTTATTTAATTTATTTTACCATAACGAAAGATTATGCAATTTGGAGAGAGGTTGTACGTTGATCGGGATATTATTTGATTATTAATTTAATTACATATTTTATCGTCGAATGTCATTTGTATTCTACGAACTTACTGGATTTTTCTACTTATTCAACATGCTGTAATTGCTGCGATATCATGGAAGGAACAAATTTGATATTTTGCATGACACTAATCTTAAGTAATATTTATGTATTTTTTGGTCTTAATATATTTTTATTTGACTTACATGATACCTAAATTCACCTCACCATAAATATGTAGTCTTTTATAGCTAAATCTTGTCGAGATTACCTTATGGATATGGATCCCTTCTGCCTATCGACACTAGACTAGCTACCTTGTGTCTATAGTGTGGGTTTGATCTATTCGTAACCACATATTTATCATTATTATTATACAATTATGCACGAGACGTATTATGTACTTTGTAGAAACATATACTATATACTAACAATTCCAGTCCTAATCCTGCTTCGAAATGTAGGTGTACCGTTAGCAAGCCCTGCTCCTATCTCTTCGATACAGCTTTTGAGACAAGGGTCAATATGGGTCTTGCCCCGTTTCCCGCCAGGGTCCTAGACAAAGCTTCTTAACATATATTTATAATTATTCTTATTATATATATAGCTGCATGTTCAAAGGAGTATACATATTATATATTATTTTATATATTCGGGGTGTAGATTAGTGCACTCGGGCTCAAAGTACGACATGGCGAGTTTTGAGACGTGAGGGAGCGAAGGTGGCGCTCCTTCAGCATGGACACAGCATGCTTTCCATGCACTAACATGGTAGTTAGTCTCTGAAAATGATGTCATAGCAATTGTGTTGAAATTTAATTAATATTCAAAAGTAATAAAGTTATGTTTTTGGGTGCGCCACTGTCCTTTACGACGCAACGAATTAGTAGGTATGTTGTAGAACATATGTACATACATCGGCTATAGAAACTATGAAATGGTTATCTTATGTAGGGACATAGATCGGCAACCAGTTACCATACAACATTCTCGTAATGATATAGAATAATATTATTTGAATTTTATGTTATGATGATTGTTATGTTATATTTCGTTATGTTTTATTATGCACTATTTTTATTATGTTATTTTACAGTATCTCAAGGTAAGTGATCTGACGTCAAAGTTGACCTCAGAGTTAATATGTATCAAAATTCATGTTTAAATTGTTTTATTGATTTTGTGATTTTGTTGTTCTTTTTGATTATTGAAATGTATATTTCAGGTGACTTATTTTGCGTTTTTAAAAATACACAACGTAGGTAAAATTATCGTCAAAACACAACGTACTGGGTCCAAATCTAATGAAAATAGTTAATAGATAAATCTAGACGATCACGAAAGGCCAAAATTCGTTAATTAATTCAATTAGGAATGCGATATTTCGTACGTATATTTGCAACAATGCGAAAATTCATACAATTCTTAGCTAGTCGGATAGGGATGTAAATTCTATTTTGGGAATCAATTATTACAGTAGGTATAGTTTAGAAGCTAGGATGTTGCAAATTCGGAGCTTAGAATGGTTAGAATTAGGTAGGATCATCACAATGTGCAAAACAATTATTGAAACTTGCAATTCAGAAATAAGTAATAATAATAATAAATAAAATAAAATAGATATCTGTGCACTCCCGGTGAGGACAAGAGAGAGGGGGAGGGGGGGAAGGAAAAAGAGCTCTTTATTAAGTGTCAATAAGTTACATAAAAATATCATCTAGAGACCAATTTATTTTTAAATGATGAAAACGATGAGCTGGTACGGATTGTGGGAGGAAGCTGGTTCCAGAGTCTAGCGCCGTGGATACTGAAAGATGATGAATAATAATCGGAATGATGAGAAGGAATTAAAAGCAACCTATTATTCCCAGACCTGAGTGGAAGTCCATGCTCTGCGGCAAATTGAAATCTGTCTCTGAGATAAACTGGATAGTTAGGATCTGATAATACCTTAAACAGGAAACAGAGGATATGTATGTCTCTTCTCTGACTAATAGTTTTCCAATTTAACTGGTGTCTGTAAGATGATATGTGATCATATTTGCGCAAATTGAAAACATATCTGATGCAGACATTCTGAAGACGTTCCAATTTGTTTAGCAACTCAACAAACTATTATCAGTTTGATTATCTTCCAAATTTCATATATTTGTATATACATACCTTTTAATGGTTGATCAAGCATTGAAACTTAAATAACCCCATTATACTGAAAAAAAATATTGTTACGTAAAGAGTTGTTGGAGTATCTTGAAATTAGTTTAAGAAATTGTTTCAAAATTTTTGCTTCAACCCAATTAACCAAATGTAACTTTTGTTTTATTTATTTTATTTCTTGCCTTAATTGGCTTATATTTTTTTCATTCACAAAGTTTCCAATTGTGACAATATTTGAGTGATAGGAGTTTCGAGATGATCTTATATATATAATGAGTTACAATCCATTGGATTGGTCTGCAACGAGTTTGGTTTTTCTTCTCCATTCGTCTCTATTCTCCGCCAGTCTTTTCAGCTCTACGTATGAGCCACAGTTCATATCACTCTTCAGTTGGTCCATATATGCGTCTCTTGGTCGGCCTCTGGCATTTGTCCCCTCGGTCTTACCCTCCGCGATGGCTATGAGTAGTCCTGGGTGCCTGATGTTGTGGCCAATCCAGTTAGCTCGTTGTTGGCTGATTCTCTTAAGGAGTTGCCTTTTTTCGCCTACCCTGGTTAATACTTCTTCGTTTTCGACGTGCTCCGACCAATGGATCTTAAGCATGCGTCTGTAGCACCACATTTCAAAGGCCGCCAACCGTCCACTTTCACTCTTGCTGATGGTCAATGTCTCACAACCATAAAGCAGAATGCTCCATACAAAGGAAGATGATCTTAGAAATTATTATTGTGTCAGGTGTATTTATTTCTTGTTTATTAATATGAAAATTAAGTAAGTAGGTATTTAAATGTAATTACTGTTTCAATAGCAGAAAAATATAATAAGATTATTGTAAAATGTACTGCGTCAAAGTAAAGGAATCATATACTGCGGAGAAAATCCAATTATCTTATACTATGAAATTTTATTTGAATATAAATATAGTAATTTGGTAAAAGGCTGGTAGAGCTAAATTACGTAATTGGTACATACATAAAAACCTTTTTGTTTTAATATGTATATTTTATGTAATTTTAAGAGCAATGATATGTCTAAAACATATTATTTAGGTATTCTAAAGTATTCCCAAATGTCTAATTATCGTCTCTACTTTAAATATTTCGAATGAATTATACAAAGGTATCTTTATAAATTAAAGTAATCAACTTTGTAGTGAATTAATTGGTAGTGGATCTGAATTAATACAAAAGTTCTGAGGTGGAAACCGTAGTAGGAAAATAGAGGTGTAATAAGAAGATCTCAAAAAGATAGGTTGATGATATTGTTCAGATTATGGTAAAGCAGAGAGATAAAGCTCACATTGTCATTCACTTGTTTATATTTGATAGATTTTAAATAGCTTTTGCAATAAGATAAAAAAAATATCCTCTGATGGCACATGTCGTGAACATTCTGTTTCCTCTCTTTGGAGCTAAGATGAACGTGAACGATGAAATAAAGTGTTTACCTTATATATATCGGCTTTAAGCAAAATGATCTTTCAACCTTTCCTATAGTATTGCTATCCTTGTATTGAATTTATCTACATAGATACAAACAAAAATAAAACATTAAGAATTTTCTATTAACGTACTAGAAGGAACTCGTATACTTAATGACTTTCGCGAAATACGAGTGTACAGGAAATTACCCTGGTCCCTCTCCAAACAAACAAGAATATGCAAGTTGTTAAGTATCAACGATATACAGTATATGTATAAATCTACGTATTGGAAAAACAACGAACATATTTTTTCGAGTCTTATCTCATTATTTTTAACGTCTTCGTTTCAACAAACATTAAGAAGTCCATTAACGATTGATAAATGAACACAAAGTATTGCTTCGTATAAAACTACATTTATTTACACCATGGAAACATTTTTCTATTGGAAACTTTAGCAAAACCTTTGTATATTGGGATAAAAAAACAATGTTTAATTTATTCAATTTAATAAAAATTAACTTTTTTTTCTCAATTTGGTATTTAATTTATCTCTGCGAATACCGATTCAATTAAATTAATCATTGCCCTTAAATACTTCTCTGAATCCATGAGACAAGGACAAGTCTTCTCCATTCAGAGTGTCTGCAGCAAGGTTTTATTGTCACGGTATTCCTGAAGATTTAATGTCGTTTTCATAGGAATGGTTTATTGTGAAGGACAAACATGTGGGTCGTTTAGTTTTTAAGTACCTATTTAAAACTATAAATATATAATTACTTTTCGTTTCCAAAACAATTTCAATATGGATATTCTCAAATTATAAAATATCTAAAAACAAAAAAAAAATTGAATTAGAATGTCAAATTGCAAAAGACTTCAACTGTTATTTATCATATCCCTTATGATGATGGTTATGGATGATTTTGTTTTGAAGCCGTTTAACAGTCCCTAGACCGTCTCAAAGGCGCCTATTATTTTTATATAACTATTATAAAATTCTGAAAACACCTGTGACTGTCACAAATTTGCCTAAAATGCGAGAATTTTATGTGAGTTCCAATTGAAGGTATTATTGTCACAATTTCACTAATTCACATTTTAAAAACGAAACTTTAAACTAGTCTAAAAATAATATACTTACCCAAAAATTTAACTTTATAAAACCATTGACCATTATACAGGTTTTTGATCCCAAATTCAACCAAGTCATCTGCGATTAATTCGGAAGCTTTTTTATAAATCATTAATTAATGATCACCTGCTTTTGAAGGTAATAATTAATTAGTAACATGGGTAGCAGCTATCAAGAGAAATCTCAGGATTTATATATTGAAAGGAAAAAACAAGTCACGATTTATTGAGATTGACGTTTCTAACGAAGTAGAATAGGTCAATTAATGGAAAATAATGCTTCTTGTTTTTGGAATAAAAAGTTAAAGAAAAATAATTTCTCACTTCAAGAAAAGTTTAATACATTTTTCACATAAAATATGTAGCCAGTAATGCCTAATAATATTCTAAATATTAATTGTTATCAGAATCCAAAAAAATTAAGATGTCTCGCTTATTTAATGCTTTACAAATCATTCTTTTCACCCTTCGCATTTCGACAGCATTTATTCTTCTTTCGCCCCTCCCAACCATGTCCAAATTTTGCTCCCATGCATAAGTATCACATTGCACCTGCCAATGGTTCGAAATGCACCTTTCACTCAAGCACCAGCTACTTTTCGTCTTTCGATGTCTCTATTGTATTTTCCATCCCTTGTAAATAATCTACATACATATTCGCTTACTTACTTCAAGTTGAAACTTTTGTTGTTTCGCTAACACCAATACAATCAATTTATATTATAATAACATCGATTACCTAATACAATAACATCAACAATAATAATGAGTTGAAACTAATAATATCACGTCACACTGTATAAATATTCAGGAATCAATTACACGTAAAAACAAATGAAAACATTAAATGAAGGATTGAATAATTGTTAATGAAAGAGTGAACACTTTAGATGTATATCAACATAATACATTCATTAATTTGTTCTTCCACGAATGTAGCGAAAAGCTTTAATAAAAATCATTATTGAATAAGTACACAAATACGCATAATGATTTTAGTCTAAGATTTATTTTTGAGTCGTGACTCGAGTTCAGTCCTGTAAAATCTCTGGTAAATAACAAAAATGCTGACTACATAATTGATTCGACAAGGCCATATTTTTCTTATAAAATAATAATTTATTTAACTTCAAGAAATAACTTGTAAATTAACAATACTTAAATAACATATGATGGCCACAAATATTCTACGAACTTACTTCAAGGTTTTTGAAAACATATTGAAAACCAACAAAGTAATATTATCTCGTGGTTCATAATGACTTCATAATGTAACATAAATAGCTTCGATAACATCAACTACAACTACTAAATAACTGCGCGGGTCGCTCTGCTCGCTGAATTTCTATAAAATTAATTTACCGACCTATATATTATTATATTGAAATAAAGTATACCACGAACTAGAAAAGCATTGCCCACTAGAAAAATGTGCCGAATGAAATGACGTAATTTACTCATCTGTCAAAATAAATTGTAGAAACAATTTTCCAAATGACTCTACTTTTTTAGTTGGATGTCACACCGAATTAAATTGTCAGATATTGTATATAAATAGATGCACAATAAGCGTACACTTCATAGTGAGCACAAAGTAAATATTGTCAATTTATTCACAGATCAAGAATGTTCCAAACTAAGATCTTATATCATGGATTCCAATTCGATGATACATAGGTATATGCGCACCAAACACATATACTTTTTACATCCAGACCTTCATGACATTTAAGTAAATGTATGTTATGTACTTTAAAAAAATAATATATTTTGCATTTTAATATGAAAATAAGTATGAAATGACAAATTATATAATTTGCTTCTATAACCATGTTTTGCTTATAAATTACAAATTTTCAAAATGTTTCACTCATTCTTTATTTGAATAATTATGAATACAGAGACGTATAGATATTAAAAGTTATCTCCCTTACGCTGTTGTCATTTCCTAACATCATTTTGAAATAGAATTTAAAAAAATTGCAATATTAATCTACACTTTTTATCTAGTTAGGTATTTAGATCAGTGCCGACATAATAATACTAATACGATAATAATATCGACAATCAAATTATCTTATTAGAAGTAAGACCGCACAGAACCCTACTATGTATCTACTTAGTTCAATTCACATTCTCATAATATTTCTGACATAATACAGACTAAAGGAATTTCGTTCCAATCATGTCGGTTTGTGGTTTTATGTAGGTGTAGTGGTACTACATAGTAGTGTGGGCAACAAGAGTAAATTCAAATCAGTTTGATATTAAATATGATTACAAGTTCTTAATATTTAAGATACCCAATATATCTTAGTTTTGTTAGGAATTTGGAAATTATATTTTTGTACAAAATAACTTAAGAATAAATTACATTTCACAAAATAGACTTCATGATAACTTGAATTTAGCTTTTTTTTTGTAAAGGTGTACATATGTAAGTTTATTTCGAGTTATTTAAATTTGAATGTATCCACAACCACCATTACTACGTCCCCGCAAGCAGAGTAGTTGATAAACGAACTGCACATTATTAACATACAAAACATCCTCTCCGTGCCAATATATGCCAAGACATTTAGGATGGTGAAACTTATAAATAAATCTTTATTGGCCATAATTTTACACAAGTAGGTACATATTATGCAATAGAACTCAACATTACAAACGTGACAATTACTTAAATAAGGCCAAAAGGCGGACTTGTTGCTGTTAAACTAATATCAGAATTAAGTATTTAAAAGAACTTATTTTGTGTTATAGGTATTACGCATTTTCGCGTTTATCGTGACGGTCGAAACCTAATTGAAAGAAATCTTATTTTATTTCGAAATAAAATATATGTGACAATTATGGAATAATCATTATTCTGTCATTCATAAAAAAAAATATATTAAAAAAAAATCATCATGACAATTATTGAAAATAGTTTTCTTGATAATATTAAGTTAATGTTACATAATGAACAGTGTTATATGTACAATATTTAAATTGTAAATTATCATTCTTTATTCATTATATTATGTGCAAATTATTTTCTATAAATAGAACAATGGAGTTCGGGTACGCAGCATCTGTTCACTAAATAGGGATAATCTCATAGTACGTTCAATATATTGATTTTCATCAAATTTATTAGGCTCTATTTAATACAGTTATATAAATGATTTTGCTTTCGCTTTGAGCTGGATAAGGGTACCTTCGCTTTGTACCACTCACCATCCGCGAAAATTTATATAATATGCACCACGTTTACATTCAATTGTAAATGATCATATACGAAAATACACGGAAAGTGATTTAATTTATTTTCATATTTGAATTTGTTTTCCGCTTATTAAGTTTTTTTGTGTATTTTGAGAAATACATTCTTGCATGAATAAAATTCAGTGCTACGATAATGTGAAATCTTTCTTTATAATATTATGTTGATTGTATTTAATATGGATGTCATTTTCTGTTAGAATTCTAGTGATCAATGAAAAGAATAAAATTAATGAATTCTAAACATTCTACCTCTTGTAAAAATTAATCCCACTACCCAAAAAATACTCAGTTTCCAACAGCAAATTGTGTTTCGAAAAATTCATGTCAATCTTCTCGTCTATTGGTTTCTGAAAACAAAAATTATTATTCTTCCATTTGAAGTTTCATTGTCTGCTATACCTACAACATTTTCCTTAGAAAGGTAAATATCAATATCCAATTGCTTTGTCTTCGAACTGTTGAAAACTTGAAACCCTTTTAAACAATACAATAATGTACTCATATATTTTACAAGAATAATACACCCTTCATTGTACACGTTTCCTAAGATATATCTAAAGTATTAATCACGTTTTTATTGTTAATACGAGGGTTGCTACGTAAGTTTTGAGATACGGCAAAACCAGTGTGATTATGTCAAATCTGACATTGTCATCGAAAAATTTGAAATATTTTATGGTAAACATACTCAGAACGTTTTGTCATACGAGTGATATTTCTATTATTTATACATATTTGAAAAATTAACTTTGTAAAAAAAATGGAATTGAATCGTGAACATTTTCGTGCGATAATTTTCTATGACTTTCGACGTGGATTAAACCAACAACAGTGTGCCGATCAACTCATTGCGACTTTTGATGATGAAGCACCATCTTGAGCCATCATGATTCACTGATTTTCTGAATTCAGCCGTGATCACACTTCGTTACAGGACGAACTTCCTGAAGGTCGTCCAAAATCGGCTGTTGTGCCCGAAAACATCAATGCTGTGCGTGAACTGATTTTGCAAGATCATTATGTGACATACGGTTAGATTATGGTATGCTTGAACATTAGTTCCACTTGCATATGTTTAATATTGCATGAACATTTGGCTGTCAAAAAGATTTTTTCGCGTTGGATACCGCATAGTTTGGAAATTGCTCAAAAAAAGGCTCGTGTCGATTGTTGCAAACAAATGATGAAAAAATTCAATTGTGGTGCTTCAAAAGACGTTTAGAAGATTATGACAGATGAAGAATTATAGATCTATGCACATGAGCCCGAAAATAAACAGCAATCGCCTGTATGGGTCTTTCTAAACGAGCCAAATCCAACAAAAATTGTTCGCGCATGAAGCACTTCAAAGCAAATGATCGCCTGTTTTTTCGGAATTACTGGTTATATCGCTACCATTCTATTATAGCAACGTAGAACGGTTAATTCTGAATGGTACACCACCATTTGTTTGCCAGAAGTGTTCGGAAAAGTAAGGGAAACCAATTGCAGAAGACGAATCATTCTCCACAACGATAATGTAAGCTCTGACACATCAGCTCAAACAAGTGCATTTTTGAGCATTCAAAACATCGAATTTATGGGTCAACCGCCATACAGTCCAGATTTAACAACCAATGATTTCTTCTGATTCCCGCAGATCAAAAATAAATTGTGATGTCAATGTTTTTCGACGCTCGAAGAGGCGGTTGATGCGTTCAAATCATGTGTTTTGGAGGTACCTCAATCAAACTGGAAAAACGGCTCCAAAAATCAGTTCAAACGCATGCAAACGTGCATTGATCTTCACGGAGAATATTTTGGAAAACAATAAAGCCATTTTTGATTATAAATATTTGTTTTCCTTTGCGTATCTCAAAACTTAAAAGGCAACCCTCGTACAAAGGGTAAAATACTTTAAAGCAAAGAATTAGGTTCTTTTGAAATATTTATTTGAAAAGAATGGGGTTTTTCATATTTGAATCCAGCTCCTATCGAATTTTAAGCGATAATGTTAACCGTTTCTAAGTATTATTGTTCAAATCTTTTTAAATAATACCCCATGTAACTTTGTCGTATCCATGCATGTTTTTAACATCAGTAGGTCTTATGTACCTATGATGTAATTTTCTAAAATATACTCCAAGTGTGGTAAATAAATAAAAACATACGACATAAAATCTTAAACTGAAAAAGGTAGTTTTTCAGTGATTTCACATAAATATTTGTTGGTCTGCACCCAACTTTTTTAAAGATGTATCTGAGTCTTTACTATGGACACAAATACAACTAAGTTCGCCTTTTACAGTAAACTTTAAGCTTTTGTCATGAGAAGGGAGCTTGCCGGCTCCTGGGATCGAATCGCGCACCATTTGTGCGTGAGGCAGAGACAACCTGGAGGCTACTAACGAATTCATTTGATAATTAATATATATAATAAGTTACAATCCATTGGATTGGTCTGCAACGAGTCTGGTTTTTCTTCTCCATTCGTCTCTATTCTCAGCCAGTCTTTTCAGCTCTACGTATGAGCCACAGTTCATTTCCCTCTTCAGTTGGTCCATATACGCGTCTCTTGGTCGGCCTCTGCCATTTGTCCCCTCGGTATTACCCTCCGCGATGGCGATGAGTAGTCCTGGGTGCCTGATTTTGTGGCCAATCCAGTTAGCTCGTTGTTGGCCAATTCTCTTAAGAAGTTGCCTTTTTTCGCCTACCCTGGTTAACACTTCTTCGTTTTCGATGTGTTCCGACCAATGAATCTTCAGCATGCGTCTATAGCACCACATTTCAAATGCCGCTAACCGTCCGCTTTCACTCTTGCTGATGGTCCACGTCTCGCACCCATATAGCAAAGTGCTCCACACAAAGGCTTTAGTGAGATTCTTCCTCACGCATAAATCAATATTGGGGGATTCCAAAATTTTAGATTTTTTGTTAAAGGCAATTCTTGCCTGGTTTATTCTGCTCACAATTTCTGATTTGGTATTGACTTAGCTCCTTGAAATCAGCGTATTTTATGAGAAGTTTATTTAAAAATCAAGCAATTCGTAAAACGCTTTCTTGAAAACATAATCAAGCTAACATTATTTGCTGGTCATTCTTCAGAATTAAACGATTTCTTTAAGCAGTTTTTTTTCACTTATTATTATTGGAACAAAGCTGTTATTCTTTTTCTTTTAATATCCATTTTCTTTATTGTATAGGTACCGGTAGAAATGGGTCTCTCTAAATTTTATGGGAATTTTATTTTATTTTTATAAATGAATTGATAATAATATTTGAATTGTTATCTCAGTACTATATCGTGAACAATAGTCCGATTCTTAAAACCTTTCAGATGCTTGAAAAATCTGTTCCATTTTATTGACCCATCTTCTCTTGCCTTTAGATCTAAATTCATTGTCATATTTAATAGAATTTTTCATTTTATTAGAAATCTATACTTATATCGTTTTGTTATTCAACGGTTTTCAATCAAACTTGCTTGTATTGCTAAGTACATTACTTTCTCAGATTTTGAATAAAAAATCTCATTTTTGAGATTAAACGTTTTAAAAAATTATATATAATGAGTTACAATCCACTGGACTGGTCTGCAACGAGTTTAAACTTTCTTTCAATTCATCCCTATTTTCAGCTAGTCACTTTAGTTCTACGTATGGGTCACACTTCATGTCTTTAAAAAATCACACTTCAAGAAAACCAAAAATGATAGAAAAATAGATAGAAATTTATTTGATAGAAATTCATCTGAATGAATTTGTGTTCAGTTCAAAAACCCAAAGACCTAAATATATTACATATGTATTATGAGGCACGTATGTAAGTTTAGGTGTTATCCTGTCACAGCCACTTTTTAGCGTCAGTAAGTATACATGGAAGGTTTTTGAATAGTTTGACTGATTGTACGAGAACTCAAGTATCTGTGTGTATAACTAAGTTCATGTGTTATTTTACAACAAACTTGTTAGTTTGTCATGCACATCTCATATAAAATAATAATAATTTGAAATGAGACTGAGAACATATGAGTGTAACGATGACTTTAATATGAATTTAACAATAGGTACACGCAACTTTCTCGTATTGCTTATTGAATATAAAATGATGATATGTATGCAAAAGCATACATATTTTTCTCCTGCTCAAATACGCTCTTGATAGATGTGTCTCCTGGGAATGTTTTGTGTATAGGATGAATGTTCAACAATAATGTATTCAAAAAATATACCGTAAATATCCATTATTGATTTTCAGACGATGAAAGAGCAAACGCTCAAACAATCTCTTGAGAAAGGTACTTTATCATTTTCCCAATGCAATTGGCAAGACGTTAAAAGGAGTGTTCAATAGAAATTTGTTTTGGAATAAATATTGAAACAATGTTTTGCTACACGTTTATTTTCCTTCATTCAAACGTTCTATTTTAGTACACCTACCTACCTACTTACATAAATACTACAATTACTTTTGTGTTGTTTAATTCTTTTGCAGATAAAACAACACCCACATCAAATTTAGCTGCACACTTCTAAATGTATTTATATATTAATTCAGTGAATACAATGTCCACCCCATTGATGAAAAATCAATCATGCTAGACATTGTTTAACAAATTTTTAGTCTTTTTTAGAATTTAGAAACTCGTGTATAAGAATTCCAAAAATCCCTATCTATGGCTTCACCCTAGATATTTAGCCCTTATTAAATCTAATTACTTCCCTACTCAATATGACGTGACACTTTTTCGTGCCAGTTTTTTCTAGAGCAACCACTTACTAAAAAATAAAAATTAATAAATACCTACTATAAAACTGACGTTTTGACACGAAATTTGTTTATTTTTTCAAATTATTATCAAATTATTTTTCGGAACAGAAGTGTTCAAACTTTTCACTTAAGTGTTTTTTTTTTATTATTTACAAACTTCACCCAAACAATACGAGTTTTCGCAATATTCGTTATATTTTTACTACGTTATTAAAGCTTCACAAAGAAAAGTTGCTTTTTGCATGTTTCACCTTATGATTTTCGGATGAAAAGAAGGAAAATAATAAAAAGTGATACGCGAGAAAAAACAAGAAATAAAAAAAATATTAAAAAAGCTGATGAATGCTCTATTATGTTTCAGTAACTTTTTTCAAATATATACAACTTTATTTATTTTATTTTCTTTTATTGTGTATATAAGAAGGTTTTTGCATACTTAAAATTCTTACATTTTATTATGACTTTTTAATTAAAAGCTTTGAAATATGTGATATTTGGATGTGAAAAATAGCCTTAAATTTATAAATTACTAGTGGTCCGCACCGGTTTCGGACGGGTAGATAGGTATTTATAAAAATAATTTAGTTTTAGTAAGGATCCCTATTTTTTTTTAATATAATATAGCCTATATCACCCGGGGATAGTGTAGCTTCTCAACAGTGAATGAATTTTTCAAATCGGTTCAGTAGTTCCGGAGCCTATTCAATGCAAGCAATCAAATCTTTCCTCTTTATAATATTAGTATAGATAAACATCGAATTTAGTAATTTAATTACTTAAATAATTATATCCTACATAAATAAATTACAGCATATGTATAAGAAAATGAAAAACATTTGCTAGTTAACAGTTAATTGGATTTTTTACATGTAATTTTATGTACAAACAACAAATCATTTCAAGTACCTAATTATTAACACAATCGAGCGCTGTTGACCGGATTTCACATATTATTCAAAAGTGTGCATGTAAATCATTCTAGATGAGATATTCATATTGATTTAAGTATATATTTTTTTTTGTATAGACAATTCACACAGATCGAGCTAGTCCCAAACTAAGATTGAATCTTGTATTATGGGTACTAACGCGACGATATACATATATACAATGCTCCAAACACATATACATGTAACACCCAGACCCAGGACAATTTGAAAAAGGTCATTCCTCAATCTGCCCTGGCCGGGAATCGAACCCGGGACCTCGTGACTCAAAGGCAAGAGCGTTACCTCTACGCCACATCGGCCGTCAAATATTATAAGGTGGTTAATTAACTGCTAAAGTTGATACTGCAAATACTCCATTGTTATGTTTGATTTCAGCACAATTCTTTTTGTAAATTAAGAAATGTGAGTCATGGATTTTTCGCTAGTTTTTGTCTGTGATAAATATTATTATAACATTTTTATTTTAATATTATTAAGAAAATCTAAACTTTGCAATTAAAATTTAAAAAAATATATAGGTATATAATTTTAAACTCGTATTCGTCTAACAAAAAATCACAACTATATATTTGGAAATAAAAAACGATAAATAGTGCCATGTATTTTTTTATTTATTTTCTATCTCTATACACCATCAATTCCAAAAGCAAGCAATAAAAATGCAGATTATTCTCTTCATACTAATAAATAAAAAAAACATTCGTGTGGGATGATAATCTTCATCGCTAGATAAAGATGTTGAACGAATTATCCATGATATTTTGCGTGTGCCTGTCTTTTTCAAGGCAAATATACAGAAAAGAGTAAATCCAAGTTAAACTTTTGTTGACATACACTGTCGTATATTTAAATTGAAGATAAAGTCCAGACACAGTGACAAGTAAAATTTTCTTTCATCATAAAGAAGTCAACGGAATGATTTTTGTTTTCCAGAAGAACAATTTATGAAATTAGATACGTAGTGTACCTATATAAAAACACAGCATAAACGTCATAGAAACGCAATTTATCAACTAGCTTTTAAATTAATTCGTTTCATCAAAAACACATTGCCATTCTTAATAATGAGAAGTATATAGAACTGAGACTTTATTTATAAATTCCATGGCACAGATATCCACAGAATATTTATTTTATTTTATTTTTCTTGCAGAATGAAAACAGATATAAACGATAAATAAATTTAAAAATTTAATGTTATCTCACAGATGACAAACTTTACATATCACAAACTTTGTAAGCAAGTCTTTTTTATGATGCGCTCTTTCCCAATACATTATTAGAACTATTAGAAAATATTAGAACTATTGTGTTGTTTTGGATAATTAACAATTTTACATTCTCACTTCAATTAACTGGCTAACCCGCTGCAGGAGCTAAAATTATGGAAGAATGAAAATAAATAAATTGCTATGATTCAGCTCATCATAAGGGTTTACTCAGTATAAAATTAAAAGTCAATTGTCAACGTTTCTGAGAAATCATTAGCAGCATTTTACTATATCTTGAGAAGAAACAAATTTGTTAAATATATTGAAAATTTTAATATTATTTGTAGATATTTTATATTTGTCTTGAGGTTTTTTTTTGAAAACCAGCAAATAATTTTCATATTAATATTAAATATGAAAATTAATATTTAATATTAATATTTTCATATTTATTCTAGCAGGTATATCGATTAGAACAAAAACATATTTTGTTATTGCCACGTAGAGGGAACAAAGTAGAAGAGACTGATAAACGGTAATTTCGTCTTAACCGTTTCTCACGTCAACACAGAGTGTAAATAACCCTTAATCTGAACCCAGATACTGATCGAGTCACCACTCTTACAACACTCTAATTACAGATTAGCTTTCGTAGGAGTTGTGCATTGAGAAATGAGGATTTTCCAAACTATTTGTCGAGAACTGTGTATTGTTTCAAATAAGCTTGTTACGATATTCAAAGCACTTAATTATATAAACGAATCAATTAACTTACGGGACGTTCATTAATTTGTTTAAAAACTACTGTTTATTTAATATTATGAAATATTTTCATATGTATTTGCTCCCTGGATTGCCATCAATTAATTTACTTTAATTTTCTATTTCTGTAACATTGAAGACTTCATTAGAAGGGATGATGAGGGTAGGTTTATACCAGATTTTAATTTACAAATTGATTTTCAAGAACCATTTTCAATCTATTATATTTTGATAATAATAATAATTCTTATCTTAATTCAATCCAAATAACCTGTTTTTGAATGGCATATCTAAGAAATTTAAAAGGAAACATTCTAAAAATTTAATAAATTTATTCGTCTCGCTTCAACTATGTTGTGAATGAGAATTATGATTTGTTTTTATAGGTATATAATATAACATGTAAAAGGCTCATGCCATGGATTAATGTATAATTATAAATAAATATTAAAGAATATAAAAAAAAGAGTAAAAAAATCAATTTTCTTTGTTAATAAAACGCCTCCATTTTTATTTATCATACACATCAAAGTACTCTCATTAAATTAATTTATCTATAAAAATGATTTTTTTTCTGGGACTGTTTCAACTTATTACCCTTGAAAGCAGGTGGTGTTAGCTTTTTTTGTCCTCAAGGTTGTATATTCGTCTGTTCTGTACGTCATCTTCATCCAGGCTATTGTTACGCAGGATCCTGCCGCATTGTGTCATTCAGATGTTATCTGGTCTTCCTCTTGATGGATATCGAGGGAGATTCGTTGATAAGACTTTGTTAACGGTTGTTCTGGTGATCTCCTCTTTATGTGCCCATACCATCATAGTTGGCTTATGTCTGGCTTTCTATTTATGTAATTTCCATACTACTGCGAATAAACAAACTTTAAATTTTATTATTCCATGTTATACCTGCTGACCACTTACGAATATGCATACCTGAGACTATGAAACATGACTGTGACGCAACCACAAGTGGTGAAGAATACTGCCCAAGACTCGCCATACGAAAAGTAAGTGGCGTCTTAAGCCTAGTGAGAGTTTTATAAACAGTCCAGCATTCGCAGCTACATATACATTACTATGACATAAATTATTGCGTTATATATGCTTGTAACTTTAAAGTTTTTATGTCATTTTAGGGTCTCATAAGGTTTCCAATTCTGCTCTAAATTTAAACCACCCTAAACTTATTTCATCATCTATACCCGCTGCACACCCTCCACCTTTGTTTAAAACTGAACTCGGTTACTTATGAATCACGGTTCGCTTATCTTATCTACTTAATTAATAATTATTAAATATAAAATGATTATTTTATTACTCTTAATAAATACACATATGTAACCTTTATTCTTCGCTGAAACTTTTCGCTTTTTTTTTCCCCTTTCATGTCACAAATACGGGAAATATAAATGTTACCTTTTTATTTGTAAAATATATAATATAAATTTATAAAATGATTGGTAAAACGTTGCGAGATAGAGTGAAGAATGAGGATATTAGGAGAATGAGCGGATGTGAGAGGAGTGTTGTGGACAGAATGCGCGTAAACAAGTTGAGATGGTGTGGACATGATGAGCGAATGCAAGATGAAAGGATGATGAAGAGGATGTATTTATCTGAAAGAAGGGGTGTAAGGAAGCGCGGACGTCCAAGAACCACGTGGCTTGAGCACGTGGACCGGAATTCTTAAGGACGGACGCGTTTTGAGTAAGAGAAATCGGCGTGAATGTATGAGAAACTGGATGAATGTAGAGGAAGCGAAAGTATGTAAGGATAGATCTATATGGCATTCCGTTCTCTCTGCCTACCCCTCGTGGGACATGGCGTGAGGGTATAGTATAGTATAGTTATATGTACGGCTAAAAGCAAGTCCCCTCATCTTTTTAATCGAATCCTCTTATTTTTTTTTTTTCATCCTCTTATGATAACGATTAAAAGCAACTCAAATGTATAACTTGTTCGTCATACAAATAAGCTATTGAAATAAATAAAGGTGCACTGTATAACAATTTTAAAATTATTTCAAAAAAGCTGAAAAATACTCCACAAATATTATCAAACAACGATATTTCTTAAAAAAAATCATCCGTTCTTGTCTTTATTTACAAAAATATAGTAAGTAAATTAAACAAAATCACATAAACCATAAAGATGACCATTGAATCCATACCACAATGTTTTAATTCCTTCCAAATGTTCTTCCATTATTCTCAAAACACTATAGGAAACATAAAAATTAAACAACATAAGTTTTTGAGCGATGCATGTAAAACTATCCATTTGCATATCTTCTCATGTTACATACTGTTTGTCAAAAGCAGAGATACTGCAATGCTAAACATATCCTTCCTTTTCATGAAATTCAAATATTTATAATATAATCTCATAAATAAACACATACTATCCACGTTCAACTCATACAGACAACAATACGCTGTGATCTGTTTACTGATACATTTTTTATCAAATAGAAATGTTCGTAGCTTTAGGGCTCTTTTGTGAATTTCCATTCAAACGATCTGTTCAGTGTGTGATTTTTTCCAAACTAACTTATTCATCGTTCAATTGACAATACAATATATGACTTTTATTTTTATTAAAGTATTCAAACGTTGCTAAACATATTGTGAATTGTTTCTGTCTAATATTTTACAAACAATGAAAATACTTTTTTGGTTTTTAAATTTAATACTTTTTCAACCAAAGTTAAAATGTGCCTATCGTTTCTCCTTTAAACTTTGATACCTTTATTTAAAAAAAAAATCTATGTAGAATCTCTTTTGTTCATGAAATACATTTAAATCGCAACTCCGTTTCCTTTTAATTCCTTTTCTTTCCAATATTCTATAATATCTCTCTCTTATTTTTTTCTGTTTCGCCCTCTTTTTAATTGTTTTTTTTTTGTTGTTTTCTTTATGTCAATCTTTCTGTTATTAAGGGTAATTTGAAATAAATCGCTGATCGCTGTAGTACAAAGACTTTTGTTCTCTCTCTATCTCTCGTAAAAGAGAGTGAGAAAGAGTAAGTTCATTGCGTTTATACATTTTGGTAAAACACTTTATTTTTATTTGCTTGGCTTGTATTAATTTTTTTATTAAAGTATTGTTAATAAAAAATACAAAAAGTTATTATTTTCAAATATTTCTTTAATTGTTCAGGGTTCTTATCATTTAGTCTGGTTATCGTAGCATAGCTCGAAAACGAAAATCCCGTTAACCATACTACACGATGAAGAACGTGAAAACATGAAGAAATATTTGACGTACTTCTACGTAAGACATTGCAAATAGGACAACGATACTGAACCGCTGCCTGTAAAATAGAGATTCTGATAACTTTAATTAACTATAATATTTTGGGTTCTATTAATTTTATGATCCATCTAACAACATCCCCTACAGATGATGATGTCAGCGAACCATTATATCTGGAAAATGTTGTCCTTTAAACCTTGATTACCTATAACTTTTACTACTACTATAATTCACGACATATCTCACAAGTGCTATAGCCAGCAGACTAACCGCATGTAATAAACATACAAACTGTCCTCTCCATGCCAAAATTAAGACTAAATAAATCAAAATTAAGCGTTACATACAACTTTATAACACTTTATTTTGAATTATTTGATTAAATAGGTAGGTACCTACTCATTAATAAAATAACATAATTCAATGTTGTTAATTTAATCAAAAAAGGAATATTATTTAATATTTAGTAAGATTAAATTTAAACACTTTTTCTAAAGTATTATTTATTCCAAAAGCTTTTCGGACTACGTCCATCATCAGTGGAAAAATACTTAAACTAAATACATTAGATAGATAGTTAAGAAAGGTGTGGGGTGTGGGGAGGGGGAGTGATGTTAGGATGTATTGTTGGTAGGGCTGTAGGTACAGGGGAATATTATTTAGATGTAGATAATAATTGAACTTTAAATAATTTAGAAAATTGTTAAACGTTGTTGAAAGTTAATGATATTCCTAGGAATTCACGTATGGGTATAAATCATTAAAATTCATTTAATACCAAGTATCTAATAACATAATAATATCTTTAGATGTTTGTTTAAGTCTTTAATAAAATACTAGGTACCTACATATTACGAAATTCAGCAAGGAAAAAATACAGAACTAAAGTTTACTTTATATTCTACAAGATTGTTATTTAATGGGACACGTTTTCCATGGAGAAGGGGAAGGATGATATAGGATATAAATCTAAGGATTCTCTGGATGTAAAACGTGAGTCGAAGAGGATAAATGAAACGGTCATAAGGTGTCACTGAAAATAATACTTTGTAACACGTGAGTCATCTACAGCAGTGACGGAACAAAACATTTTACGTATCGATAATATTTATATTGTTTCGTTTATAGCTGGATTTGGGAGAAACATGCAGATGATAAAAACATCTCTGGCTTGAGTTTTTATTGCCGATAACAGTAATATATAATATTATTAGTCCACTTTTTCAAGAACTAACCATCTGCTTCACATTTCGTAACAAGATCTCATTTTGAAAAAAGATATTTTGAGTTTAGATTACTGTAATTCACATAGCATCTATATTCCTGCAAAGGAGACACCAGCTAGCTTGTGTTCTTGATAAAAACCCTAAAAATAAATACCTTTTATGTAATTGTTTCATATCAATGTAAAGTAAAGAATGAATAATTCTGCAAAAGAGACACCAGCTAGCTTGTGTTCTTGATAAATACCATAAAAAATATATACCTTTTATGTTATTGTTTGTAATGAATGTAAAGTAAAGAATAAATAAATAAATAAATAAAATATGGATAAATAGTTGGTCCTCAGCGTAACAAGAATATGAAGAATTTAGATGAATCACCAACACATGAGGAGATTGAGGCAGCTGTAAAAAGGCTAAAAAACAACAAGGCCCCAGGTGAGGATGGAATCCACGCAGAGCTCCTTAAGTATGGCATGAATGCGCTTATCCACCCACTGTACCATCTCTTTAACAAGGTGTGGAATGAGGAGCTCTGCCCGAAAGATTGGAGAAATGGATCCATCGTGACACTTTTCAAGAAGGGAAACCCACTGGAATGCGGAAACTACCGTGGCATCACACTACTTAGTGTGCCCGGTAAAGTTCTCTCACAAATCATATTGAGTCGCATTCAAAAACCAGTGTTGGCATCTCTGAGAAAGCAACAATGCGGGTTTGTACCTGGCAAGTCCTGTTCGGACGCAATTTTTTGTGCCAGATGTGTACTCCAACAGTCGCAAGAGTTCAACTCACCGCTTGCATGTTGCTTCATTGACTACGAAAAAGCTTTTGACAGCCCCCACAGACCAACCATATGGAAAATACTGGCCGCGTATGGCATCCCGCCCAAGGTGGTAACCATGATCAAAGCCCTGCATATGGACTCTGAATGTTCTGTCAGAACATCAAGTGGTCCAACTGACACCTTCAGGATCACCACTGGAGTCCGGCAGGGCTGTGTATTGGCACCTTTTATCTTTGCCATAATTATGGACTACCTGCTCAGAAAATCTATTCTGGGCCCTGGCGGTGTGCCTTTATCACAGCGTGAAAACAGTGAGACGTCTGTGGGAGTGCTGCACGATCTTGAATATGCGGATGATCTAGCCCTTTTTGATACATCTGTGGACGGATTACAGTGCAACGCTAATGCTCTTTATGAAAATTCTTTACGCCTTGGCCTTCGTATCAACGCTGGTAAAACGGAGTACATATGTAATAGTACATGCACGAGTACTCACACCCCACTAATGGTTGGCAATTCCCAAATATCTCAGGTTAGTAAATTCAGGTACCTGGGAGCAACCATAACGCCAGAGGGTGATGTCCGGTCGGAATTACCAATCCGCATAGGAGCAGCTAGCGGGGCTTTCAACAACATGAACAAAGTTTGGAAGGCGTCTGGACTCAGCATCAGGACAAAATGTCGCTTGTTCAATGCGTGCATCATCCCAATCCTTCTATATGGCTGCGAGTCTTGGCACTTAACCAAGGCTCAAGAGCGGAAGATACTAAGCTTTGAAAACAAGTGTCTTAGAAGGATTTTGGATGTCAGATGGTATGAACATGTTACAAATGATGCTGTGCGCCGGCGCACCCAGCAGAAACCTGTAATCTCCGTAATACAAGAGAGACGATGGTCCTGGCTGGGACATGTTTTGAGAATGCCCAATGATAGTTGGCCAAAAAGAGCACTGTTCTTCCGTCCGCAGGGGTTCCGTAGGCCCGGGCGTCCCTCTTTCACAATACACCGTTCCTATGACAACGATATCAGAGCGCAAGGAATGTCGTGGGAAGAGGTGACGCAATTGGCACAGAGACGCTCTGAGTGGAGGAGGCTGGTTTCTGCCCTGTGCTCCCGAGAGGAGCGTTGAGGGCGATGATGATGATGATGAGATGAATCAATTCTTAATATTGTCAATATGTTGAAATAAGATGACTCTTTCATTTTGTTTCAAACGAAATACACGTTGAAGGTTAATCATTTAAACTACTTCTAGATCATAGTATTTTTTCTTAGCAAATACGCTTATTTGTGTAACATACGCCAGTGATGTACAGTAATGGGTCTGCGACCCAAAATAACCATATAATAATTTACATATTATTCATAAGGAAAAAACACAGATGTTAAACAAACTTACTTATATGATGTCCTTTGTGGTAATTTAATATAGATACTTAAAACCCAAACTGGACTTTATTTAAGTAGATAACGGACTGGTTATAGATTGTAAGTAAATAAAATATGTCGTATTAAATTATTTTATTTTAATTTATTATGTAATATCTCGGTTTATATTACGTAAATTTAAGATGATTTGGGTTAGTTGGAGGAGAGATCACGGCTTTGCAAGAAACTCGCCCCCGCCCAATTTGTATGGTTTTTGTTTAATTTGAATGCATTTATCTGTAAAACTGTATATATATTGCTTAATGCATAGTCAAAAAAGAGTTTCTAAAACTTTAGCCCTTCTTTCTATACTGGGTTTGCAACAGATCAATATACAATTGCACTGGCACGAAATTCTATTTTATATTATTTCATAAATTCGCAATTACTTTATTTAGAGCAATAACGTTTTGTTGTACCTACTTATAAATTAAACAGAGTGGATTATCTATAGCAAGGTACAATTTAAAATTATTGTTTAGTTGTATTTTGTACCAAACTGAAAAAGGAAAAGAATAAACTTGTTATTTTTAAAATATCCCATTAAAACTTTATAATTAGATAATGTTTCCGGATTTTCAATTTTTATCTTAAGTGTAAATAAACGTTACAAAATAAATTTATTTTGATATTGGTAGACTTGTACTCGTATACATCATAACTAGCAAAGTTTTGAAGAATCATAATACAAAACAACAATAAGTAAGTATACGAATTTCAAACTTCAAGGCAAATTTAATCTAAATTGAACTCGGGTCTTACATGGAATTGCCTTTTTCCATTTGAATGATTTCAAAGGCTTTCAGGATATTGCCATAATTATTCAAAATCCCAAGTTATATACAAAATAATTACCTCGGAGACTAATAATTTAGTTTATGAACATAGTCAATTTTAGTTGAATTTATATTTATTACCCTGCCATGCAATACTAGGTAGTACCTAAGGTAGTGATATGGCACAAGGCCATAACTGCTCTAGACCTAATTTTACAGGAGAGCCAAAATAAACTTGTGATATTAAATTGCTCATTGACTTTTGGTTGAAATTAGGACTTTGAGGTACCAAAATACAGGGAAATGTAATGCCTAAAAACTGGTTAACTTATCTCTCTGAATTTCCATAAAGATATTGAGTTTTTTCACATTTTTCCCAGTTACATCCTTTTGCCATACCACCCTCGAGTAAGATGAGTAAGTTATTACCTTATGACATCACTTACATCTATTTGCCATATCACATCATAAGGTATCCTGGACTATGCCACCTTTTGTTTTCATTTATGTCCATCTGTCATATCAGTAATTTGCAAAATGAGGTTACAGTAATTAAAAAAAATAGTAGTAATAATAAAGTTTATTTACAAGTATTATTAAGGAGTTATACAGAAAATAAAAACATAATAGAACACTACATAATATGAACCAGAAGAATAAAAAATACTTAGAATAAAAATTATATAAAGTTCAAACTAAATAAAGTTTATTCACAAAAATATTAACATGAGTTGTAAGGATATAATAAGACAAATTGTTGAAGCTTTCTTACAAATTTTAAACCTATTACTCTTCAAACCGTAATATTCTATGTTAACATTTAATTAGATTCCTCACCCGAACTTAGCAGATCTGCATGAACATCCATCGTTTTTGAGTTATGTGGCAAATTAATATAATATGTATGGTATTCTGCCGGAACAAACTTTAACAAGTCTAAAAGGTCTTTATATTTGTTATCGGATATGTTCAATTTCCCATTATACTTCGGGCTTAGAGCTCTTATAGCATTTCTGCCCGTTCTGGATCTAATGACATCTAATTTTTTAAATAGAGGATTTTTAATATTCATAGACATACTTATGAAAGAATTATCATTTTCAACCAATATGTAACGATTTTTTGCCCATTCTACTGGACTTCCATCCACAAACTTCAAACGACGGACATACGGAGAACCACTCCCCAAAAACAAAGATTTGAATGAATATATGTCCGTTGTTTGAATTTCTATAACCTTGAAGCGTTTTGCTTTAGATCGTACCATGCGAACCAAATTGTACCAATCCCGAGGAACAAAAATACTCATTTCCTTGGGTTTGGCCTTTTCAATCCTCGCATGGTCGGAATCGCACTCCATATGCGTATGGCCTGGTTCTAAAAATTTGTGGTGTATAGATTTAATATTAGGCATCTTTTTCATCACCTCCCGGTACATGGTTGGCAATGTGAAGTTGTGGTTCTGCCCACTACAATTGTCGGAGTAAAAAATTACTTCTTCTACCTTATCACCATATGACAAAATGTCTTTGTACAAGAACGAGGCAATCTCATCAGATCCTCGCCCTCCATCAACCTCGCACCACATATAGCACGTGGCTTGATTAGTGCACAAATCGTGCACTGTCAAATTGTATGTTGACAAAAGGCGTTTATAATATGATACACCAGTTGTCAAACTTGGTGTATCTAGCACCTTCTGGAGGTCAAAAGCCTTACAAACAATTTGACCGTTGCTTGCACAACTTCTTAATTTATCTGCACGCTTTTCATCATATGCAGCACTGACTTTTTCGTCGTGTAAACATTTCTCGTCGTTTAGCTTCTTCCTATCATCCTCTGCAATATGTTTCGCTTTAAGAGCAATATTTAATCTGTCACACGTGCCACATGTATCATTGTAAGGATGCTTGAACGACAAATTTTCTGATTTGAATTGCTGCTTATAAAAGCTGTAACACTTATATTTAATGTGTTCTGTATTACATCTTTCAACGTAAGCATCGTACATAATTTTAACGTTAAGATCTGGGTGGAGGTACTTTTTGGAGGACTTGGATCTTGAGTAATGACTTTCGTATTGCGGGTAGGATCTGATATGCCTCAATATAAAATCTACTTCATCGGGTGATGATTTGTTTATCGGAGAGTGTTTTCCTCTCTTATCAGAGGTAATCACACCTGTTGCTTTTTTCTTCAGAGCAATCTGCATACGCTTGTAGCTAATGTCTAACGTGTCCAAAAAGAATTTGTTGCACACTCGTTCCTTGCTCCCATCTTCTCTTTGTAACAAAAAGACATTGCTTTCATTTCTTTTTCCTTTGAAACCTCTTCTTAATTCTGGTTTCCTTGTTTCCACACTCGACGCAACGAATTGGTTTTGGATATCCGCATTTCCACCATCCCAGAAGTTCCGGAATATTAATAGTCTGTCTTCTTTGGAAAATTTTAATTGACATTTATATCTGCATTGAGTACATCCATTCTTCATATTCTTTCCAGCAATTTTTTTTCCTTTTCGATTAATATACTCCAAACCCTTGTTCCGGAGCTGCTTACATGCTTGACGCTTTTGGATGGTAGTCGCGCCAAGATTTTTCTCTTTATTACTAGACACTGCAGGCTCCTTTGCGATTGCATCATCACTGTTTACTTCATCTGAAGCCGTATCAGAAGGCATGTACTCTGAGCAATCTGGACTAAAATCTCCGTTATCACTACTTTTCAAATCTGCAAAAAGAACAGAATATTAGAAATCTTTATTTGTATAGCATGTAGGCAATGTGAAATTGTCAGGATTTTAAAGAAAGTCTCAATTTACTCACCTTCACAAATTGGAACTGAGCTGGTACCAATATTTGGTAAAATTGTATGGTTTTGGTCATCTCGTTTCTCCAAAGTCACATCACATGCTTCTACAATTTCTGAAAGTATAAGATTAGACGATATTATTAGACATTATGTATTGCATAGCTGTTCATCTATCAAGATTGTTATAAATTACACAGGTACGTTGTCATAAAAAGTTTCATTTTAAAACCAATTTACTCACCTTCACAAATTGGAACTGAACTGGTACCAATATTTGGTAAAATTGAATGGTTTTGGTCATCTCGTTTCTCCAAAGTCACATCACATGCTTCTACAATTTCTGAAAGTATAACATTATACGATATTATTAGACATTATGTATTGCATAGCTGTTCATCTATCAAGATTGTTATAAATTACACAGGTACGTTGTCATAAAAAGTTTCATTTTAAAACCAATTTACTCACCTTCACAAATTGGAACTGAACTGGTACCAATATTTGGTAAAATTGTATGGTTTTGGTCATCTCGTTTCTCCAAAGTCACATCACATGCTTCTACAATTTCTGAAAGTATAACATTATACGATATTATTAGACATTATGTATTGCATAGCTGTTCATCTATCAAGATTGTTATAAATTACACAGGTACGTTGTCATAAAAAGTTTCATTTTAAAACCAATTTACTCACCTTCACAAATTGGAACTGAACTGGTACCAATATTTGGTAAAATTGAATGGTTTTGGTCATCTCGTTTCTCCAAAGTCACATCACATGCTTCTACAATTTCTGAAAGTATAACATTATACGATATTATTAGACATTATGTATTGCATAGCTGTTCATCTATCAAGATTGTTATAAATTACACAGGTACGTTGTCATAAAAAGTTTCATTTTAAAACCACTTTACTCACCTTCACAAATTGGAACTGAGCTCGTACCAATATTTGGTAAAATTGTATGGTTTTGGTCATCTCGTTTCTCCAAAGTCACATCACATGCTTCTACAATTTCTGAAAGTATAACATTATACGATATTATTAGACATTATGTATTGCATAGCTGTTCTGATAGATTGTTTTATATTAAAAATATATATATATATACAAATATGCGACTACATATAGACATGGATTACTGTAATTTCCACGTGCTGTTCCAAAATATTTAATTTTATAAACAAGTGTTGATACATACTTTGAGAGATTTCTCTTCTTTCCTGTTCCGCTAATTTTCTTGTTGCCATTTCTATCATCTTTTTAGCACGCGACATTGTTTATTTAATTTATCAACAATTTAAATTAATAAAGAACACTTCCGATAATAAAAAGTCTTAACACCACGACACAAACTCAAAACTGCACCAAACTTCATCCAACACGAGTCAAGAGACAAATAATATGAGACAAATGACAACTGTCAACTGACAATAACATGCCACAATGACAACATGAAGTTGTCTGCTGTTGTATAGTAAAATGAACATCAGTACATACTAAAATAATGGTGTAAGGCTCAAATCGCCATATTCACTATATTTGGCTCGATGTTGCAAGTGCTAAAAAAGGGCAGTTGGTAGCATGGCAAAAGGAAATAACTTC